>BLBF01000081.1:5486658-5545439 GCA_015471245.1 Laticauda colubrina
TGTTACCTAGTCCGGTAACAAGACGTTCAGAAACGAAATTGAAACAAGTTGCTTAGTTTACTTTATTGTCATTGCACCTAGTACAATGAAATTAAATGCCATCTTCAGTGTACGTCATACATACGAAAACTCACATCCTTCACATTCTATACAAATTGAACTGAAAACCCGTGATATTGCATTAATATTTCACTATATCAGTCATATTGACTCCTCCAGTCATGTTAACTCAGGAATTCTGGGAGTTGGAAGTCCACAAGTCTTAAACTTGCCAAGTTGGAAGACCCTTGCACTATATAGTAGAATTCAATATAGATACAAACTTGGGGAGCAAAGCACTGCTAAAAATCTAAAACCCGAGCTAGTTTTTTTTTCCCCCCACTATTAACCAGGATTAAACTGTAACATATCACAGGAAGTGTTGCATTCCTGGTTTTAAATAAGGGAAAGCTGTGTGTGTGTGTGTCTGTGATGGCTTGGCTGGTGGAAATCCAGCCCCCTCGTTTAGCTCAGAGTTTAGCTGTTTGTGAGAAACCGTTCCTTCTTTGCAAATGCAGCCTCATGATGGGTGTGTGGGCTCAGGCCAGGTTTAACTGGTTTTAGTTGATGAATTGTGGCTGGCTGGATTTGCTGACCAGGTTGAGGCATACCTTGTTTACCCATCACGTCTCCTGGGCTGGGTCTGTTTTTGGAACTGTCAACTAGCCAGATGCAATCCGGGGTCCCCTTCGGTTCCCAGAATGCTCAGCAGCCCCCCGGGGACTTTCAGCAAATGGCCCGGCGAGCTGGGGAATTCTGGGAGCTGAAATCTGAACCTTTAGGATTGGTTCAAGGAAAGGGTGCGTAGAAGTTTTCAACAGGAGACGGTGAGTTCAAGTCCCACTTTAGCCATGAAAGCTGGCTGGGTGACTTTGGGCCAATCACAAGGAGACAATGAGTTTTAGTCCCGCCTTAGACGTGAAAGCCAGGTGGGTGATTTTGGGCCAATCAGCAGGAGACGGTGAGTTCTAGTCCTGCCTTGGGCAGGAAAGGAGCTGGGTGACTTTGGGCCAGTCACTAGGAGACAGCGAGTTCTAGTTCTGCCTTAGTCAGGAAAAAGCCGGGTGGATGATTTTGAGCCAATCACCAGGAGACAGTGGGTTCTAGTCCTGCCTTGGGCATAAAAGGTGGACTTTGGGCCAATCATCAGGAGACAGTGAGTTCTCGTCCTGAATCACCAGGAGACAGTGGGTTCTAGTCCTGCCTTGGGCAGGCAAGCCAGCTGGGTGCCTTTGGGCCAGTCACTAGGAGATGGTGAGTTCTAGTAACACCTGAGCTATGAAATCTGGCTGGGTGACGTTGGGCCAATCACCAGGAGACAGTGAATTCTAGTCCCATTTAGCCATGGAAATCAAACTGGGTGACTTTGGGGCCAGTCTCACTCTCTCAGTCCACCCCACCTCACAAGGTTGTTGTTGTAGAGAAAATAGGAGGAGGAAAGTGGGATGGGTTATGTTCGCCCCCTTGGAGTGACTTCTAAAAATGATAAAAGGTGAGCTAGAAATAAAAAAGTAAAACAATTAAAAAAAAAAAAAAACACCACCTGGAACCTGGTAAGTTTTGCCTGGTCCACGTTGTTTGCTTCTGATATGAGGATAATCAGAGAGTTTTCTGGCTTGTTTCCTTTTTTTGCCAATGGTGTTTATTCGTTTTTTGTTTTTTTTTTTAAATGATCCACTGCGTCTGAATATGAATTTCCCTCCGGCAGTGGGGTTGGGGGGGGGGAAGATGGGGGGTCAGGGGGAGACCTTTAAGTGATTTTTAGGAGAGGCTGCTAACGTTTGGCGGAGCACATTTTTCACATTACTTGGCAAGCTACTCTGGCCTCAGCTCAGGACTCTGTAATTAGCATCTAATTAATCACGCTGGCAGCCTGATGCAGGTTTCTCTGTAGATTCCAGGTTTGTGACTCCAGAGGTACATACATTCCAGCAGGATGCCCGCCATCTTGCTTTCTGGAGCCATCCAGAATGATCCAAAACGCAAAACGAGGCACGCTGAAGTGCCTGTTAGCCGGCGCACAAGACAACAGCTTTTGAGAAGGACAATGAAAACGACCAAAGTTTTAGATTTCAATCTTGCCCTCAAGTTTTGCGTTCTTCACCTTTCTTGGCTTCCGGCATCCTACGAACAACCCTGCGAGATAGGCTGGGCAGAGAGGGAGAGGGAGGGGGAAAGAGAGGGAGAAGAGAGAACAGGGGAGAGAAGGAGAGAGGGAGAAAGAGAGAGAGAAAGAGGGAAAGAGGGAGGGGGAGAGAGAGGGAGAAGAAAGTGGAGGTGGGAGAGGGAGAGAAACAGGGAGAGAGGGAGGAGGAGAGAGAGAAAGTGGGAAAGAGGGAGGGAGAGAGAGGGAAAGAGGGAGGGGGAGAGAGAGGGAGAAGAGAGAGCAGGGGAGGGAGAGAAAGTGGAGGAGGGAGAGAAGGAGAGGGAGAAAGTGGGAGAGAGAGAGGGAGAGAGAGGAAGAGATGGAGAGAGACTGAGAAAGAGAGAAGGAGGGAGTAGAAAGAAAGAAAAAGGGGGAAGAGAAGGAGAGGGGGAAAAGAGGGAGAGTGTGGGAGAGAGCGCAGGAGGGAGGGAAAGAGATGGAGACAGAGAAAGAGGGAAGGAGGGAGAGGAAAGAGAAGGAAAGAGGGAGAAGAGACGGAGAGGGGGAAAAGAGGGAGAGTGCAGAAGGGAGGGAGAGGGATGGGGAGGAAGGAGAGGGAAAGAGAGAGAGGGAGAGGAAAGAGGGAGAAGAGATGGAGAAAGAGAGCAGGACAGAGACAAGAATTTTGTGGCTGAGTTGTGGGATGTGTCTATATATCTTGAGACCTGAGTTTTGGGCCTCAAAATATAGCTAGCAAATTTGGGGGTTGGACCCCGTTGTCTTGCCTGGGCTGATGGTGTCGCGTGGAGTATCAGAAACCCCCCCCCCCCAAAAAAAAAGACCGCGTGAAACTCCTTCCTTATGACCGCTCACCGGGGATGCTGGGATTTGAAACCCAACATGTATTGATTTCGATTGATTTATCCCACTTCAAAATGCCGGGAAAGCACCAACTCGCTAACTAATTCCAGTTAACGACCTGAGAAGATCGGTCAATCGATCTCTGTCTCTCCGCACCCCCACAACCAAAATTTTGGGAAAAGCTGGGACGTAGGATGGAATACAGGTCGTCCTCAACTTACAATGGTTCATTTAGTGACCATTCAAAGTTACAACGGTGCTGGAAAAAGCAACCGGTCACTGTTTCTCACACGGCCGTTGCAACATTCCCTGTGATCAAAATTCAGGCGTCTGGCAACTGGCATGACCAGGTTGTCCTCAACTTATGACCACAATGGAGCCCCAAATTTATGATGTTAAGTGAGACATTGGTTAGGCAAGTTTTGCCCCATTTTTAACAACCTTTCTTACCGCAATTGTTCAGCGAATTATTGAAGTGGTTAAGTTAGCAACATGGTCGTTAAGCGAATCTGGCTTCCCCCGTTGATTTGGCTTGTCAGAAGGTCACAAAAGGGGATCATGTGACACCCCCCAGGGCATTACAATCCATCATAAATATGAGTCATTGGCCAAACGTTCGAATTCTCATCACGGGACCACAGGGAATGTTGCAAACGGTCATAAGTCACTTTTTTCAGTGCTGTTATAACTTTGAACGGCTTTAAACAGTTCGTGTTTACGACGCATGGCCTCGTCGGGTCACAACCTTTTGCGACCTTCCGACAAGCGAAGTCAATGGGGATTAACAGAGTTGGAGGGGACCCTGTAGGTCATCTAGTCCAACCCCCCGCCTAAGCAGACTCGCTCAAAAACCATGTAACTAGCTTAACAACTGCAGTGGTTCACTTAACAACTATGGCCAGAAAGGCCGTAAAACGGGGCAAAACTCACTTAAAACAACTGTTTTGCTTAGCAAAGGGAAGTTTGGGCACCAATTGTGGTCTGAAGTTGAAGATTACCCGAAAAGTGATGGCTGTGATTATGATCTGCACAACGAGCAAAAACAGTTCTTCCGAGAATGTGCAGAGCGGTGCATTCACGGAGATTATTATTATTATTATTATTTAACAGTTTCTACTGTTAATCATCCCAGATAACATGTTTTGATGGAAAGCTGGTATTCCTTCAGTTCTTTTGCTTGAAATGCGGTACAATTTATATTTGATGGTTTTTTGGTTTTGGCACCAAATGTCACCTCTTCCTTTTAATTAAAAAAGCGAACTTAAAAGGAAAAATAAATCTGCTGACAAATTTGACAAGCTTCTCTCTCTCTCTCTCCTTCGGGCTCCTCCGTTGTGAATTTGAAAGCGAAACATGAAATTAATGTTGGGCAAAAAATGTTGTTGCATGGTGGGAGCAGAGTTTTTATTTCGGGATTGGAAAAACCAGCAGAAACTTCTTCTTATAAAGCACGTAATATAATTTTTACGAGAAGACCATACAGGACCGTCATGGTGAACCTTTGGCAGAGGTGGCATGGACAGCCCTCTCTCTAGGCACATGTGCCGTTGCCAGCTGGTCTTCTGGTTTCTGGTGCAATGGCCAGCTGGTCTTCGAGGGTGCCAGAGCGCCCAAGAACACCCAAAAAACAAGCCATTTTTCGGGCCTTTTTCCAGCTGTTTTCAGGATGTTTTGGTCCAAAAAATGGCCTGAAAATAGCCTGGAAAAAAGCCAAAAAGAAGCCACTTTGGGGGGCTTTTTCAGGTATTTCTCCAGGCCATTTTTGGGCCATTTCCAGGATGTTTTGGTCCAAAAAATGGCCGGAAAAACAGCCAAAAAGAATCCACTTTTGGAGCCTTTTTCAGGTATTTCTCCAGGCCATTTTTGGGCCATTTTCAGGATGTTTTGGTCCAAAATATGGCCGGAAAACAGTTTGAAAATGGACCTGGAAAAAAACGTGACTTCCAGCCCACCGTCACAGCATCTCCACAACCACGTGATCAAAATTAAGACGCTTGGCCACTGGCTTGTACTTACGAAGGTCTCGCAGCGTCCCAGAGGCCAAGTGATCCCCTTTTGCGTCTGCCTGACCAGCCAAATCCACAGGGAAGCTAGATTCACTTAACAACCTGTGGTTCACTGAACAACTGCAGGGATTCACTTAACGTGGTAAGGAAAGTTGGTAAAACGGGGCAAATTTCGCTTAGCAAACGTCTCAGCCACAGAGATTTTGGGCTCCGTTGTGTTTGTAAAGTGAGGAATTTGCCCGTACTTATGATGGTTGCAGTGTCCTGGCATCACGCAATCCCCTTTCTCACAAGCCCAGTCAACCGGGAAGCCGGATTCACTTAATGACCATGTGACAACTGCAATGATTTGCTTAACAATTGTGGCAAGAAAGGTCGTAAAATGGGACAAACCTCACTTAACAACTTGGGATTCCATTTTGATCACTCAGTCGCAAAAGGGGATCACATGACAGAAAGACACACACACACACACACACACACACACCGGAGACACGGCCACCGTCGTAAATATGGGTCAACTAAGAAGCCTCTGAATTTTGACTACATTACCGTGTGGATGCTACAATGGCCGTTAAAGGGGAAAAACGACCTCCTGGTCACCTTTTTCAGGGCCGTTGTAACTTAGAATGGTCACGAAATGGTTCATATTTATAACAGTTGCAGCATCCTGGCGTTATCCCCTTTTGCAACCTTCTGACAAGCGACGTCAATTTGGGAAGACAGATTCACTTAATGACTGTGCAACTAGCTTAAAAACTGCAGTGATCCACTTAACAACTGTGGCAAAAAAGGCCGTAAAACGGGGCCAAACTCCCTTAACAAAGGTCTTGCTTAGAAACAGGCATTTTGCGCACCAATTGTGGCCCTAAGTTAGGTAACAAAAAACAAATAATCAGAGTTGGAAGGGACCTTGTAGGTCATCTAGTCCAACCCCCTGCCCAAGCAGGGACCCTACACCAATTCTGACAGGTGGGAGTCCAGTCTCTTCTTGAAAGCCTCCAGGGATGAAGCTCCCACAACTTCAAAGATTACCCAAAGAACTCCAGCTGTGATTATGATCTGCTAAATGACCCGTTGTAAGTCCGAGGACTCGCTGTCCCTTCTGCTGAGCTGTCTCTTTTTCTTTTTCTTTCTTTCCGTCATCCAACGGAGTCGGAAAGAATCTCTGTCGTGTTCCTTGCATGCATTTTAAGGGCCATTGCAACACACAGCCAGAAGCCGCCTCCTTACTCCACCTTTCTGGAAGCAGGTGATGGGCCCTTGAAAAGTGGCGCCAGCCCCGGAAACGCTTAATTAACTCATTGGGTTGGGCCGCCGCTTTCCAATAACATCCCGGTCAACCGGTTCCAGGCTGTTTACTGCTATTGCAGCTGGCGTTGGGTTCAGATAGAGGGACGCCGAAGAAGGAGGGGATAGGTTCTTTTTTATTTTTATTTTTTTAAAATATTTTTTAGGGGGAGGAAAGGGGAGCGGAACCCCGGGCTTGTTTCCCGATGTTGCAAAGTCATTGAGGACTAGCATCCTGGCCAGCCTTGCGAAAGTGCCCTTTTGTTTGTTTTGAACCCGCCTCGTTTTCATCTCCAACCTGGGCTGGTTTTTCCAGGTAGCTGGAGGTGGGCCAGCTCTGAGAGGCGTCCATTGGGCTGTGTGGGGAAAAAAAAATAAACCCTGAATGTGGCTTTTGATAAGTGTTCCTAGAGTCTCGGGCGTGTTTTTTCTACCCAAGTGGAGAAAAGCGACTCCCATTTTTTTGAGCGTTGAATAATTAATTCTGCTCCGGTTAGATGTGATCTCCTGCGGGGAGAAGAAGGGAGCAACACGGGGCCAGGAGGAGAGGTTTTTTTTTAAAAAAAATTATTTATTTTTTTTTAAAAAAGGGATTTTGGAAAAAAGGCTGTGGAGAATGAGATCCGATAGCATGGAGCGGTTGCATTCATTGTGGTTCAGGGTCGTGGTTGCCAACCGGTGGGCCGGTGACCACTGATAGTCCGTAAGAAAATTTTGGTGGTCCGCAGAGAAATGTCACCCCCCAAAGCAATTATTCCAGGTTGTGCAGGAACACAAGGCTGTGCCGCTCACATGGCCCGTGGGAACACAAGGCTTGCGTCCCTTGCATTGCACACAACACGAGGTAATGAGGGGAGGGGGGAAAGGGCAGAAGGGGAGGAACTTGCCCCACGTGCCCCACACTCCTGGCCTGGCCACCGGGCTGCTTCTTTCCGCTTCTTTCTTCTTCTGCTTTGAGCTGCACGCAAGGAAAGCAGCCAAAGTCTTTCTTTCTCTCCCCCAAACTCCGCCAGAAATGAGTCTTTGGGACCCTGCAAGGCCTCCTGCTCCAAGAGGCTGCGCCGGCAAAGACTCATTTCTGGAAGAGTTTGGGGGAGAGAAAGAAAGACTTCTGCTGTTTTCCTTGCATTGAAGCCAAAAGTCTCTCCCTCCCTCCCTCCCTCCCTCCCTCCCTCCCTCCCTCTCTCTCTCTCCCTGAGAACACAGCTGGGGACGGAATCCTGCGATCCCAAATAAAGAACGATCGGTCGGTAGGAAAACGGGGTGGGGGATTTTCCTGCAGACTTTTTGGGGGATTTTCCCAGGGTCTCTGGTCCGCGGGATTTAAAATGATGAGTTTGGTGGTCCCTGAGGTCCAAAAGGTTGGCGACCCCTGGAACATCAGGGCCTTGTGCAATGTCTTGGGCCGTCACAATAAGCCTTGACCTGGTTTGCTAATGAGGGCATTTTAGACTCTTAGAAAGCTGGATAAAATTGAACCAAGGGCAAAAAAAGAAGTGGCTTAAAGCAAATGGGGTCTTTGCTGGATGTTCAGTTCACACAGTGATGTTGCATATTAGCTTTATCCTGGCTTAGCATGATGCGTAAACATAGCCAGAACTGTCACCCTTGCAAAGATACTGCAATCTCTCTGGGGACTTACAAGCCACAAATCCCAGTTTGGCTTTTCCTGCATTAGGCAAGAGGGTTACAGATAGTCCTCGACTTGTGACCACTTGTTTAGCAACCGTTCAAAGTTATGCCAGCCCATTAAAAGTATATATGGGTAATCCTTGGCTTACGATGAAGAAGGGAAGCCAGAATTTCCATTGTTAGGGAATGCAATTGTTAAAGTGAATTTTGCCCCATTTTAACCGCCTTTCACATGGTTCTTAAGCAAATCTGGTTTTCCCCACTGACACGAAGGCCGCAAAAGAGGATGCTGCGACTGTCGTAAATATGAATCAGTTGACAAACTATCTGAATTTTGATCACACCGCAACGGTCACTAGTGTGAAAAATGGTCATAAATCACTTTTTTCCGTGCCATTGTAGCTTTGAACTAAGGGAGTCGTTGTAAATCAAGGACGACCTGTAGTCTAATGGCCTCTAGGAACCTCATCTCTCTCTTTTTCTTAAAAAAATATATTCCTTTTCTCTTCTACAGTCTCCCTGGGCGGATATGCGCTCTGGAAGGACCCGGAACCTTCGGTGGCCGAGCCGCCATCTTTCCCGATGCCGCTGGACATGACCATCCGCAACTCTGTCTACACGGCGGCTCAGCCCCATGGCGCAGCCCACGTGTCCAGTGGGGCATGCCAGGAAAACGAGTCCGACTTCACGCACTCCAAAATCAAGGTAGGTACTGACCAGCAGCTTTGCACCCCAGATTATTAGAGCTCGATACTCGGGCTTCGCAACGAAACGTTGTGGTCGGGCTTCTTTTTTTGCGAGGAAAATAATGGGGGGGGGGGGGGGAGATTCTGCCACTGCCTACCAGCATCCATTGGTATTCACCTGGCTAGCGTCCTGTCAATGTATGAGAGAGAGTTGAGGGCTGTTTGGAAACTGAAGCAGTATTTGCTGTGTGAGCAAGGAGACAGCAAGGAGCCTGGACATGACTTAGCTCAACTGTTTTGTATGAAAGCTACTTGGTGCTGTGAAACTAAAACAGAAGCAGAAACTCTTCTCCTCTGCTTGTGTTTTGCATTTGGATCAGGTTTCTTTTCAGGTGGGGAGGGGGAGTAGAACTCCTTAGCATCAGAGCCTGTTAATAATAATAATAATAATAATAATAATAATAATAATAATAATAATAATAATAATAATAATATAGGAAATTCTAATGCTCTGATGGTCATTTGGAAAAATCCTTTCTTAGTGAGCCCCTAGAAGCCAAGAGGAACATAGGGGCCAAATTTCAAGTTTGTAGGCTTTACGGTTCAGGAGATGTTGTGATGATGTGTGAGGGGCCTTTCACTTTTATATATAGAGATCGAGGGTCTTCAAACTTAGCAACTTTAAACTTGTGGACTTCAACTCCCAGAATTCCTGAGCTAACAGGACTGGAGGAGGAATTCTGGGAATTGAAGTCCACAAGTCTTAAAGCTGTCAAGTTTGAAGACCCCTGATATCGATTAACGGAGCTGGAAGGGACCTTGGAGGGCATCTAGTCCAACCTCCTCTGCCCAAGCAGGAGACCCTTACACCATGTCCCACAATTTATGACCGTTTCTTACAGGCCCCAGTGGGGTTTCCCGTGGGGAAGGAGAGATTGTATGCCTAAAAAGCAAATAACAATAATGAAGCGGTAAGGTGTGTGATTGTGTCGACGCCGCTCCTAGGCTGTGCTTGATTAAATCAGGGGCGGGATACAGATAAAGGGAGGGAAGTTAGTCATATGGGGGGAAAAAAAAGGCTTAGAGGACCTGGGATGCACCAACCAAAGTTGCGGACCCGCTCACAAAATGGTAAATACATTGCTAGTTGTGCAAAACATTGCTAGTTTCCTGGGCACCTTCATTTATTGATTAATAAATGTCCCAGGTGGGAGGAGAGAGACAGATTTTTCACCAAGAAGGTAATTTTTTCCTGCTTGGAAAAAAATACATTTCCCTTTTTTTCTTTCTTTTATTTGTAATTAAAAGAGCAGAACGAAAGAAGGTCTGGAGGGAGCGAAGGATCAGCAAACCCCAAATGAGGGTTTGTTGGGCTGGTTGGGGTTCAGTTGAAGCCCTGCGGGCAAGCCATGGCGCGAGGAAACTGGGAGACCTACAAACCATGGATGTGAAGTTATGACAGCAGTGAAAAACACTGACTTAGAACCAGTCCTCACACTGAGGACTGGTCACAAAAGGGGAATCACATGAGCCCTGCAACCGTTGTAAATAGGAGTCAGTCGTCAAGCATCCGAATTTTAGTCACGCGACCTGCGGGGATAAACTGCAATGGTGGTAAGGGGTGAAAAACAGTCGTAAGCCCCCTTTTTTCAGTGCTGTTAGAACTTTTGAACGGTCACTAAATGAACTGTTGTAAGTTGAGGACTTATTTAGACATTTGGTGGGATATTTCGCACGGGGCGTTTTGATGTGCCCACGGCTTCAAAATGAGGGTTGGGAAAGGGACTCCCTCTTGAAAGTCCTACCCGTTGAAAATTGTCATCGGGGTTTGGAAGTGCCAAACCCGGTAGGGCAGTGCCCAAAAACCTTTCTGACAATGGGCGATCATGAGGACTAGAATCTTAGCTTCACGAGGACCAGCAAGGACCACATTTTGGGGAGGAGTGGCGGGCTAGGCTATGGCAGAACATCAAACCAAAGTGGTTTTTTTTTTTTTTGCTTTTTGTTTACCTTTCCACAGGTGAGCCCGGCTGACGGTCCCCTTGAGCAGTTTTCATGCCCCTTTTGCCAAAAGGCCTTTTCCTACCAACGGATGCTCAACCGCCACCTCAAATGCCACAGCGAGATCAAACGGCACCTCTGTCCCTACTGCAACAAAGGGTTTAACGACACCTTTGACCTCAAGCGACACGTCCGGACGCACACAGGTGAGCTGGTGCGGGGCGGCAAGTGGCTGGCGCTGTCATCGGTGCCCGGAATGGCTTTGGAGATCCAGCCGGGGATCATCATCTTTTAACAACCCCATAATCCCTTTCAGGGGTGGACTCCGGGCAACTGAATGGAGCTAGCAGTGTTTTACTGACCGGATGCCTTTCCTGTTGCCAATGCGGAGTTTAGTTCAGCAGATAAATTCTCAGTGTGCCCGGAGAGAGAGAAATATCTGCTTCTACCTAGGATCGAGCTCAAAGCCTCCTGAGTGTGAGGCCTGAGCTTCTCCTCACCATGAGATCCGGACGGGGATGATAGTCCGATTAAAAAAAGGGATCTATAACTTTCTTAGACCCAGATCTAGGGATACCTAAGGGAGGAGAGACGGTTAGTGGCAGGGTTCCCCAGTTCTCCTTAGCATACAATGCCAAGACAATAGTTGTGAATACCAAGTTGTGATCTCCCCTAAAAGATTAAAAAAAAAAAGGAGAAACGGTGGTTGTGCCCACACGATCAATCCTCCGTTCTATGGGTAGTCCTTGACTTACGACCTTGAGCCCCACATTTCTGTTGTTAAGCAAGACGGTTTCCTTGGGTGACAAATTTCTTGGGTGTCCGATCACACTTAGCTAAAAAAGGAATTCCATTCTATTCTTTATATGCTGTTTTTGTTCTTGTTCTGTACCTGTTCCTTTCTGTTCTTGTTCTGTTTCTCTTCCTTTTTTTAAATTTTAAAAATACTTTATTAAGTACAAAAAAGATTAATATGTACAAATATACAGAAATAAAAAGTCATACAAATAAACATCACCACACATTCTATCATAAGACAAATCTTATTTCTCTCTAATACATTTGATAGTGATTTAAATATCTCAAAAAAGGTATTAAATGGAAGTTACTTCTTGTCCTTTGTAAACTAACTTATCTATATTGTATAATACATAATAGTCTATTATTATTATTATTATTGGATTATAACTATGTGTTTTTATAGATGTCCTTTATGTAACTTAGTCAATGAGAAAGAGGAATAAAATTAGTATTTTATAAATTCATATCTTTTAGTATATATATAATAATATGTTTCATAGGTTCATTATTTTATGCATTTTTTTTCTGCTCTATCCAATCATACCATTTATCCCAAATCAAATAATATTCAGAGTCATCTTTTCCTTTTAATTTTAGTATATTCCTTTCCTTTCCTTTCCTCTCCTCTCCTTCCCTTCTCTTCCCTCCCATTTGTTTCCATTCTATTCCTGTTCTGTTTTGTTCTGTTCTACTGTACTCTGAACTCTTATCTACTCTTTCTTTAAAGATGTTTCACTTCTCCAAGAAGCTTCTTCAGCTCTGACTGGATGGTGGGGAATGGATGGATTTATACTCCTTGCAGGCAGCTGGTCATTTGCATCCTTTTTAGAGGGTCGTTGAGGCCACTTGGAGGTTGATCTGAGTCCTCAGGGTCACCTGAGTGGTGCGAGTGAGTGTGGAGCCTCTTTGGAACTGTTGAAAAGACCGTGTTGTACACTGGAGATAGATGAGGTCCTATCCCTCCCCTCACTCAATTGAGAGAAGGGCCAAGCGGCCTCAACTACTCTCTAAAAAGGATGCAAATGACCAGCTGCCTGCAAGGAGTATAAATCCATCCATCCTCCACCATCCAGAGCTGAAGAAGTTTCTTGGACGAGAAGCAAAACGTCTTCAAAGGAAAAACCAAAAAGTCCAGTTGCCTCCCGAAAAAGCACCTTTGGGACATAAATTCAGGCGCAGCTGAACTGCCTTGCTTAATAACAGAAATTCTACTCCCAGTTGTAAATGGAGGATTTACCTGTCACCCTTAAAGCAAGAAGACATTGTCACTTGGGAGGGTGCCGCAAGCGCAGCAATTGTCCTCGGGCAACCCAGGTTGTCTGAACTCACCCTGGATCCTTCCTCCTCTTCCTCCTCCTCTCTCCCCCCGCCCTGCAGGTGTACGTCCTTACAAATGTGACCTGTGCGACAAAGCCTTCACCCAGCGCTGCTCCTTGGAGTCCCACCTGAAAAAAATCCACGGGGTGCAGCAGAGTTACGCCTATAAGGAACGCCGGGCTAAACTTTACGTCTGCGAGGATTGCGGATCGACGGCCGATAGCCAGGAATCCCACCTGCGACACCTGCAGGAGCGACACCCCGACAGTCCACTACTCCGGAAAGCCTCGCGCAAGGTGGCTACCGCCCTTCACGGCATCATGGGGGCGCCGAGCATCCTTCATAGCTCTGCTCCTTGTTCCTAAACATCCCGGCCCCTTTTTTGGGGGGAAGGGGGGTATCGTTGTTCCTTTGAACTTGGGAAGTCTTACCCGGGGGGGACGGGACCAAAGGACTGGATGAGTTTGACCGCTGGACCAGATCGCCAGGTCCGGTATTTCGAACCCAGCGTGGTTGAAAAAGACACCGCGTAAACTGAATCTCCACAAATCTTTCATGAAGCGCTTGGGAAATTATTATTATTATTATTATTATTTTAAAAAAATCTGGATCGGACTTCCGGATGGGATGATGGCGGCTTTGAAAGGAGTTCAGTTTTGGCTGCTTGGCAGGCCAAGACTTGGGGGAGTTGGGGTGGGATAATTCTCAGAGGTCATCTAGTCTGACCCCCTTTGGCCCATGCTTAAAGGACTTCCAGATAGGCTTTGAATGTTAGAAAGGGGCTCAGTTTTGGCTGCATGGCAGACCAAGGCTTGAGGTGGGATGATTCTCAGAGGTCACCTAGTCTGACCCCCCTCTAGCCCATGCAGAATTATTGGATACAGCTTAGTTGCTTGCATTGGGGCTGCCTTTTAAATCCTCTCTGGGGTTGGGATACAATAGCGTCTCTGAAGCCTGGATTTAGAATCGTTTGTTCACCGTTCTTTGAATCCGTCGCCTATTTTCTCGCACCCGAGTCCGAGGATGTTGATGAATGGTATGAAAGATGTGAGCAGCCACCTTGAGCGTCAAGGCAAAATAATTTTTCAAGGTTAAAATTGTTCACCAACTGATTCCCATCACCGAAAGATGGTGAGTTACCCGTTTCCCCGGCAGAGGCTCAGGGTTCAAGAAGCGATGGGATAGATTTCCACCTTCGATAAAGGAGGGGGGATTGGGCTAGATGACCTCACAGCATCCCTTCGAGCTGTATGTTACGATTTTTCACCTCAGGCCCCGATCAAACTAGTCTGACCTTGGAGATTAAGTGCCTGGACCTATTTGTTGGCTATCAGGACGGAGTTTGAACGGGAATTCTATTTTTAAAACAAGAATAATCTCTGGACCGAATTGGGGGTGTCTGGATGAGGTCTTGCAAGCTTCCATGATACACACAACCCCTTTTTTCTCTCCAGAATTCAAGCTCTGACATTCTGGAATCTGGTGAGGGTTTTTTTGTTTTTTTTTTGGTGATCCTTTTGAACCGATGCAAAAAAATGTATTATTTATCAAGAGTCAAGGAACCCCTGGATTTTGAGTTTTATGATTTTTTTTTAAAGATATATACAGTACAGTATTGGACTGTTGATAAGGACTGCATCATTTCTGACCGGAAGGCCTCTAGTCTTTTTTGAAACAGGGCAGAAAAAGGGAATTATTAAGCAAGTACAATGGTACTAATGGGGGATATTATTTTTATTTAATATTATACATGTGTGAAGACGGGGTCCCTGCCGCGGCGTGGCGAGGAGACACCGAAAGCTAATTTTTTTTGGCATCTTAAGGGATAAGAGGCATTACGCCAAACAACAGGGTGTGGATCTTGTTTACAAATCGGCCATGTTTTCTCTTGACTTTGGGGGAACGAGCTTGGCCTGTGAACTTTTAATGTTATTATATTATTCGTAATCTTATTATTCTTCCCCTCCTTACCTGTTAATTAAAATAAAGGAACTGGATTCTCTCTGCGAGCCTGGCAAGTTGCACGTCGTTTGGGATTCCAAAGGTGTGTCCCAAATGGCATCTAAATGTATATATAGCATAACAGAGTTGGAGAAGGGACCTTGTAGGTCATCTAGTCCAACTCCCTGCTCAAGCAGGAGACCCTAGACTATTTCTTTCTTTTAATCAATCAAACAAACAAACAAACAAACAAACAATCAGTCAATCATTCAATGAGAACAGAGGTTAAAGGGACCTTCGAGGTCTTCTAGTCCAACCCCTGCTCAAGAAGGAGACCCTGGACCATTTTGATCGATCAATCAATCAATCAGTCAGTGAGAATAGAGGTTGAAGAGACCTTGAAGGGGTATTGTTTGCCTTGTCAGAATCTGGTTTTTGTTTTTTTTTTCCCCCCAGTGGAATTCCACACTTCTTCAGTCAGAGCAGAAAAATTGTCCTCTTAAACTGCCTTTGTCCAATACACTTTACCCTGGTCAGTAATTAACCCAGGGGTTGCTTTTGCAAATAGGTTAGATTTTATGGATTTTAACTTTTTTTTTTTTTTTTTGAGGGCTGTTTCGCCAACCTCTGGTTTTTCAATTCCTGGGCTGTTGCCTTGTGCAAACTCAAAAACACATACAAAAAAAGGATTAATTCAAGAAGTTGATCCAATGGAATCAGATGTAGATTAAATCAGAACTTGGTCTTCAGATTAAACAGCATTTTGATAAAAGAGAGCAGCTGTAGTTCAGGGCTGAACTGTGCTCTCCAAACTTGGTTGTTTTCCTGAAGATGTTTCATGACCCAGGTAGGTAATGGCATCAGTGTTAAAAGGGAGAAGAGCTTTTAGAGTGCAGAAGGAAAAGGAGGGGAAGAGGAGGGGGACTATGAAGTCCTGGGTGCTCTGTGAACTTGGTGGGGGTTTTTTTTGCAGACGTTTCATTACCCAACTAGGTAACATCATCAGAACTAGGATGAGCAAACCCCACTCTCTTCCAGTGCTGAGGTTGTTACCTACTTGGGTAATGAAATGTCTACATGTACAAGTAAACAACTGAGCACCCAGGATTCCTCCTCTTCTTCCTCTCCTTGTGCTTTCTCCCTCCCTTCATATTGTTCTTTCCTTTCCTTTCCCTTCCCTTTCCTTTTTTCCTCTCCTCCTCCTCTCCACAATCCCACTTCCCTGTTACCTCGTTGGGTCATGAAATGTTTGGAAGAAAACAGCCAAGTTCAGAAAGTATCAAAGACCCCACAACATCATATCATCATCATCATCATCATCATCATCATCATCATCATCATTATTATTGTTATTATATCTTTAATGAGATTCACAGCCTTTGAGACTGGTTGATAGCTCAATAGCTCGAGTCCTAACCAAGGACCTATAATACTACTACTACTACTTTACTACTACCATTATTATTACTTCTCCTCTCCACAAACCCCACTCTCTTCTAACAGAGCACTAAGCAACAATTCCAATGATTGAGTGTTTGTTTTTAGCACCATATTTTTTAAAAAACAGGGCGATGAAGGGGTGGGAGAGGGAAGCCTGGATTTTAATCCTCCCCCAGCTACAAAAGCCTTGGCCAGTTCCTTTCAGTCCAGCCTCCCTTACAGAGTTGTTGTACGGAAAAATCGGGAGCCGTTCCATCCCAAGCGAGCAAGTCAACAAAAAGCTTTCACCTGTTTATCCTAAGCCTTCATTTCAGCAAGACACCCAGCAAAAGTTGTCATGTTATTCTTAAAACAACCAACAGTTGGGAACCTGGCTGATAAATAAAACATTGCTCGACTGTTAAATTTCCTGCCCCACCTGAGAGAAATAAAGGAAGCTTATTCCATCTGAAGCTCTCATCTCATCTCCCTTGGGGAGAGGGGGTGTCAGGATAATTTTTGGCACGCCCAAGCTTTGCTAAATTTTGGCGTAAACACCTCTAATGAAGTGGAAAGCAACAGGCAACAGCTTAGGTAATGCCAAATTTAATCATCCGAAACGTTAATTAGACTTCGGATGAGACGTTCCTGCTGGAAATATTCGTGATAGGCCGCCAGAGGGCGAGCAGGGACCGCGCATTTCCCCAAGGAAAAGTTTTCCTCAACAAGATTGCAAACAATGTTTAACCCGGTTTTGAAACGGAAACAGCTGTAAAGATTGCAAGTCTGGGGTGAAGGTCAGGAGCTGAATGCTGGTGGAATGTTCCCTCACAATTTTGGCTTCTCCAAAGATTTATTCTTTCTTTCATGGTTCCTGAAAAACATCAAGAGTCTTGGCTATTCCAAACATTGCATTTTGTGCCCTTTTTTTTTTTTTTTTGCAGAACCTGGTTAGGAAGAAAAAGCAGGCTAGGAGCAAATATAGCCATTCTTGGAAGGTCCTCTTGATTACAGCAGGGAGGGGAGGGGGGGGGGAAAGACTTTTGTACCTGGCTGGATTACAACTCCCATCCCAGCAGCCCCAGCCAGCGTGGATCCGGGATGAGGAGGCTGGGATCGACAGTACACCAAGGAGGAATAATGGAATAGAGTCCCAGGATCAAATCCTCCTTCCGTTCTCTTGGGCCACGCATGCCAGTCGGGCTGGCCTCCCTCGCAGGGTTGTTGAGGATGAAAGGGCTCCCTGCCAGGACAGGAGTCCTTTTTTTCCAGTGCCATTATAAGTTAAGCAAACGGTCATAAATCGAGGACTATCTGTAAGCCCTTTGGCTAATGCTGCTTTCCAGTAAAAGAGAATATTTATAACTCGGGGTTGAAATGAGGGGCCCTTGGTGCTCTCTGAGCTTGGTGGTTTTCTTGCAGACGTTTCATGATCCGACTAGGTAACATCATCAGTGTAAAAAGGCATTGGCAGCAAGCTCCTCTCCCTTTTAGCCCTGATGATGTTTCCAAGCTGGGACAGGAAACGTCTGCAAGAAAAGCGCATGGACCCCCTCCATTCTGCTTTCACGGGGCAAAAAGTTTTTGGCTTTTGACTTTTTCTGAACGTTATGCATGTTGGTGAGCTGACTCAATCCAAGACGGGAACTGGTGGAAGAACTTTCTGTACCGCTGTGGAATCTGGGAACATCGGAATGCAGGAGGAAGAAGAACATGCTGAATTAGCTGGCTGGTCTGACACCAGGCGAGGGGAGTTGGTGAGGAATGTTAACAGTGGAAGACTGGGTTTATTTTGGCATCGAAATCAGAGCCAGAGGCGAAAAGGGCTTGCCAAATTCAGACAGATTTGAACCTGTCAAGGAACAGGGTTAAGTTCCTAGGATGTACTTTCCTTGGGATTCGAACTAGAGTTTGTCTAACTTGAGTTTTCAAAGAACGGACAAAGAGCAGACTTTTACGACTGACGTGCCAAGAAAAAAAAAAAGTCTTTTCGGAAAGGAAACAGTTTTATTTTATTTATTTTTTTTAAAAAGGTGGCTGCGTTTTAAAAGCCGAGCGCCAAGTTTCTAGTCCTCAGGATGGAATTGGAGAAGTTTAAAGCAAGGTATCGGTCTTCTGAGTGTTCTACGTGTTGGTCCATTGGGGTGGACTCGTGGGGCAATGGGTTAAATCTCTGCCCCCCCCCACCCATGGCCAACATTTAGACAGGTTGCTTTAAAACTTCTCCAACCCATCCTGAGGACTAGAAACCTGGGTGCTTGGCTTTTAAAAGGGCAGCCTGGCCCATTCAGATATTTTTCTGATTTTTAAGATTTGCAAGGGGAAAATAAATAAAATAAACTGCATTAATTAATTGCAAGGGAGAATTCACGGCTTCCTAAGAAAAATTCTCATTCAGACTGATAATTAAGATTTGGGGTTCTATTTATCGGGTTTGCATGACTGCCATTTGCAACCTTCCCAGCTGGCTTCTGGCAAGCAAAGTCAATGGAGGAAGCCAGACTCACTTAACAACCATCCAATTCACTTAACGACTGCAGGGGATTCAATTCACAACCCGGGCTAAAAAAAAGGATCACAAAATCCAGCACAACTTACTTAACCCCCCACACCTTGCTTAGCAATAGCCCCAACGGCAGCCATAAGTGGAGGACAATCTATACAGGTAGTCCTTCACTTACAACAGTTCATTTAGTGACCAAAGTTACAACGGCACTAAAAAAAAGCGACAGGACCATTGTTCACACTGACAACCGTTCCATGTTCATGTGATCAACATTTGTCTGCTTGGCAACTGACTCATATTTATGACCGTCGCTGGGGGTCATGTGATTCCCTTTTGCGACCTTCTGACAAGGAAAATCAAGGGGAAAGCCAGATTCGCTTAACAACTGTGTTCCTAATTTAACAACTGCAGTAATCCGCTGAACAAACGTGGCAAGAAAAGCCACGTTAAAATGGGGGCAAAATTCACTTAAACAAATGTTTTGCTTAGCAACATAAATTTTGGGCTCCGTCATAAATCGAGACCTTGCCTTCAGAAGTTACAGAAGCTTCATCCCTGGAAGCTTTCAAGAAGAGGCTGGACTGTCACCTGTCAGAAATGGTGTAGGGTCTCCTGCTTAGATGTGGAGGGAGGGGGTTGGACTAGATAACCTACAAGGTCCCTTCCAACTCTGTGAATCTAACTTAATTACTGAGTCTTCTCTGAGTTCAGAGAACAACTAAGATGGCCAAAGGCCTGGAGACTAAACCCTATGAAGAACGGATGCAGGTTTGGGGTCTGGCTAGTCTGAAGAAAAGAAGAATTAGGGGGGACAGGAGAACATCTTCCAATATTTGAGGGGCTGCCCCAGAGAGGATGGCGGGGTCAAGCTATTTTCTAAAGCCCCTGAAGGCCAGACAAGGAAGAATGGATGGAAACTTGAATAAGAAATTCAACCTGGAAATAAGGAGGAATTTCCTGACAGGGAGAACAATCCACCCCTGGAACAGAAGTTGCCTTCGGAAGTTGTGGGAGCTTCATCCCTGGAGGCTTTCAATGAGAGATTGGACTCCCATCTGTCAGAAATGGTGAGGGTCTCCCGCTTGGCCGTGGGGTTGGACTAGACGACCTACAAGGTCCCTTCCCACTCTGTTAACCTGTAAACACACTTCCTGTATATTTCTATTGCTCATCCATATTTTTAAACGATGCAAAATGCTTATATTCAACTTTATTTTTTATTCTTTTTTTTTTTTTTTTTGCAATTACAACTCTTTTAATTACAATTTCAACTCTCTCCCCAGCCAGATTTGCAATGTGGCACCCTAAAACCCACTGCTTGAACCCTGAAGCACCCCTGTCTTTGGGACGCAGTTGTGCAGCTGCCCCTGACTTTTGGCTAAAGGACATTCCAGTTTATAAGGACAGACACTGTCTGTCCTCCTGCCTCTTCCTGGGGTCTCAAAAAGTTCTGGCCGGAAGGTTGAGAGCAGAGTCCAAAACATTCCAGCCGAGCCCCCTCCGTCTGTCCGTCCGTCCGTCCGTGCCATGTAATGGCCAACCTCTGCCACTAATGTGCTTGTTGTTGCAACATGTCGACATTTCATTAGACAGGCGTCTTGGCTGCAGCCATACGGTGACTTGCAGGCTGCTGGGTCGCTGGTTGAAGCCTCCTCCTTCCACCCCCCTCCCTCCCCCTCAGGGGGAAGAGAAGGGGGGTTTGGCAGAGCTGGGCAGCGAGATCGAGAGGATGATTACGCCAAGTTGGTTTTCCAGGCCCCGGCACCCATGATTATTATGATTGCTCTCCAAAGCACCAGAAGGCAGGAGGAGAAACCATGGTTGGAAACTCATCAAGGGGAGAAGCAACCTGGAATTGAGGAGAAACTTCCTCACAGTGAGGACCAGTGGAACAGCTTGCCACCAGAAATCGTGGGCACTCCAACACTGGAGCTTTTTAAGAAGAGGCTGGACAGTCCCTTGTCTGAAATGGTATAGGGTCTCCTGCTTGTGCAAAGGGTTGGAGTGGATGACCTCCAAGGTCTCTTCCAGCTCTATTTCTAATTTTTCTATTTCTATTATTTCCTATTCTCTTATTTCCTATTGTATTCTTTTTTAAAATTCTATTCTATTCTAAATTCTATTCCTATTATTCCATTCTATTCTATTCTGAATCCTATTCTCTTCTCTTTCTCTTCTCTTCTTAATTCTTTTCTCTTCTATTTTTAATTCTATTCCTATTATTCTATTCTATTCTATTCTATCCTATTCTATTCTTGGAGCCGAACAGGATGTGCAATAATCAGAAGTGACAATTCTCCCGCAAGATGATAAACAGCATAAGAGTCATCCTAATAATAACAATAGTATGCATTGGCTAAGTGGTAAATAGAATATAATTAAACATGGGTTGTCCTTGACTTACAACAGTTCACTTCATGACTGTTTGAAGTTATAAAGGCTCTTAACAACCATGTGACTGACTTTATCAACTGCAGCAATTCATTTAACAACTATGGCACAAAAGGTCATAAAATGGGACAAAATTCACTGAAATGCTTCGCTTAGCAACATAAATTTGGGGCTCAGTTGTGGTTGTAAAGTCAAGGACTACCTGTGTCCCAGGTACAATTCCCGACAGACTTTGCACCAACTGAGAGACCTCAGTTTGCATTGGCAATGTCTTTTGGACTCAGGATAATGGGGGATGTAGTCCTTGACTTATGACTGGTTGCTTAGAGTCCCTTCGAAGCCAACAACAGACCACCAAACAGACCTGGATTTGAAGGCCTGATGATTGGGCCTTCCTGTGGTCATGCGGTTGCATTTGGGTTGCTTAGCAACTGATCTACATTTATGGCATCCCACGGTGACACAACCTCAATTTATGACGGTTTCAATCAATCAATCAATGAGAATATAAGTTGAAGGGACTTTGGAGGGGTATTGTTTGCCTTATCGGAATCTGTGTTTTTCTGTGGAATTCCACACTTCTTCAGTTCAGTTTTTTGCTTTGCTAGAAACTGATATTTATTTCCAATTTGCAGCAAAAATCACTCATTTTGCAGACAATGGTTTCGCTTCACGGCACTGCAAAAAAAGTCATAAAACCAGGTTGGCCACCTAACAACCGGAGTGATTTACAACCGGAATTCCAGGCTCAATTGCAGTCGTAAATCAAGGACTGGATGGAATGGTCACAGGTGTATGCCCAAACATGTCTTTTAAGAACAGCAAATAAATAAATAAATAAATAAAATGTTGGCAACCATTTTTGGCAGCTCACCTCTCTGTCTCGCCTACAAAGGTTAAACTGAAATCCTGGAAATCTAACCGATTGGAGGAATTTTTTTTTATTTTTGATGCTTAGTTACCGAACCTGTGATTTCCTGGTGGTCTCCTCTCCCTATTGAAGCCCAGATGGAGGGGCGCTGCCCCCTGGTGGCTGTAACTCCGAAGGGGCTGGATGGAGCAGGAATTGGCAAGCCCGCCCGATGTTAAAAAGACAATGACTCCAGTTCAAGTTTTGCTTGATGATTTCATGGCTTCAAAGAGACAAGTTACATGTCCTTATTGATGTGCATTAATTAAATTAATTAAAGGAGATTTCATGGCAGCCAGCCTCCAGAAAAACAAGTTGTGTTACTTTGTAGCTGTGCCAGAAGTAAGCCTTCTTGCCTGGGGATTATATTAAAATATGAATGGCGAAATCCGAGATCCTTCTGTTCAGAAGTCATGTCCCAGCTCAAGATTGGAGTTTTGCTTGTCGTTTCGGTTTGGCTCGCTTGCCAGAGCCGCCAACAGTTATCTTGTTTTCCTTGGGTTCCTCTTTAATCAATCACAGGGTTGACTTAATAACCACAGACCGCCACAAAATAGGTCGTAAATCCAGTTCGGTCATGTGACTGACCCATTTTATGAATGTCACAAGTTGCTACAATGGTAAAGGGCAGGCTCCTTTACGGTCGTAACTCAAGGACTGCCTTTCTTCTATCCTGTTCACAGGAATACAGGCAATCCTCACCTTACAACCATTCATTTAGTGACTGTTCAACATTACAAAGTGTTCTGACCAAAGCTTCCTAGACCGTAATTATGCACATGCTTATTTTAAAAACAAGTCTTGTTTTATTGCAATGCTGGGAATTATTTTCATTCCCAGCTGGTCATGAATCTCAAACAGTCCCTCGAGATAAGCACCCACCTTTCTTTCCTGTGAAGTGCTGCCAATAGTATCAAATGAACTAGGAAAAAAATCAACCAAAGTACAAAGAGCTTCAAGAATGAATCTGAACCGAACGAACGACTTTGCTTCCTGCAAAGGTTTCATCACCTTTGCCTGTCCTTTATACCATATGGGAGGGGAAATCACCTTCCAGCCTTACTCCTAAGTTGCCCCTTTTGTTTCAGCTGCTCTCACCCTCTAGCAGCCCTGCGCATATGCGCCCTGGGAACAGGCTCCCCTGGTTCTTCTACCTCGCTGGTGCCAGACTCTGGAGGCAGCACCCCACTCCCAGATGGTCCTGGCCTTATCCCTGCATCGGATGCAGGACCCTTGTCAGAGTCCTCTCCAGACTCCTGGACTGGTCCCTGTTCTTCCCCATTTTCTGATTCTGCTGCCGTCTGCAACAGGCTGCGGGCGAACCACAACACAAAGCACTGGAAAAAAGTGACTTATGACCAGTTTTCACACTTACGACCATTGAAGTATTCCTGTGGTCGTGTGATGAAAATTCAGGCGCTTGGCCACGGATTCATATTTTTGTCCTGGGGGTCATGTGATCCCCTTTTACAACCTTCGGAGAAGCGACATCCATGGGGGAGAAGCCAGATTCGCCTAACAATCGCGTTCCTAACTTTACGACGGCAGTGATTCCCTGAACCGCTCTGGACAGAAAAGGTCATACTAGGATGTGAAACTCAACAAACATCTCACTTAACGATGGAATATTGGGGCTCGTTTGGGGTCGTAAATCAAGGACTACCTGTATCCTGGATAGAGAAACAGCGGGATTTGAACTCCAACTCCCACGGGAGCAAATAGTGGATGAAGCAGGGTTTTCTACGAAAACTTTTTTTGTTAAAAAAAACCAAAAAATTACTTTTTTTTTTTTTTTTTCTTCCCCCCCCCCCCCGCCCCCCCAAGTTTACACCACATTCCACACCCTTAAATTGCATATTTCACCCTTGTTCCTTTCAGGAGTTGATGTACTTTCTTCCCCTTTAACCCAATCTCTCTGCACCCTCCTCCCCCCCCCCCCTCCCCCAACCCCCCCCCCCCCCCCCAGTTTATCCCCCTCCAAACCAGGGTCAAACTTTAACTAAATCAGCTGCTTGTCGCTTTTCATAAATAATCCACGCAAAGCACCCTTCCCGAACAATTTTGCTTAAGCAGGAAACCAAAGGGCTCAGTAGCTCCGTGAGACTTGGCACAAACAGGGCAGAGAGCATTTTTCTTTTCGACGCGGGTGAGTGCCAAGAATCTCAATAGTTGGGGTTTTTTTTTGTTTTTTTTTCACCCTTTCTTCATTGGAGGGCACATTTCTGGACTCCAAAACTCTTGGCCAGGTCCTCAAATCTCCCCCAGCGAAAAGGAGAGTCAACAGTGTAAGGGCGAAGGGAGGGAAAACGGGAGTTTTCTGACCCTGAAAAAGCGCACGGATCGGTCCTCTCCAGCATCGCCAGATGAAGGAAGAGATGCTTCGAGCTTTTTAGACTCTATTTTTAAGAAAATTAGGGGCACTCCCTTTAGAAAAAGTGGTTTATTTCCTGCAAACTGAATCTGCTAACCCTAATTCTTCAAATCAAAAAATCCTGGATATTCTTTTCCTCCGGATCTTTTTTTACAGGAATTCTATTTTTTAAAGTCACCGCCAATCTTACAGTGTTTTTCTTTCTTTTTTTCTCTCTTCTCCATCTCTCCATCTTTCTCTTTTCTCTATCTTTTAATCTTTTTCCCTTCTCCATCTCTTTTCTCTTCTCCATCTTTTTCTCTTCTCCATCTCTCCATCTTTCTTTTTTTTCTTCTCCATCTCTCCATCTTTCTCTTTTCTCTATCTTTCAATCTTTTTCTCTTCTCCATCTTTCTCTTTTCTCTTCTCCATCTCTTTCTCTTTTCTCCATCTTTTTCTCTTCTCCATCTTTCCATCTTTCTCTCTTCTCGATCTCTCAATCTCTTTTCTCTTCCCCATCTCTTTTCTCTTCTCTATCTCTCCATCTCTTTTCTCTTCTCCATCTTTCCATCTTTTTCTCTTCTCCCTCTCTTCCTCTTTTCTCTTCTCCATCTCTCCATCTCCTGGGCCTTCTGCTTTCTGTGAACAGCGTTCAGCCCAGGAGCAAGATCTGGCCTGTAGAGTTTTTTTTGGAAAACCCCCTGAGGATCTTTTCTAGCTCACCATGGCTTTTGGGGAACTTCTGGAGCAAATTGGTGGCATGGGACGCTTCCAATTTATCCACACTATGCTACTGACCATCCCAGTCTTGTTCATGGCCAGCCACAACCTTCTCCAGAACTTCACGGCCGCTATTCCAGGGCACCATTGCCAGGTGCACCTCGCCCCCAATGGCAGCGAGTACCCCAATATCACTCATCTGCAAAGCGCTGGCCAGCTTCTCCGAGTCAGCATCCCCCTGGATAACAAGCAAAGGTTGGAGAAATGCAGACGCTTCATGGACGCTCAGTGGTATCTCCTCAATGCAAGTGTCCCCAGGGCAAATGAGAGTGAAACTGAACCGTGTGCCGAGGGATGGTTTTATGACCAAACTCACTTTACGTCCACCATTGTCAGTGAGGTGAGTGGCCATCTGGGAGGGTGGTGAACTATGTGAAATATTATTTGGAGGAAAGGAAAGTTGGGATAGGGAGAGATTCTCTGAGCAAAGGCATGTGTCTCCTTGGGTGGAGGACTGGTTTTAAGAATCAGAGAACATCATAAGGAGATGGAATGGAAGAACAGAACAGAACAGAATAGAATAGAATATAGAGAATAAAGTTAGAATAAAATAGAATAGAGAATAGAAGTAGGGTAGAATAGAATAGAGAATAGTATTAGAATAGAATAGAAAATAGAATAGAATAAAAAACAGAACAGAAGTAGAGTCGAACAGAGAATAGAATTAGAACAGAAAAGAACATAGAATAGAAAATAGCATAGAATAGAATAGAAAGAGAAACAAAAGGAGAGGAGGAAAAGAAATGAGAGAGGAGAAAAGAGAAAAGAGAAGGAAAATAATAGCATGAAAATGAGAGGAGAAATAGAAATACAGAAATAGGAATATAGAAATAGAACAGAATATAGAACAGAATATAACAAGGATAGAGAAAGCTCGAACAGCATACTTCAAAATGAAAAAGGTCTTCTGCAGTCACAACGTAAACCTAAGATTAGAAATAATAGAAACAGAATAGATTTTATTATCCCTTTAAATGTACGCTAACCAGCATACATTAAAATGAAATATCATTGCATTCAGCTCTCAAAGGATATGCATTATGCATAGACCCACATACACCGACGTATATGACACAGAGAAACATCACAGCCTAGTTTGGATGTATACATCACATAGACCTGGGGGAGATGGATTACAAGATGGATGGAACAAAGCTGTTACAGAATCCAGTAGCCCTGCTAGAAATACTTTGAAACCTCTTCCTGGACGACAGAAACAGACAGTGGGTGTGAGGGGGTCTCTACTTCGAGCTCTAAGCACGTAGAGTTGGAAGGGACCCTGGAGGCCATCTAGTCCAGCCCCCTGCTCAAGCAGAAGAACCTATACCAACCATCTTAGACCAGTCTCTTCTTTAAAACCTCCAGTGATGAAGCACCCACAACTTCTGGTGGCAAGCTGTTCCACTGGTTAATTGTCCTCACTGTTTGGAAATTTCTCCTTAGTTTTAGGTTGCTTCACTCCTTGATTAGTTTCCATCCATCCTTAGTTGTCCTGCCTTCTGGTGGTTTGGAAAATAAGTTGACCCCCCCTCCTCTTTTTGGTAGCCCCTTAGATATTGGAAGACTGCTCTCATGTCACCCCTAGTCCTTTTTTCTACTAGACTAGCCACACCCAAATCCTGCAAGTATTTCTCATACGTTTTAGCTTCATCCCCTAATCATCTCCGTTGCTCTTCTTGAGATATTTCAATGCACTAAAGAATTGAATGCCTCAAGCATGGAAGGAGTGCTTCTGAACTTATACAGAGTTCCCTTGCTTTCCTCCCTTTAAAAAAATAAGAGTTTGTATCATAAGATTATTTCGTGGCTAGGTTATATAATCTTTTTAAAGTTTTGGAATACTATCTAAATGCCTTGGAAAGCATTATAAAGATGAAAGCTACATGAAAAAATTCCAGTTTAATTCCCCAGCAGCTGCCATCAAGATAACATAAACAATTTGGATCAAAGGCAGCCCTCCTTGTACCTGGTTAAATAGATGGAAAGTTATAAAACAGGGCTAAAAAATAATTTATAAAATTTAGCTGAGGTCTCAAAAGCATTGCCTGAAAATGATTGTCAAAATTTTCCTAATTGTGTCGTCTTACTGCTGTTCGTTTCCTGGCCCAATCATGGTTTTGCCAGAGCAAATAATGCCAAATATTTATTAAATGCAATATTAAATTGCTATTCTAGATGTCTCTTTGGCTGTTTTTCAAATGCAATTCTCCTGGTTTGGTGGTTGTTCCTTCAAAACCTTGAAATAAGAAACTGGAAAAAGATAAAACCAAATTGGGCAGAGTTGCAAGTCGGGAGACTGAAATGGATAAATCTGTAGAAATCAAGAATTGATAAGGATTACAATATTATCTGGACCCTCCCTTGAACAAAATCCCCATCGGTCAATTGCAAAAGGCAGCTTGACTTGGAATGGCTGACATCCTGCAACAAGACGAGACGAATAGAATAGTAAAATGAGAGTAGAACAGAATAAGAATAGAATAATAACAGAATTATTATTCAAGAATTGGAAGGGACTTTGGAGGTCTTCTAGTCCAACCCCTTGCTTAGACAGGAAACCCTATTCCTTTAACACCATCAAACAACCACACCTATGTATCCCCATCCTTGGAAGGACTCAATAAGATGGATAAAAATGCCAAATGCCAGTCGAAACATTGGGCTGGCTGTGTGACCAACCCTTTAATATTAATTAATGTGTTAATTAATATTAATTAACACAGCACCCTGCGAGGGTTTGAATTCAACTTTTTCAAACCCAGGACTTTCTGCTTGCCCTGTTGTGCCCCCTCACTTAAAGACCCTCAAAATCTGGACAAAAAGTTTTTGCAAAGTTGTGATTGCCATCCTCCAGCCCTGTCCTGAGAAACCTTAAGTCTTCGTAGAGATGAACCGGCTGGGCGAGAGAGATACAGCCGAACAACCTGCTGATTTCCTCCCCCACCCCACCCTAGCAAATAAAGGAGTTAAGTTGCAGAAACCACAGGAAATGTTTTGGGTTGGTGTGGAAATGGGGGGGGGGGGAGGCTTGTCCCCCACCCGCAGTCCTAATGCAATCCAAAGGCCCTGCTGGGCACAGAAAAATCTCAGATCAGTGGGAAATATTTATCTGGCACCAGTTCTAAGAGAAGGACTGGCAAATTTTTCTGCAGAGAGCAAAAATGTTGTTCTCAGCCTGTCTTCCCTCCATCTTTTCTCTTCCCCGAGGGGGAATATGTTCTATGTGCCCCCCCCGATTTATATTTCTCTTCTTGTTCTCCCCCTTCTTGTCACCTTCCCAAGCTTGAAAAGTCGGGTTACCAGGATGCAACTTTGATTCTTGCTAAATGTACAAGATTTGCCTGGGAGTGTGTTCGCCCTTCGTTCCCAAAAGATTAGCCTCTGAATTGGTTGCACTGGGTGCAAAATCTGCTTTTTTGTTTTTCAAAAGATCACAAGAGAAGCAATCAAGTTTCTTGTCCTGTGGCTCCAGAATTCTGGCAGCTGAAATGTTTTGGAAACTCACTAGGGAGCAATGCAAGCATTTGGGGAAAAAAAAAAAAAAAGAACCGTGGTTTGTTTTAAACTCTGAAGTGACGTTTGTGAAATTGCCTGTTCGTTGTAACTTTGAATGTGTTGTTTAGCAAATCAAGGACTACTCTATGCCTGTAAGTTGCAAACATGCCTCTATCTTCACTCCCCATCCCCCAAGCACACAACACACACCACACACATCATCCATCACATCATCCAGGTCCTGAACACTTCAATCAGGTGTGATTCTTCCTCTCTCTCACACACACCCCTTTTAATTGTGAGGTCCTTGCTGCTCTTTGAGCTTGGCTATTTTTTTAGAGACATTTCATGACCCAACTAGGTACCATCATCAGTGCTAGAAGAGAATGGGAATGGAGGAGAAGGAGGAAGAGGAGGAAGGAAAAGACTGTGGGGTCTTTAGTGCTCTCTGAGCTTGATGGTTTTCCTTGCTGAAGATTGATGATTATCCAACTAGGTAACTTCATCAGTGCTAGAAGGGAGTGGGGACTGTGAAGAGGAAGAGGAGGAGGAGGAAGAGGAGGAGGAGGAGGAAGAGGACGAGGGAGGAAGAGGACGAGGGAAGAAGAAGAGGAGGAGGAAGAAGAAGAGGAGGAGGACTGTGGAGTCCTTGGTTCTCTCTGAGCTTAATGGGGTTTTTTTGCAGACATTTCATTACCTCAGTAGGTAACATCATCAATGCTAGAAGGGAGTGGGGCTTGCTCTCTATGAGCACTGATCATGCTACTTAGTTGGGTCATGAAACGTGTGCAAGAAAACCACCAAGCTGAGAGAGCTTCAAGGACCCCACAGTCCAACTCTGAGCTGCAAATATTCTTTTCTATCGGTACAGCTTTTAATGAAACTGGTTTTCTCCTGTGACAGTGGGACTTGGTGTGTGACCGGCGTAAACTTCGGGAGATGGCGCAGTCCATTTATATGGGGGGCGTGCTGATCGGCGCCCTGGTCCTAGGCGGGCTGGCTGACAGGTATGTTGGTCAGCAGGGGGAAGCGCTGGGAGAAAGAGGTGAGTAGTGGGTGAAGGTCAGGGCACCACTTGGTGAGCCGATCACTTTTTTTTATCCCATCAGAAGGCTTAGAAGTGCAGTTTGGGTGTTGGCCACAAGGGGGAGCTAACTGCCTCCTACCTCTTAGATCTTTGATTGACACCTGCAATGAAATTCCTTCTCTTTGGAAGTCTGTAGAGCTTCTCAGTCATCATCCAGGTCACGGTTGTCCCAAAGGTGTTTTTTTTCAGGAGGCAACTGGACTATTTTGTTTTTTCTTTGAAGAACAGAATATGGAATAAGAATAGAATAGAATAGAATAGATGTAGAGGAGAATATAGAAGAGAAAATAGAATAAAATAGAACAGGAACAGAATAGAAATAATAGAACAGAACAGGAATAGAATACAATAGGAATAAGGAATAGAACAGAATATGGAATAAGAATAGAATAGAATTAGAGTAGAGTGGAATAGAATAAGGAATAGAATAGATGTAGAGGAGAATATAGAAGGAAAAAATAGAATAGAATAGAAATGGAAAAAAGAGAAGAAAAGAAAACAGAACAGAAATAGAATTCAATAGGAATAGGAATTAGGAATAGAACAGAATATGGAATAAGAATAGAATAGAATTAGAATAGAATTAGAGTAGAGTAAGTAGAATAGAATAGAATAGAATAGAATAGAATAGAATAGAATAGAATAGATTACTTGGAAGGGACTCTGTAGGTCTGACACAAATCTTAAAAAGTTGTAAAATTGGGTGCAGTCATATGATGACCCACTCAATGACCATTACAATCTACAGCCATAATTCAAGGATTCGGTTACAGTCATGAGTCAGAATTACAGTCGTAAATCAAGGACATCTTTTCTCCCAGAGAGCTATCTGTGTCTCCCAACACACACACACACACACACACACACACACACACACACACACACACCCATTTTCTTTCATGCCTGCCAGGCTTATCAGCAACAGGGCAGTGGATGATGGTCTCTTTATTCCTCCTACAGATTTGGCCGCCGAGCACTCATAATCTGGTCCTTTTTCCAAATGGCCGTGACGGGAACCTGCGCCGCTTTCTCGCCCAATTATGCCTCCTATTGTTTCTTCCGCTTCCTGACCGGCATGGCGCAGTCAGGATTCGGTCTCAGCATTGCCTGTTTGAGTAAGAGGCTCGACCTTCTCTAGAGGATCTTGGGGAGGGGGGGCTTCGAGGCAAGGTCAAAACTAATTTAGCTCTTGGCCTGGGTGGATCACCAGGGCTCCCCCCAACAAGGATTAGAAATTCAAAGTTAGAAATTCAAATTAGGGCTTAAGAGATCTTTGATCTGACCATGGTCTAGACTGTTTCTTTTCCTCTTATGAAAAAATATGAAGAATAGTTGGAGGAACTGGGCTTGGCCAGTCTAGGGAAGGGAAGGACCAGGGGAGACAGGAGAGCAGTCTTCCAATATCTGAGGGGCTGCCCGAGAGAGGAGGAAGGGGGTCAAGTTATTCTCCAAGGCCCCTGAAGGCCAGACAAGGAATAATGGGTGGAAACTGAACAAGGAGAGATTCAACCTGGAAATAAGGAGGAATTTTTTAACAGCGAGAACATTCAACCAATGGAACAGAAGTTGCCTTCGGAAATTGTCGAAGCTTCATCCCTGGAAGCTTTCAAGAAGAGACTGGACAGTCATATGTCTGAGATGGTGTAGGGTCTGCTTGGGTGGGGGAGGGGTTGGACTAGATGACTCCCAAGGTCCCTTCCAACTCTGTTCTGTTCTGTTCTACTCTATTCTATTTTATTCTACTCTATTCCATTCCATTCTCCTGTTCTATTCTATTATTTCTATCCTCTATATTCTATTCTATTTCTTATTCTCTATTATTCTATTCTGTTCTAATTCTATTCTATGGTTTTCCATTCCATTCCTATTAATTCTATGCTCTATTATTCTAATTCTGTTCTTCCATTCCAGTCCATTTTTCATAAGTTAATATTACAAATACTGTTAAGAAAGGAAAGGGTCTCGCATTAAGTTGAATTGGCCACCGTGAGTTTTCTTGCAGGGAGTTGGCTACGGTGAGTTATCCTTGACCCTCTTCAAGTAGAACTGGTGCAGAACGGGTTTCTCAGAACGGATTCCTTCTTCTTTTTCCAGTTGTGGAATGGATTCCCACCCAGTACCGTACCATCACCATTGCCCTCACTGGGTTGTCTTATACTGTGGGGCAAATCCTCCTCGCGGGCTTGGCCTACTCCATCCGGGACTGGCGTTGGTTGCAGGTGGCTGTTTCGGCTCCTTATTTGGCCTTCCTGCTTTATTCCTGGTACGTGTGGGGGATGATGGGGGATGTGATCTGTGACGCCCTCCTTCCTTTCCCAGAGGGCTGAAGTTTCAGAACAGGAAAAGGTGTTGGCGACAAGCAAAAGAGAAGAAAAAGAGAGTTGTGGTTCTGCGTAGAAGAGCACAGGGAGTCCTTGATTTAAAATAGCTCGCTTAGTGACCGCTCAAATTTACAATGGCACTGAAAAAGTTGACCGTTTTTCAGAGGGAGTTATCTCCATGTGGTCTCCTTTCCAGAAGTGTCACAACTTGGCTAACACAAGGTTGTCCACAATGCGACATATCAACGCAGGGTCCCCTGTGGGGCACGCTGTATCTGAAACAATAGAGGAGGGCCTCGACTTACAACCACAACTGAGCCCAAAAATTTCTGTTGCTAAGCAAGACGAGGGGTTGGACTAGATGACCTACAAGGTCCCTTCCAACTTTATTTATTCTCTGATGCTTATTCCACACCGTTGCAACGATCCTTGTGGTCAGGTGATCCAAATTCAAATGCTTGGCAACTGGCAGGTACTTTTTTATTTTATTTTATTTTATTTTTGATTTGTCAATCGCTTACAAGATAATAGTTATCAGTATATACATAGTTATGAATACATGAAATGGGTACATATAAGAAAAATAAAAGAAACAATAGGACAAGGACAGGAGGCACATTGGTGCGCTGATGCACGTCCCCTACAGACCTCTTAGGAAAGGGGGTGTAATCCCAGAGGGGATAGTCATTTAACAACCGTTCTTGCTTAGCAACATAAATTTTAGGCTCAGGGGTGTTAAGTCGAAGACTGCCTAGAGCAGTGATGGCGGACCTTTTTGTTGTGGTGTGCCGAAAGCGTGTGCGTGCCAGCACCCACAATTCAACATGTCCCGCCCCCCCTGCACATGCGCGCACAACACCCCTGCCCTGCCCCTTTACCTGCACTGTGCATGCGTGTACCTCCCAACTGATTTTTGGCCTATTTGAGGCCGTTTTCACCCTCCTGGACGCTCGAGGGAAGCCTTTGTAGCCTTGGGAGGCTGAAAAACCTTCTGGAAATAGGGGAAGGGCCGAAACGGGTCCATTTTTCAGCCTCCTGAGGCTGCAGAGGCTTCCCTCGAACCTCCAGGAGGGCAAAAACGGCCTCAAATGGGCTGAAAATCAGTTGGGAGGTGCACACATGCACAGTGCAGGTAAGTTTGGCTGGGGCTCGTATGCCTGCAAAAATGGCTCTATGTGGCACCTGTGGCATGCATGCCATAGGTTCACCATCACAGGCCTAGAGTTTTGGCAGGTAGACTTGATAACCTGTGGAACTCATGGCCACTTGGATTTCTATCTTGCAGGTGGTACGCTGAATCGGCTCGCTGGCTGATCCAGTCTGGCCAGGCCAGTAAGGCCGTTGGTGTTCTTCAGAGAGTGGCCAGGATCAACAAAAAGGAGGAAGCGGGTGCGAGAATCACCACAGAGGTATGGAGGAAACGAGGAGGGGAAAACTCACCAAGCCATTGTAAAAAAATGCCAAATCTTGGAGGTTGTTCAGATTAGGAAAAAATAAAGAAGCATATCTGTCATTCAGGGTTGAAATGAGGGGTTCTTGCTCTCTTTCTTGCAGATGTTTCATTACCCAACTATGTTACTTTATCAGTGCTAAAAAAGTGATAAGAGCAAACCCCACTCCCCGCTAGCACTGATGACGTGACCTAGCTTGGTAATGAAATGTCTGAAAAAAACCGCACCAAGCTCAGAGAGAATCAAGATTAGGAAAGACTCCATAAGAAAACTAAACTAAACTAAATTAAATTATTCTGGAAGGCTGCATTCACACAATCATGTAGACCTGATTATTTTATTCCCTGCCCTCTTATACTACACTGAGTTAGGGAGAAGCTAATCTGAGCCTCATCTTAACACTATCCTGTTTTCTAGGGCTTAAGGTATAATTCTCCTTCTTTTTTTCTTGTAACTCCTTGAATGTTTCCTTTTCATGACTTTTGTGTTTCTTAATCTCGGCTATTTTAAGATTGGGGACTTAAATTCCCAGAATTATCCCAGTCATCATGGAGTTGAAACCCATACATATTAAAGCATACAAGTTAGTGAATTCTGGGAGTTGAAGTCAACCCATCTTAAAGAACACTGCCTAGGGAATTTTGGGAATTGAAGTTTATATCTATGTAGTCAATAAGTTGACAATGACTCAATGGCAATGCAATAAATCAATCAATCACTGTATCAAATATCTACCTTGGAGAGGAATACCAAGGTATTTCATTTTTATTCCACTCTCTTTTTAAAAAAATAAAGGTTTGTATTAAAGTTTATAAGTACCGGTACAAAGAGAAGAAATTAATGCAAACTTGGAAAAATATAAACTGTAAAAAAAGGAACAAACTAAAAGAGAGTTAAAAAGAAGTAAAAAGATTTTTAAAATATATAAATGACAGCAACTATCAACAATTATGTCACTTCACTTCACTTCTAGTATTTCAGTTTTTTCTTCTATCTCATTTCTTATCAATAAACTAATTGTAAAAACTCACTACTCGGTCCCAATCAGCAAAAATCCATTAAGAGCATCCAGAAATAGTAATATTATTATATATATATATATATATATATATATATATATATATATATATATATATATATATATATATAGTATATAGTATATAGTATATAGTATATAGTATATAGTATATAGTAATATTTCTGGATGCATATTTTTACCTTAGTCAAATCAATCCACTTTGTATCCCAACTTCGTATTCCCTTATCGAAGTGATAAGCGAGCAATCAGAATGAGAGGACCTGAATTCCTTGGTAGCCTCACACTGCAATAAACAAGGATATATATAAAGTATATTCAATTTCGTAGCTATTAAGATTGTTGGCAGAACAGGGAAAAAAACATCCAGGGAAGTGATTGAAGCCCCTTGTCAATCAACATGAGTGCTGATTTATCAGCAGTACATTGGAACTCAATGTGCAGAAATGAGTATTAGAGAGGAAGAAGAAAAAAATGGGATTTATTTTATCAATGGCTAGATGAGAAAATAGAGAAATAAAATATATCATAAAAACAACATAATAGTAAAGATAGTACAATGTAATGATAGGTTACAATCGATTATTGTGAAGTGAATGACAATATGAACTGGGTTTTGTGGAAGTTGAGATTTGCTTGAAAAGGATGATGAGAATCTGTAATTACAGTCTAACAATGATTTGATAATGGTATGATATTATGCGGATAGTAGTTTTATACATGATGAATTTTAACATAAAAGTAAGGAGATTGTTGATATGGTGCACAAGAAATATGTACCAACCGATACACTGTACAATGGAAAGAAGATTTTATTTTGTATTTTATGCTTTTGTGTTTGTTTATGTTTGTTGTTAAAAATTGAAAAAAATTACCACCACCACCACCCCAAATAAAAAAGTATTTAGGAACTGAGCACAAGGAAACAACAACTAACAGCTTAATAGCCTGGTCACCCACACCTAAAATCAACACCTGAAAAACTATACACAACAGACAAGTGCAAATGCTACACACAGAATAGCCCAAAACACACACACTGCTCCCGAGAAGTTCCTCGAGAATGAGTGCCAGCACAAGTCCGAAATTCAGAAGATTAAAACTCTGGTCCCAATGACGGAACCAGATTGGACCCTGCAACATTCTCCTAGATTCTCCTTCATTCGCCATAAGTTTCTGCTCCTCTTATACTTTTTCTCCCGCATTTTTCTCCTTCCTGGTAGGTTCTGCTTTCCAGCATGGAGAAGGAATTGTCCTCGTGCAAATCCAGGTACACCATTTCTGACCTGGTGCGCACCCCGACCATCCGTCGCATTTTCTTCTGCCTCTCCATGGTGTGGTAAGAGCGTCAACCTGAAGGATGGCGTCCTTTGAGAAACCATTTCCTGTTGGTCAGTTTTCCAGGAACAGAAAGAGGGAGGGGTATGCTCACTATTTGAAACCCTCCACCCCCCTTCGATCCACAGTCAAAAGTAGGAATAAAGCAACTCTCTGGGACAGCTGCTTTAAGCTTTTCAATTCAAGATGAATCGTTTTCTTTTGCAAGTGTCCACATCGTAGTGAACAATGAATTTCATCTGTCTTTCTTACTTTCTCTTTCTTTCTTCTTTTCGTTCTTTCTTTTTCGCTCTTTCTCTCTCTCTTCGTTTCTTTTTTTCTTTTTCTATTTTTTCTTTCCTTTCTCTCTCTCTTCTCTCTCTTCATTTCTTTCTTTCTCTTTTTTTCCTTTCCTTTCTTTCTCTCTTTCTTCTCTCTTCCTTCTTTTCGTTCTTTTTCTCTCTCTCTCTTCATTTCTTTCTTTCTCTTTTTTCCTTTCTTTCCCTCTCTCTTTCTTCTCTCTTCCTTCTTTTCCTTCTTTCTTTCTCTCTCTCTTCATTTCTTTCTTTCTTTTTCCTTTCCCTTCTCACTCTTTCTTTCTCTTTCTTCTCTCTTCCTCTTCCTCTTTTTTCCTTTCCCCCCCTCTTTCTTTCTTTCTTTCCTTTTCTTCTCATCTTTCTTTCTTTTCATTCTTTCACTGCCCACCTCTGCAAACAACTCTCACAGCTCAACAACATATATGACAATAAAAATCTTACAAGAATTTCAAATCAATAATTTTTTTTTTTTAAAAATCATTAAAATGATTAAAAAACATTAAAATGTCTACTATAATTAGCAACCTTGGCAAGATTCCCTCAAGAACCAAACCATTCCTACTTTTACCTACATACCTACGTTCACTTAGCAACTGCTGCCAAAAAAAAAAAATCATAGTTAAATTGAGTTGGTTGTGTGAATGACCCGATCTTTGGCTGCATTAGGGTCATAACTCAGGGCTATCTGTCAGAAGAGTTCCAGCAGCTTAAGAACTCAAGGTGTCCTTGAGGGAGGTGGTGAGGGCCGGGAACATGAGAAACAAATGAATCAATCAACCTCCCTCTTTTGAGGTGGATATCTTCCAATTTGTTTTCTGTGGTTTGGTGAGGAAGTCAGTCTCTTGACTGACAATGATATTTATACCACAAAATCGTCAGCGCTCTAGGAAACAACAACAACCCAGACCAATTGTGGTTTTGTGTATTTCAGGTTCTCTGTGAGCTTTTCCTACTATGGGCTGGTCATGGACCTCCAAAATTTTGGAGTCAGCATCTACCTCATCCAGGTGATCTTCGGAGCGGTGGATTTTCCCGCCAAATTGATCGTCACGATCACCATGAGCTACATTGGACGGAGGGTCAGCCTCACCGCCTTCCTGGTGACCGCCGGCACCATCATCATCACCAACTTATTTGTGCCCTTGGGTAGGTACCGGCTGGTCTGCCTCTTGTGTGTGTTGCTTTCCTTCCTAGGAAGACACCTGAGGAGGCTGCCTCAGGTGTCTTCCTCAGCAGAAGGACCAGCAACCTGTCCCGAGGACTTGGACCAGACAAGGATGAGTTCCTCTGCTGAGAAAGCCAAATTGTAGCATGTTTAGTCAGGTGTGTCCCATCCAGAAATCAGAATTGTATATTTTAAACCAGTGTTTCTTACCCTTGGCAACTTTAAGATGGGTGGACTTCAACTCCCAGAATCTCCTGGCCAGCATGTTTTAAGATGGATGGACTTCAATTCCCAGAATCCCCCAGCCAGCATGTTTTAAATGGGTGGACTTCAGCTCCCAGAATGCCCCAGCCATCACCCCACCCCTCTTAAAAGTTGCCAAGAGTGAGAAACATTGCTCCAAGGATTCCATAGAAGAAGGAGGAGGAGGAGGAGGAGGAGGAGGAGGAGGAGGAAGAGGAGGAGGAGGAGGAGGAGGAGAAGAAGAACTTTATTGTCATTGTACAAGTACAACAAAACTATGGATGCACCCCAGCAACTGTTTGCAATACAATAAAACCAAAGCACTTAAAAATGAAGATAAGAAAAATAGAGCACCCACATCTTCATCTGCAATTTGAGAATACAATATCTACGAATTTACACAAAATATACATCCAACACTGAATGTAACGCTTTGCTATTGATATTTAATCTCAGAGCTGTGTAATTAAAAGGAACACAAAGATCATTTAGTCCAACCTCTTCAATGTGCAAGAAAATCAACTAAAATACCCTGGAGAGGTGGGGTAAAACCAGCCATGGCTTCCTCTTAACAAACGTCTTGCTTAGCAGCATAAAGTTTGTAAAAGTCATGTGATCTTGGGGAGGCTGCCATGGTCATAAGTGTGAAAAAGGATCCTGTCACTTTTTTGCCGGTGCTGTTTTCCCTTTGAACGGTCACTAAATGAATTGTTGTAAGTTGAGGACTTCCTGGAATTACATTACAGATTCTCTTCCTTTTCTTCCTCCAGAAATGCAGACGCTACGGACGGCGCTGGCTGTCATCGGTAAAGGCTGCCTCTCGGCGGCTTTCAACTGCATCTTCCTCTTTACGACCGAACTTTACCCAACCCCTGTCAGGTGAGGAGAGCTGAGTCCAAAGCGGGCTCCTCTGGTTACTTTTGGAACTGTAACTCTGGGACAGAATCCTCCCCAAGGATCCTGGGTTCAATCCCCCAAGTCTCCAACTACAGGTAGTCCTTGACTTACAAGCATTGAGAACAGTAGCGGCACAGTGCTCAGAATGCAGTATTGCAGGCTAATTCTGGGGAGGGGAAGGGGTCTAGAGTTTCAGGTCCCTGGACCCCCACCCTCCACCCCAATCTCACTAATCTTTGCAACCTTTTCCTTTGCCCTCCCAGGCAGACGGGGCTGGGTTTTGGCAGCACAATGGCCCGCGTAGGGGGCATGGTCTCCCCACTGACCAAGATGTTAGAGGATTATTACTCCTTCCTTCCGCCCATTGTGTACGGGGTGTTCCCCATCACGGCCGGAATTATCGCTTGTCTTCTGCCGGAAACTTTGAACGTCCCATTGCCGGATACGATCGAAGATGTTGAGAACAGGTGAGTGGCAAGCATTGGGGTTTGGTACCAGTTTGGTAATCTGGGCCCAGCTGATCTTTGCAAATTATTGTTATTGATATCATTTTTAATTGCCTCTTGACTAGATGGATGGCACATGAATCGAATGAATGAATGAATGAATGAAAGAAACTGTTAAGTAAGAAGATAAAGACTAAAATATGTTAAAATAAAGGAAGTTCTTGCCTGGAGAATTCTGGGAATTGAGTCCACAAATGCTGGCTGAGGAATTCTGGGAGTTGAAGTTCATCCATGCTGGTTGGGGAATTCTATGAATTGAGTCCACCTATGTTGGCTAGGGAATTCTGGGAGTTGAAGTCAATCCGGTTTAATTATTCAATGTTGATTGCATGACAGTGATGGAGATGGTTTCCAGCTGACCTACTATTTATTCTTCTCTTTAAACGTCAGATCCAAAAAGACGAACAAGAAGAACGAGGAAGAGATTGCCCAGGAGAAAATCCTGCTTCAGAAGCAGGAAAAAGTTTTGTTCAAAGAGACTTGCTGACAATTTGATTCTGGAAATAAAGTTAAGAGCACATTTTTGAACATGTGTTTCTGGACATGTGTTTTCATTTTTATTTTTATTTTTTAAAAAAGGAACCTTGTTTTCATTCTTTTTTCTCTTTTTCTTGTATTTTACTGGACCCCCCAAATCAAGGATGGGTGGTTGCTGAGCTAAGCCAGCCTCAATGGAGGGACTCATTACTATAATAATAAATATGGGGAGGGTCTTCTGAACATGTGCAGAGTGTATTTCCAAAAACAAACTCTTGGATTGTCAGGGATTCCTTCCTTTAGACAAGAGCTCCAAACCACAATATTATTTTCTGCCAATTTTACCATTTTCTTCTTCTTTTTTTTCAAACTGGGATTTTCTCAAATCACGGATGTAGAAGTTTTTCCTGATCTTGTTTACCTGCTTGTAATAAAGTGGTTTATTTTTTTGCAATTTTGAAGTTTGCACTTGAGAGCAAATTCTGATTCTTTTGCGGAGGTATTTTTTTGGGGGGTAGTTTGGCTAATTGTCTTCCGGGATTTCTTTCTTTCTTTCTTTTTTAAAAACAATTTCTCAGAACAATTTCTTCGTGATCACCCACCCATGAATTAAGCAAGTTTAGCGCTGCTTAGCTTTGGCACAAAACACAAATGCTTTCAGACAGCAAATGATAGTTAATTGTTCAGCACCAGTTATGGGCCATATCTGGCAATGCCAACCATGGAATAAACCTACATCTTTTACTAGTTTGCAATCTTGGCTTCTAGGCTGCCAATGGCTTGGATATACCAAGAAGGCCATTTGTCATTTGTCCTCACGGAAATTTTCTGTCTCTTTTAGCAAGCAGGAAAGTTAATAAGTTGTTCTTTTGTCTGGATTGGAAAAACGAGGGGAATAAAGTCCATTGTTCAAATCATGCTGGTGTGGTTGCGATCAGGGGTGTTGAACAGGAAAAAAAAAAGTGTCGTTGTGGATCAGGGGGTAGCATGTAGTGTACTATAAAGCCATCAATTCCAATTAGAGGGTGGTTTGGAGGATGGTAAAACATGGAGTTGTTTGATAACCAGGTTAAGGGTGAGGTATACATGCCCCAAACTCTGAGAAAATTTGACCAAGAATGATGGCTATGTCTGGCTCTTGAAGGCTACCCCCATTTCCTTGTGCACCACCACATTGCAATGAAATTTTATTTCAAGCCAAAAAGAAAGAAGAGAGGAACAATGTCCCATTGTGCATTTTGCAAAAGACAACCAGATGTCAAGTCCACCCCTCCAAGGACAAGGAAGAGAAGGGGAAGGGGGGGAGGAAAGATGGAGAGGTGAGGAGGGAGGGGAAGGAGGAAAGGACGAAGTAAGGAAGGGAGGAATTGAGGGAGGGAGGGAGAAAAGAGAGGGAGGAAAGGAAGAAGGAAGGAAGGAAGGAAGGAAGGAAGGAAGGAAGGAAGGAAGGAAGGAAAAGGAAAGGAACTGGGTGGTTCAGAACTGTGAAAAATAAGGTAAAATAAAAGGGAGGGAGGTTGGAAAGGAGGAAGAAAAGGAGGAAGGGAGGTATGAAGGAAGAAATTGGAATGGGGAGGGAAAGGAAAGGGGGAGGGAGGGAGGAAGGGAGGAAGGAAGAGAATTGGAAGGGGAAGGGAAAGAGGGAGGGAGAAAGGAAGGAAGGAGAATTGGAAGAGGAATTCTGGGAGTAGAAGTCCAAGTCTTAAAGTTGCCAAGTTTTAGAGACTCCTGCTTTATGACAGTGGAGACCAGAGATAGGGGTGACCTCATGAAAATGTTCTTCATCTCCAGATGGTTGGAAGGTCAACAAGACATGTTTGTTGAAGTGACCTCATACATTTTCTTATAAAATCTTGAAGATCAGTCATGGTGGCCAGAAGATAGGTCTGCGGCTTCCTCCTCGTTGCTGGCCAAGTTCTCCATGACCACCAAAAGACCTTGGATCTTCTCCAAGGGCAGTTAATCTCTAACACGTGCCATGTGAATGATACACCCGGCAGTGGGATCAAGAGGTTACTCTATGACATGAAATTGCTCTATGGGCTGAAAAGTCACACCTGGAGTTTGCTACCTCTGTGTCCTTTTTCACACTTCCACCCCTGTTGTGCTGTCATACTTTAACCTGAAGCTCAGCTAGAACTTGCCTCTGTCCTGGTTCAATTTCTTGGAAGACTACGGTTTTTCCACCCCCAAGAGAGGGGTTTTTTTAGGAAAGAGGGAAGACAGTTTTTGCTGGATGGAGAATGTCCGGTCCCACCCAGATTAGGGGAGGCGGTATATTTATTCCTTGATTCCAGAAGAGAACTCCAAAACCGTATCCTTTGTGGCTTCTAGAAAAGAGCTCCTGCTTTTCTGGATGAGGAGAAACTGGTTGAAGGTCCTTTGGTTAAAAGTCCTTGGAGATCTAGTTTAAGATCCTTTGGAAAAACTGGTTGAAAGTCTTTTGGAGATCTGGTTGAAGGTCCTTTGAAGAAACCAGCTGAAGTCCCTTTGGAGAAACTGGTTGAAGGTCCTTTGGTTGAAAGTCTTTGGATATCTGGTTGAAGGTCCTTTGAAGAAACTGGTTGAAGGTCCTTTGGATATCTGGTTGAAGGTCCTTTGAAGAAACTGGTTGAAATTCCTTTGGATATCTGGTTAAAGATCCTTTGAAGAAACTTGTTGAAGGTCCTTTGAAGATCTGGTTTAAGATTTTTTGGAGAAACTGGTTAAAGGTCCTTTAGAGATCTGGTTGAAGGTCCCTTGAAGAAACCAGCTGAAGTTCCTTTGGAGAAAATGGTTTAAGGTCCTTCCTAAAAAAAACAGTGCTCATGCAAGGTTTGATAGACATCTACCAGGAAGAGGTCCAGCAAGTGCTACATCCTTTCCCTCTATCCTCTCACACAGGTTTCTCCAATTTTGGTCCTTCCAGCTGCCCATCATGGGCTTCACAGAGGTTTTAGAACATGTTGGCAGCATGGGACGCTTCCAAATTGTCTATGTGACCCTCATCTCCATTCCGGTGCTTATGATGGCTTGTCATATGATACTGCAGAATTTTACCGCGGGGACACCGGATCATCACTGCGCGCCCAGCCGCAACGCTGTTCCCAGGAACTGGAGTTCTGAAGATGAGGCTCTCCTTGGGGTGTCCCTCCCCATGGACGAGAACCGAAAGCCGGCAGAGTGCCACCGTTTCCACCAGAAGCAGTGGTGGCATTTGAACGGCACCACAGAGAACGAAACGCAGATGGAAACCGAACCGTGTGGAGATGGATGGGTGTACAACCGAAGCACCTTCCAACAGACCATTGTGACAGAGGTGAGATCAAAGATTGACTGGATTCAGAGGCAATCAGGTTGGGCACATCCAGGTTCTCAACTCAGGAGGCTGAGACTCCCCCAGACATTGTAGGTAGTCCTCGACTTACAACTGTTAATTGAGTGACCGTTCAAAGTTACAACAGGCACTTATGTCCATTTTTCACATAACCGTTACAGCATCCCTACAGACACATGATCAAAATTCACACACTTGGCAACTGGCATGTACTTATGACAGTTGCAAGGTCCCTGGGTCACACGATCCCCTTTTGCGACCTTCTGATAAGCAAAGCCAACAAGGAAATCAGATTCACTTTACAACCATGTTACTAACTTAACTCATTGATTCACTTAACTGCTGTGTTACTAACTTATTGTAAGTGCACCGATTCTTCTTCCATAGTTTTTTAGAACAAGTTGCTAAAAAAAAAGTGATAGTTTTATTTCTCGCCCAACCCTGAGGCCAGGGAGGTTGATTTTTTTTTTTTTTATAAGGGCTTGCCCACAAATGCATTTATTGTTTTGGGGGGTTGTGGCTTTGCAAATTTGCAAAACCTGTGCAAGAAACACAGCACCCTAATTTTAAATTAAGAGTGGGACACTCCGTGGAGTGATGAAAGATCCATAGTGTGCACGATTCCTGGGAAATGAGACTTTCTCCCTATCTCTACTGTGAAGACAAAAACCTATTTTTGGTGGTGGTGGTGGGGAAATAATGGCTTTAAAATATATATCTTGGAGTGGCACACTCAAATTGATAATTAAAGAGGGTAATTTTTGAGCTACTAGGATTAAGCTGAAACTTACTGGACAACAAAATAAAAGTATGTGATAAAATTGCAAATGTGACCAATAAAAGTATAATGAATATTGAAACAAAATAAGAATTTTAGATAATATTATAAAATAAGACATGAGAATACATAAAGAAAAATGAAATAAGTTAAGATATGAATTGAAATTGGATAAAATAAGTATGATGAATATAAGAATATCTGAGAAAATTTACAGGAAAATGGGAAATGTAATGATATGATATTGAACATGAAAGATAAATATGTAACTAAGGTCATGTTCATATTGAAATGTAAAAACCTGGAACCACATTGTTCACCAAAAGAGATGTTTTTTGTATGTATGTATGTATATATATGTATATTTATTTTCTCTTTTTCCTTCTGCATGACCCCAAATATTTTGGCAGTGGGATCTGGTTTGTTCCTCCCGGACACTAAAACAAATGGCGCAGTCGATTTATATGGCTGGAGTTTTGATTGGCGGGATCTTATTCGGAGGCCTCTCGGACAGGTGAGGAATGATACCCCAGTTAAACATGTTGTAAAGGGGGAAATTGCTGTAGCTTGACTCAACTCTGCAACATAGGAATGTCTCTGAGCGTGTGCAGAGTGTTAGGGCTTTTCTTTGTTAGATGCATTTAATTGCACCAATTAATGCCAAATTAATTGGCATTCATTAATGCAAAAAATTAATTAAAAAAATGCAAAAAAGAAAATGAAGCAATATTCTCGGTGCGGTGCGGACCCAGGATTTAAAAAAAGCTATTAATGTTGCAAGATGCTAAAGGGATAATGAACTGGGATATCTTTGCAACTGAGTAATGTACAAAGTAATGTACAAACTGGGCATGTACAGAGTGCTTGGGTTTTCTTTCCCAAATGCATTTAGTGTGCACCAATATTCTTGGTGCAATGCAGACCCAGGATAGAATAACAGAGTTGGAAGGGACTTTGGAGGTCATCTAGTCCAATCCCCTGCTTAAGCAGGTGACCCTAGACCATTTCAGACAAGTCATTGTCCAGTCTCTTTTTGAGAACCTCCAGTGATGGAGCACCCACAACTTCTAGTGTCAAGCTGTTCCACTGGTCAATTGTCCTCAGTATTTGTAGGATAAAAGTACCAATTAATAGAATAAAATAACGGAGTTGGAAGGGACCTTGGAGGTGTTTTAGTCCAACCCTCTGATTAGGCAGGGAAACCTATACCACTTCAGACAAATGGTTGTCCAATCTCTTTTTAAAAGCTTCCAATGTTGGAGCATTTACAACTTCTGGAGGGAAGTTGTTCCACTAATTCATTCTTCTCACAGTCCTTAGTTCTAGGTTTCTTCTCTCCTTGCTTAGTTTCCATCTGTGGCTTCTTGTTTTGCCTTCTGGTGCTTTGGAGAATAGCTTGACTCCCTCTTCTTTGGGGCAGCCCCTGAGATATGGGAAGACTGCTATCATGTCCCCCCGAGTCCTTCTTGTCATCAAACTAGCCATGCCCAGTTCCTGCAACCATTCTTTGTATGTTTTAACTTCCAGTCCCCTTATCATCTTTGTTGCTCTTCTCTGCACTCTTCCCAGAGTCTCAAAACATCTTTTTTATATCGTGGCAACCAAAAGTGGATGCCATATTCCAAGTGTGGCCTTAACACAAGGCCTTATAAAGTGGTATTACAGCAGGGGTCCCCAAACCTGTGAGCTTTAAGACTTGTGGACTTCAACTCCTGGAATTCCCTAGCTGGCCATCCTGCCTGGGGAATTCTGGGAGCTGAAGTCCACAACTCTTAAAGGTTGCCAGGTTTGCAGACTTCTGTATTACACTAATGTTGTAAGGCACGAAGGGGATAATTAACCGGACAATTTAGCGTCTCTCTGACCCACCCAGTTCTGTACAGTGGTGTCTTACTGAATGCCTCCGTAAAATATTTCTATTAATATTTACTCCTAATTTAGAAGACCAGGTTGCAAATGCTAAATGCTAAACTTGGTAACTGGGATAAAGCTCACACTGGGAGGGGTTAATAGAAATAAAACACTGAAACATCTCACAGAAACTGGCCAGTTTAGTCCTTGACCAACGACTGCAGTTGAGCCTAAATTTTTCTGTTACTATAAGCGAGACATTTGTCAAGTGAAATATTCACCATTTTACGACCTGGCTTGCCACAGCCATTAAGGGAATCTCCTCAGTTGTTAAATTAGTAGCACGGTCGTTAAGTGAATCGCCCTGATTTTGCTCATCAGAAGGTCGCAAAAGGGGATCGCGTGATTTCAGGACTCCGCAACTGTCATGAGTACATGCCAGTTGCCGAGAGTCTGAATTTTGATCAGGGTGTGAAAATGGTCATAAGTCCCTTTATTCAGGGCTGTTGTCACTTTGAACGGTCACTAAATGAACTGTTGAAAGTTGAGGACCCCCTGTATTACTTTCCAACTCCCACTGAAATTCCTCTGGCTGCCAAAGAGGCTTTTTTCAAACTTTTTCTGCTTTTGTTGCAACAAGCTCAAAAATTTCTTTCCAATTTAAATTGAGGTTTGAATGCTGAGTTTCCCACAGGAAACATGACGGTTGGGGTATACAGGTGATCCTCAACTTACAACAGTTCATTCAGTGACCGTTCAAAGTTACAACAGCACTGAAAAAGGTGACTTATGGCCACTTTTCACAGTTACAACCGCCCCAGCATCCCCACGATTGTGTGATCAAAATTCGGATATTTTGGCCACCGATTCGCATTTATGACCGTCGCAGTGTCCCAAGGTCATGCGATGTCCTTTTGCAACCTCCTGATGAGCAGAGTCCATGGGGAAGTTCACTTAACAACTTGGCGACCGACTTGTCAACCGCAGTGGTTCGTTTAACAACCCTGGCAAGAGAAGTCATAAAATGGGGCAAAACTCACCTGGCAAATGTTTCGCTTAACAACAGAAATTTTGGGTACGGTTGTGGTTGTACATTGAAGATTGCCTGTACAAAGAAAGGCTCATCTGTGCCCTTACTAAATCAGAATGAACCGTTTTTTTTCCTTCTTTCCCATTCTAACAAACTTCAGAAGTCTGTCAGCATTCCAGCAAGCCTCCACTCCAACCAATAACTCCGAGACAGGCATCTTCCCCAAATTCCATTTTATTTGGGGTAGTAAACTGGCACAACTGGGGAATCCCAAATCTGAAAGTTCCGGGCTCCCTTGCAATAAGTAAAAAACGACAAAATCCATGCACTACATCCATCATCATTGCATCACATGCCCCAATCACCATCTGTCATGCCCCTGGTGGAGACTGACTCTGAGGGAGAGGAGGAACAGCCCACAGGGAGTGGAAGTGTGGCTCCGGAGGTTGGGGAGGAGGTTGGGGAAGGGCAGAGGCCGGCTGGGCAGTCAGAGGAGAACCCAGGCCCATCCCCTCTCCATCCGAGGGCACGCAGGGAGGAGAGGATAAGGCAGAGACATGGTCTACTGGGGAGGAGAGGGCTTCATGGGCTGCAGCTGTGACAACTGAATAGAGGATGGGCATGCGTACAGGCCAGTGCTGGAAACAAAGCATGGAAATATCTCTAGTTTATGGTTCCTCTCTGACTTTGGTGTCCTTCCCAGTGTGTGTTCTGTTATCTGTGGACATCCTCCAGCCCTTATCTTGCCTGGTTTGTGTTGCTTTTTCCCTTCTTCTTGTAACCGTTTGTATGGGAGATTTTTGTCTTCCGTCAAGAATATTCGGAGCTTGGAAGCAAAATGAAAAAATAAAAGGGGCTTCACCTGTTTTTTGTGACTGTGTTTGTTTTGTATCCCACCTTGGGTCATCACACCACCCATCCCAACTTGAGACTTCCCCTCACTTACGTACAAAATAACATGATCTTGAATTAGAAAAAGAATGTTATTATATCTAACTACATACACTCCAAGAAATTTTCCCCCTCCCACTTTCCCAGGCTCAAAATGTGGTAGCGTGGGAGCATCTGCTTTCAGTGTGGCTTCCAAAACTGAGAAAGACTATTTTCTCATGCACGACAGGATGAAAATGAGGCAGAATTTCAGCTCCTTCCTTTTGTCCTAATATGCTCTTCATTCTCCACTTCTGTTCTAACCTTCCTTCTTTTTCTGCCCCCTTGCAGATTTGGGCGCCAGCCGATCCTCTTGTGGTGTTACCTGCAGCTGGCCACAACTGGCACAGCAACGGCGTTTTCTCCCAATTTCAGCATTTACTGCATCCTCCGCTTTCTCACCGGGATGGCTTTCTCGGGCATCGTGCTCAACGGTGTCTCTCTGTGTGAGTCCCTGGGATCCTACCATTGCCACGTGATCTGTCTTCCCCGGTGTTGACTGATTTGCAAGCCATAAATGGAACCTCCATGGGCAGGAATAGTCGGCCTTCAAAGGTTATTTTTTTTCAGGAGGCAACTGACTTTCTTGTTTTTTTCTTTTGAAGACGTTTCGCTTCTCCTCCGAAAAGCTTCTTCAGTTCTGAACAGAAAGATTTATACTCCTTGCAGGCAGTTGGTCATTTGCATCCTTTGTAGAGAGTTGTTGAGGCCACCTTTGCCAATACAACACATGTGCCCACCTCAAATCCAAGAATACACTAAAAGGCAGAAGCATGTCCACCCCAAGGATAGAACACCCAGACACAAAATGAGCAACATGTTATATGCAATACAATGCAGTGAGCCACATGCAGATCTGTACATTGGGGAAACAAAACAACCAAAGGCCGCTCTTTTGAAGACAGCTAAGTCCCCATTTTGGACACTGGGGGATCCGCTGGTTTAAAAGAGGGGTCAAAAAGGCCATCTATGTCTAAATTGAACAGCCCTCTTTCCACAGAGGGGGAGGGATATGACATCATTTATCTCCAGTGTACAACACAGTCCTTTCAACAGTTCCAAGAAGGCTCCAGATCCCATTTGCACCACTAAGGTGACTCTAAGGCCAAAAATAAATCTCCAAGTGGCCTCAAGGACTTTCTAAAAAGGATGCAAATGATCAGCAGTCTGCAAGGAATATAAATCCTTCCATCCTCCACCATCCAATCAGAGCTGAAGAAGCTTCTTGGACGAGAAGCGAAATGTCTTCAAAGAAAAAAACAAGAACGTCCAGTTGCATCTTGAAAAAAATCACCTTTGGGACAGTGGTGGGATTCAAAAAAGTTTTACCACCGGTTCAGTGGGCGTGGCTTGGTGGGCGTGCTTTGCGCACGTGCACATACTTTGCGTGCGCGTGCCAAATGCACACTTTGTGCAGGCGCAGAGGCCTTCCAACTCACCTCCTGCAAGCCTGGACTCTCCCAGTTGCTTCAGCAGCTGCCGCGCAACACTCTTCTGTGCCACGCAAAGCAGCTGCGCTTCAAAAGCAGAGGATAAAGGGGAATATGGGAGCCCAGGCAGGCAGGTGGGCCCAACAGCAGAGATCTGGTTCGTTCTCCGCTGCTCATCGCCGCTTCTGGCTCGGCAAACCGGGATGCATCATTAGAATACCACCACTGCTTTGAGACAACCATGACAGAGGATCTCCATAGAGAGTAGGCCTTCAAGTCACCGTTATTCTGTTATTTCTGGAGTGTGGTTTGCTTTCTTGCTAAGTTTACATCTTGGCAGCCCTGATGGTTTCTACTTGACAATCTGAGTTTGTTTTTTTCCTTCACCTGGGCAAGCTTGATATCCTTTGAATGCTGGTTCTGTTCTTCCCAACAGGTATGGAGTGGACGCCCACCAAGACCCGGCCAATGCTGGGGACCATCAATGGCTGTGCGTACACCACTGGGCAGGTTATCCTGGCTGGCCTGGCATATACTTTCCGAGATTGGCACCACTTACAACTGGCGGTCTCTCTGCCTTATTTCCTGTTCTTCTGTTATTCTTGGTAAATAGGACATGGGGGGTAAATTAAGGGACCGGGAGACAGCCGTCTTTCCCATATCCTGTCCCCAATTTTAGCCTTCGTTAAGACCCATAGCAATGCACTAGTCCTCAGTGAGAAAAATCAAAGACACAATGACGTATTTTCAACGACCAGCTCTTTTGCCAAGCTGGAAGCCACAGGATTAACTGGGGAATACTTGATAAGCCTAGGCGTGGCTCTCCTTGTGGTGTCTTTTCCTTTTCTCCATTCTTCATCCACCCACAGGTGGCTTTCTGAATCGGCTCGCTGGCTGATAACAGCCGGGAAGCTCGAACGGGCCGTGACGGAGCTGAAGAAGGTGGCCAAAATGAACAGGAAAGAGGAAGCTGCTGGAAAGCTAAATGTGGAGGTGAAGATCCAAAAGATGTCAAGATTATTTCTGTTTATGTGCATAATTGTGCCTCGTTTTGATCATATGACTTTTGGGGTGTCTTGCCATGGTCGTAAGTACGAGAATCAGCTGCAAGTGATTTAAGACCATGAAATGAATGGTCGTAAATGGAAGGCTAACTGTATGTGGGGTTTTACAATACAGGCAGTCCTTGAGTTATGACTGCAATAGAGGCTGGCGATTACGGTCATAAGTTGTGACTCTTTGTAAAGCAACTCACCGCCCGATTAGATCCAATTTTACAACCTTTTTCCAGAGAGTCATTAAGTGAACCTGGCAGTTGTTAAGTGAACCTATTGTTTTCTCTGGACCAGTTTTTTTTTTCTAGAAAAGCCAAAAAACGGCCATAAGTTGCAGTCATTTGAGTGCAAAGTGTTGCAAATGGCCGTAAATCCCAGCTGATTGTTGAGGGGCCAAAATGTGGTCACGTGACCCCATTGGCCAGGGGGGCAATATCCAAGCTTCAAAGCTGAGTGGTAGGTCATTTTGGGGAGGGAGGGAAATGTCCATTGTAACTTTGAACAGTCACTAAAGTGAAGTCTCATAAGTCGAGGACTGCTTATGTCGCGGACCAGGTTTTCGGGCTTGGCCCTTTGCACGCCATTAAAAAGCTCCCAGATTGAAAAACTCAACCAGGTCTTGCAATGTGTCCCCCACCCTCCAGTTCCTGAGATCCAAGATGAAGGAGGAATTGGCCTCCATGACCTCCAAGACTTCGCTGCTCGACCTGGTCCGGACGCCAACCATGCGCCGCATTTCCCTCTGCGTCTGCTTTGTCTGGTGAAAAACTCTGGAAAGAAACTCTCTCCGTCCACTTTGCTTGGACGGGCTTTTAATTTAAGTTTCATTTAATTTAAAATTTAATTTTTATGTTTTATTTTTGTTTTATTATTTCATTTTATATTTCATTTCTTATTTTACATTTTATTTTATTCATATTGTATTCGTTTTATTTTTTTACTTTTTCATTTTATATTTTATTTCTCATTTTACATTTTATTTTATTCATATCTTATTATTTTATTTTATTAGTTTTATTTTACTTTTTATTATTTCATTTTATATTTTATTTCTCATTTTACATTTTATTATTTTATTTTAGCATTCTATTTTGTTTTAATGTATCTATGTTATTTTATTAGTTTTATTTTATTTATTATTTTTATGTTAGTTTATTTCAGTTTTCATATTTTATTATTTCATTTTATTATTCTATTCTGTTTTACTGTATTTGTTATTTTATTTATTTCATTACTTTATATATTCTATTCTATGAATATTTTATCATTTTATCACTTATTCTTTTATTTTTTCCTTTGGTCCCCTTCCCAAGGTTCTCCACCAGTTTCGCTTATTATGGACTGGTGATGGACTTGCAGAATTTCGGGGGCAACATCTACCTGATCCAACTCTTTTTTGGAGCTGTTGACTTCCCGGCTAAGTTTCTTTCAGTCCTCACACTCAGCTACATCGGCCGCCGGTTCACCCAAGCCGTTACTCTCATCCTGGCTGGCTTAAGCATCCTGACCAACATCTTCATCCCTCAAGGTGAGAAAGACTTTGGGTCTGGAGTAGCGCAATACTGGAATTCAAAGGTTTTGGGGAAGCTTCTACAAGGTTTCTGGTTTTCTTCCTCATGCTCAGGAAGCTTGAGAGAAAGCGAGAAAGAGTGCGGAGAAGAGCAACCAGGATGATGAGGGGACTGGAAAACTAAAACATATGAAGAACGGTTACAGGAACTGGGCCTGGCTAGTCTAGGGAAGAGAAGGACCAGGGGAGACAGGAGAGCAGCCTTCCATTGTTTGAGAGGAGGAGGGGGTCAAACTATTTTCCAAGGCACCCAAAGGCCAGACAAGGAATGATGGATGGGAACTGACCAAGGAGAGATTCAACTTGGAAATAAGGAGAAACTTTCTGACAGTGAGAACAATCAACCCCTGGAACAGCTGTGGGAGAGCCATCATTTCAGACTTTCAAGAAGAGATTGGACTGACATTTGACAGAAATGGTGTAGGGTCTCCCACTTGGGTGGGTGGGTGGGGGGGGTCGACTTTAAGGTCCCTTCCAGCTCTGATTATCTGTTATCTGCTTTAGGTTTCAGCTTTAGAAGTTTTGGGGAGGGGGGTGGTGGACTTCAACTCCCAGAATACTCCAGCCTGCACACTGGAAGTTGAAGTCCACCCATCTACAATTATTATGGCTAGGGAATTCTGGGAGATGAAGTCCAACTATCTTCAAGCCTGCTGGCTGAGGGGTTCTGGGAGTTGAAGTCCATTCTTCCTAAAGATGCCCAGTTTGAAAAAGAATACTTTAGAGAGGATCCTTTAGATTAAAGGGGCATACAAATGATAGCAAATAATAATGTCTCAGAACCAGATTGGAAATGTGACCGTAGACCGAGGTGGCTGTAAGGTTGTGAGCAAAGTAAACCAAAGAACCAGATATTCGCACAGACAGAACCAAGTCTTCCATCTGGAAACTGGATTGGATGGATTGAGTGGATTCAGAACCACGGACAGCGTCTCTGCGTCAGTGGCGGCAATTGGATCTCGTTACTAAACTAGGCTGTGGCTCCAGCAACGTTCTGGAGATAGTTGTCAACTCTATCAAAATCGGGAATGTTATTCCCCCATTATATATGATAACAGGGTTGGATGAGACCCTGGTGATCATCTATTCCAACCTCTAACCCCTCTACCATTCTGGACAAATGGCTGCCCAGGGTCTTCTTGAAGACTTCCAGCGATGGAGCACCCATAATTTCTGAAGGTAAGCCATCCCCCTGATGTATTAACAGGATTACAGGGTCAGGAGGGACCTTGGAGGTCATCTAGTCCAACACCACCACCACCACCCCGCTCAAGCAGGAGACCCTATACCATTCTGGACAAATAGCTTGGAGCTCCAGAGAGTGCAGTCTTCACCATGTACTTCTCCATTTCTCCCAGATATGCAAACCCTTCGGACGACCGTGGCTGTTTTTGGGAAGGGCTGCTTAGCCACCTCGTTCAACTGCATCTACTTATACACTGGAGAACTTTATCCGACAGTACTTCGGTGAGAGACCAAACCAGGGGGAACCGCAGGGCAGGTGACTGTGAAAAGATAATTTGGGCTCCTCCAATGGAAGGAAAGGAAGGAAAAGTGGGTGTGAGATAGCTGCTTGGGGGGGGGGTGTTGAAAAAAAACCACAGAGGTTTATATTGGGCCAAGTACCTCCATGAGGTCAAGCAGCATGACCAATCCCTTTTGCTTATGTGTGTTGGGGGATATCTGTCTGCAGGCAAACCGGGATGGGTCTCAGCAATATCATGGCCCGCCTGGGAGGCATTGTGGCTCCGGTGGTGAAGATGACAGGAGAATATGTCCCATTCCTGCCCAATCTTATCTATGGTGCAGCTCCCATCATATCTGGAATTGTGGCAACCCTTTTGCCAGAAACTCGCAATATCCCCTTGCCAGAAACGATAGAGCAGGTGGAGAACAGGTGAGGAAAAACGGTGGTCCCAGACCCTAAAAGACCTTCTCTTTCCATGCTGATTCTTCTTCTGTAGCAAGAAAGCCAACTGATGGATTGAAGGATTTAAAATAATAATAATAATAGTCTATATCCTATTAAAACTCTCATTGCCATGACCGTTGATTGGGGCATGAGAGGGCCACGGTTTTTGAACCAAGGTTATTTTAAATAGGTTAACTTATAGAAACCATCCAAAAGCCAGGATCCATAAGTCTTGAAGGAATGAAAAATTGGGGAAAGTTCTGGTTGCTTCAGAGATAATGACTGCTGCCGCATTGCCACAGAGCAATCTCAATTGTTCTGTGACAGTTTCCCAGTCAGTTTAGCAATCCCTCGCTTCCTCTTTCACTCAACAGGAGCCACTTACCTGTCTGCTGAGAAGGAAAGGAGGAGGAGGGGAGGGAGGGAGATCAGGAAGGACGGGGGAAGAGAAGGGAGGAAGGAAAGGAGGAAGGGGAGGAAAGGAAAAGAAAGGTAAAGAAAGGAAGAAAGGGGAAGGGGAGGGGAGGGAGGAAGGAAGGAAGGAAGGAAGGAATTTTCCCAATATTCTCTGCCAGATTCCCACGAGGAAATTCAATGAGGAAGCCAGCAGGAAGAAAAATCTCTCCTAGTCCTGCTGCTTTTTTTTTTTTTTGCCTATCTAGTTCATTCTGTTTAGGAACTATCTCTGAAGCAATGACCCAACAGGGCAGAATAGTAGCAATTTGGAAAGTGAAGAATACAAATATCAAACCTCACCCATCTGAAGCTTACAACCAGTTAAGTTTCAGTAACACAGCTGATCCAACTGCTTGTTCATCATCTGAGCTGGTGAAACCACTTTGCAAATCCACCAACACTTAATGGCATTTTTCCCTCTGAACAGATCACAGAATAAGAGCCAAAAGCTGGACTTCCAGCAAACAGAGGGCCTCTTGCTCTCCAGCAAGCCCAAAAGCAAGAAAATCAGTGCTTAAGGAGAGAAAAACACCGCATTCAGGACCTACCTTTGCAGGAAGATCGGTGAAAAACAAGAACAGTGTCACACTTTGGAATCATATGCCCTCCTGAGCTGCAAAGGTAGAAGGAGATGAAGCAGACCAATAATATTCTGGATTTACAAGGGGGAAAATAGAAGCTATTTGGAAAATATTCTACTGTCTGTACATTTATTCTGTCTGGTTTCTTTTTTTAAAAAAATGAATCCACTTATTTGCAAAGCATGGCCACATCCTCCTAATACATTAGTGCAAGCAAAATTTGGCATGTCTATTATATAGTTTAATGTGTCACCCAAACTATATCTTAGCCTGTTGGTGAATGAGGGTAACTTCTTAAACTTTTAAGAAGTCCTGAACTGATCATATAAAAGATGGTCGTCAGGTGGCAGCAGTGAAACATCACAAAAATACATTTTGGCTTACACTGGATCAATGTTTCTCAACCTTGGTAACTTTAAGCTGGATGGACTACAACTCCCAGAATTCCTCAGCCCGCATGCTTTAAGATTATATGTGTGGAGTATAACTCCCAGAATTAAACCAAGCTGGCTGTGGAATTCTGGGAGGTGAAGTCCACCCAGCTTAAAATCACCATGTTTGAGCAACACTGCCCTAAATCAGTCTAACTTAGCCCTGAAAGACTCACATTATAGTTTGTTTGTTTATTGCAACTATGTAGTACAGCCTAAGTGTACTACATAGATAGTATACAATCAGCCTTCATTATGATGGGCATAAGTATAGGCTGTTCTATGCAATAGAATAGAATAGAATAGAATAGAATAGAATAGAACAGAACAGAACAGAACAGAACAGAACAGAACAGAACAGAACAGATGTAGAGGAGAATATAGAAGAGAAAGTAGAATAGAACGGAACAGAACAGGAATAGAATACAATAGGAATAGGAATGAGGAATAGAATAGGAATAAGAACAGAATATGGAATAAGAACAGAATAGAATTACAGTAGAGTAGCGTAGTGTAGTATAGTATACAGTAGAATAGAATAATAACTTTATTGTCACTTTAAATGTACACTAATTAGCATACATTAAAATGAGATTTCACTGCATACAGCTCTCAAAGGGTCGACAACTCTCATATATACTACATAAACATGACAAAAATATTTATACCCACATACACACATATATATGACCCAGAGAAACAACACAGTCTAGTTTGGATGTATGCATATACATGATGAGAAAAACAAATCTTGCGAATTTACCAGAAGGATGGCTTTGGGAACAAAGCTGTTACAGAATCTGGTAGTCCTGCTAGAAACCCAGCTCAAGGTATCTACCCTGGATGAAACATTCAGGGGTCCAACTCCTCTCTATAAAATGAATTAAAGTCCAGATATTGAACTATTGATATATCCACTTTCATTTTCTCTATCTGCCATTCTGGTTTCACCCAAAATGCTCCATCAGATCAATTAAATGCTGGGTGCAAACTTGATGAAGCGGGCCAATTTAAAATTTAACTGATTGCATCAATCCACAAACCGTTCATTCCATAATAGCAATAGCACTTAGATTAATATATCAATTTATAATGCTTTCCAGCCCTCTCTAAGCAGTTTACAGAGTCAGCCACTTGTCCCCAACAATCTGGGTGCTCATTTTACCCACCTCGGAAGGATGGAGGGCTAAGTCAACCTTGAGCCCCAGAGAGAGTTGATCTGCCAAATTGCAAGCAGCTGGCAGTCAGCAGAAGTAGCTTGCACGACTTCACTCTAACCACTGCGCCACCAAGGCTTTATATAACCTATGTAATAATCTATATAACCTGGTTAAATGCAAATAAACCTAGTCTGGATAAAACAGACCATTGGGATATAATCAAGATCAAGGGAGGTACTAATACCGCTCTCTAAAGCCTTAGTAAGGCCACACCTAGAGTCCTGCATCCAGTTTTGGTCACCACAGTGTAAAAAAGATATTGAGACTCTAGAAAAAGTGCAGAGAAGAACAACCAGGATGATTAAGGGACTGGGGTTAAAACATACAATGGACAGTTGCAGGAACCAGGCATGGCTAGTCTAGTGAAGAGAAGGACCAGGGGAGACATGAGAGCAGGCTTCCAACATTTGAGGGGCAGCCCCAGAGAGGAGGAAAGGGGGTCAAACTATTTTCCAAGGCACCCGAAGGCCAGACAAGGAACAATGGATGGAAACTGGTCAAGAAGAGATTCAACCGAGAAATGAAAAGAAATTTTCTAACAGTGAGAACAATCAACCCATGGAACAGAAGTTGTGGGAGCTTCATCTCTGGAGGCTTTCAAGAAGAGACTGGACTGCCATCTGTCAGAAATGGTGTAGGGGCCTCCTGCTTGGCCATGGGGTTGGACTAGATAACCTACAAGGTCCCTTCCAACTCTGTGAATCTGGTTCTAATGGATTGGTCCATTTCTGGATTCTGCCAATTGATAAACTGAGGATTAGGGGATTGGGTTTCAAAAATGCCAGCTAATTCCTCTTCATGCTGTAACGGTTGTAAGTGTGGAAAACGGTCATGAATCACTTTTTTCAGTGCCGTTGTAAATTCAGTTACTGAATGAATGGTTGTAATCCGAGTCTATCTAGCTATTGCAGCAAAGGTATTAGTAATCCAAGCAGAAACAAGAGTGTTCGCCAAGATTTTGGAAATATGCCCCTCCCACCCAGAGGTGGTATTCAGCAGGTTCTGACCAGTTCTGGAGAACCAGTAGCGGAAGATTTGAATAGTTTGGAGAACTGGCCAATCCCGCCTCTGACTGGCCCCGCCCCCATCTATTCTCCGCCTCCCGAGTCTCAGCTGGGTCTTCTCTGGTTGCCCTGCACAGGAGAACGGAGCTGGAAAGCAGGCTAGTGGGGTAGGGAGGGAAGGGGGATTTTGCAGTAGCCTTCCTCTGCCATGCCCACCAAGCTATGCTCACAGAACCAGCAGTAAATTTTTTTGAATCCCACCTTGCCAACAAGTAGAATGGAAGCCCCGCCTCTCAATTTACACATTCGCAATAGGCTTTGAATGATTTCTGCAATCTGGGTTAATTTTCCAGCAGCCCACCCCTGGGTTTTCACACCAGTTTAACCAGGTCAGCGGAACAGCATTGAGCAACATTGGCACTACTGAACTGAGGTTCATTTTGAACTTGGCTTAGTGACGGGGTGTCATGCTGTGTCGTCCGACACCTTTAGATAATTGGGAGGTGGGGGGAGGGTTCAACTAGCTGGTGCAGATCCAGAAAATGGATTCCTTCTGGAACCAAGTTTAAAATGAACGTACAGGGTAGTCCTTGACTTACGATAGTTCATTTAGTGGCCATTCAAAATTACACCAGCACTGGGAAAAAGTGACTCATATTTATGACGGTCGCAGTGTCCAGGAGTCACGTGATCCCCTTCTGCGACCTTCTGATGAGCCCGGTTTACTTTACTACCAGGTTCCTTAACTTAAAAACTGCAGAGACTGTGCTTAACAACTGTGGCAAGGCAGTTGTTAAGCCACATGGGGCAAAACTCACTTAATAAGTGGCTCGCTTACCAACAGAAATATTGGGCTCAATATTTGGTTGTAAGTCAAGGACTAGCTGTATAACTCTGGTTTCCCACCTTAACATTGGATGAGTTTCTCGCTTTCTCCCTGGCGTTAAACACACCCCACCTTCCAATTTGGAGGAGAAACGGCTGATTCTTAATTTTCCTCCCTGTCCTAAAACGATGAACCTCAGAGCCTGCCGTTCGTTCCCCTTGACCGGTTGAGATGAAGCCAGCTGGGTGACGCCTCACTGCACTTGGTCACTGCCGTTCTCTGGGCCTCTTGTTCTGCTTTCCCAACCGTTGGTTGCCAGCGGTGCCACTTTACCAAGAAGGGCACCGGACCTTTGCACGCGATGACCGGGGAAAGCAAATAATCAACCAGTTCGGGGGCAACTTAGGATCCCACTCAAATTTTCACAGGTGCCCTCCGGAGCAGGTTAGGGGCTGGGTTCACCTATGAAGGATGGATGGTGGCTTGTAACTGAAGGGCAAGTCGAGCTGGAAACATCTCAGCCCATCACAGCCCTGGGCTGGTCGGGCTCTTGGCCTATTAAAAACGTCGTACATTTTCAGTAGTTAGAAAACCAAGGCGGCTGAGGTGGGAAGAGAACTGTGCGACAATCATGGTCAGAACAGCAGACCAGGGTTTTCCCACCAGGAAGCCAGGTTTTCTGAAAAGAGTTCCAAATTATGATTAGCCACGTTAATAGGTAGTTCTCAACTTACAACCATTCATTTAGTAATTGTTCAAAGTTACAACGACACTGAAAAAAGTGACTGACAACAGATCCTCTCTTTTATAACTGATCTCTTTTTCAGTTCTCAGTTCTTTCTCTCTCTCTCTCATCTATGTTCGTCTATCATCTATTTTATATATTTATATCTATCATCTACTTTTATCATCTTATATCTATCATCTATCATCTATCTTATCTACTTCTCTATTATCTATCTTATCTATCATCCCTCTATCATCTCTATCTATCTATCTATCTATCTATCTATCTATCTATCTATCTATCTATCTATCTATCTATCTATCTATCTATCTATCT
>BLBF01000081.1:5545449-5555980 GCA_015471245.1 Laticauda colubrina
TCTATCTATCTATCTATCTATCTATCTATCTATCTATCTATCTATCTTACCTACCTACCTATCTTATCTCGGACTCTGTCTCTCTATCATCAATATTCTGTCTATCCTGTCTGTCTGTCTATCTGATCTGTCTCTCTCTGTATCATCTATATTCTATCTGTCTATCTGATCTATCTTATCTATGTATGTATCTATGTATGTATCCATGTATCTACCTACCTACCTATCATATCTCAGACTCTGTCTCTCTATCATCTATATTCTGTCTATCCTGTCTGTCTGTCTTATCTCTCTCTCTCTCTCTCTGTATCATCTATATTCTGTCTATCTTATCTATCTATCTATCCATCCATCCATCCATCCATCCATCCATCCATCCATCCATCCATCCATCCATATCTATCTGCCTGCCAGCCTGCCTGTCTCTATTCCCTCCATTCCACCCCTCTTGCTCTCCTTCCCCTCTCCCCCTCCCTCTCTCATCTATTTTCTCCCTTCCTGTTTCTTGTTTTATTACCTTGCTTTGCTTCACTTCACTGGAAAAAATTGCCAAATCTACCAGGTTTCAAATCTGCAGTTTAAACAATTTATACAGATGATACTCTGAAGTGTTGCTTGCACAAACGTGGAAAATTAAACCAGAGACCTTAATGGTGAAGTTGACTAAGAACTTTTGAAATTAAAAGATCTTCTTTTCCCCAACATGGTGGGCAATATAATTGATTAAAAAATGGAGGGGGGAGCAGAGGAGAGTCAGGGAACACCCAGAATTCCCCAGTCAGTATGTTTTAAGGTGTCTGGATTTCAACTCCCAGAATGCCCTAGCTAGCATGCTTTAAAATGAGTGCAATTTTGGGAGCTGTAGTCCACCCATCTTAAAGTTACCAAGTTTAAGAAACACTTCTTTAAACAATCATGTTTAACAAAAATTGCCCCCAAAAGAACATATGCACCCTAGGAGGGCATGGGTTATGGAGGAATAGTCCAACCTCATTTTACAAGAGTTGAAATTAAAACTTTTTGAGTTTTTTAATGCTCTATATGACATGGCCACTTTTCCACAGAAGCACCTAGATTTCCCTGTAAGGAGCTGGAATCGGCCTGTTTCTTCTGCAGAATAAGATCTGGCATATTTGTTGGTGGAGGGGAGATATAGAAAGCTGCCCCATTGGGGGGTTTCCTCTGAGGAAAAATACAGCCAATTTTCAGTGGCTCTCAAGTCACTCCGCCATCTTGTATATCTCTGCCCAATGACGCAATATTAAGTTCATTTTCCAGTTCACTAGTTTCTTATTCCGTTCGTAACCTCTCTGGCTATCCATACCGCTGCAGAGGAAATTTCCCTCGCAGTAACATTTTAACTAGCCCGGCTGAAGTTTTATATAAAGCCAGATGGGCCTCACCCCAAAGCATAGGGCCAAAAGGATATTTGTTGGGGAAACAGCAGAAAAGCTGCAGAATCGAGGTTGCCCAATTGCAGATTTGACTGGCCCCAGGGAGCTGTCCACTGCTTTGCCAGCTGTAAGATTATCAATTGACAGAAACCGACTCTGCCATCTCATCTCTCTGCGACGCCATGACGTTTGCCGATATTTTGGACAATGTCGGAGGAATGGGTCGTTTCCAAAGGATGATGGTTTCCTTCCTAGCCATCCCTCTGTTGATGCTGGCCAGTCATAACCTCCTGCAAAACTTCACAGCTGGCATCCCGCAGCATCACTGCCAAATCCGCATCGCGTCCAATGCCACTCGTCAAGGAAATGGTACCATGGGAAATTTGGGAGCCAATCAGCTCCTCAGGATCTCCATCCCGACAGACACGAACCGACGGCCCGAGCAATGCCGGCGTTTCGTGGCCCCGCAGTGGCGGTTCCTGGACCTGAATGCGACTCTTAGCAACGAGACGGTATTTGACACCGAAGCCTGTGAAGATGGATGGACTTATGACCGGAGCTTGTTCAGCAACACGATTGTCAGTGAGGTGAGAAAGAAACCATTTTTTGGTTTTAAAGGGATGAGAAAAGTTTAAATATCTTAGAGTAGTGTTTAGCAACTTTAAGATGGGTGGGTGTCAGCTCTCAGAATTCCCCAGCCAGCATGCTTTAAGAGGGGTGGGCTTCCACTCCCAGAATCCCCCAGCCAACAATGCATGATCGGGGGGGGGGGGGCTTGAGATCTGCAAAAATTCTCAATGGTTTTGGTTTTCTCTTTCCAAAACTATTTTCCAGTGGAATCTAGTGTGCGAATCTCGGTCCCTGAGACAAATGGCTCAATCTCTTTACATGGCTGGCGTCTTGATTGGATCGCTCCTAATCGGAAATCTCTCAGACAGGTGAGCAGTGAGAGGCAGTGTGGTGTAGGGGGTTAGAGTTTTGGATTAGGAGTGGGTGTAATGGTGTGTGGGGAAGGCCTCGAGAGACAGGCCTCTGCCAAGGGAACGGTGAGATAAAAGGCAGCTGAGCCCTCAGCGGCATAATGGATGCAGAAAGAGGTTCAGAAGGGACCCTCTCTAGTTTCTCAGGCTGTAAAAGGGGGGAGAATATAGATCAATGGACAAGAATGTGAGCAAGTATGTATAATGGTATGTGAGAAGACCTTGGGAGACAGAGTGAAAAGACCTGTCCAGTAATGGTCAGAAAAGAGAGCAAAGCTCTCAGCTATGTAACAGACAGGGCAAGAGGTTCAGAAGGGATCCTCTCTAGTATCTCAGACTGTAAAGGGAGAGGGGGAGCATCTAGATCTATGGAAATAGTTCAACCTTATTAGATTGTGCAACGATATATGGGGAGCACCTTGGAAGAGGAAGCAAAGAGATACTGACCAGGAATGGTCAGATAAGAGGCAGTATAACGCTCAGCTGTGTAATAGGTAGGACGAGAGGCTCAGAACAGACTCTCCCTAGTTTCTCAATTGGTAAAGGAGATGGCAGGTATGGTATGTGGGGAAGACCTTGGCAGACAGGGCAAAGAAATGCTGCCAAGGGAACAGGCAAATAAAAGAGAGCATAGCCCTTGGCTGCTTAATGGATGTAAAAAGAAGCTTGGATGGGACCTTCCCTAGTTTCTCAGGCTCTAAAGGAGGGGGGAGAGAATCTAATTCTAGGGAAAGAGTTCAGAGTGTGTTCAATGATATGGGGGGAAAGACCTTGGGAGATGGAGCAAAGAGATCCTGTCAGATAAGAGACAGCATAGCCCTCAGCTGTATAACAGGCAGGGCGAGAGGCTCACAAGAGACCCTCCCTAGTTTCTCAGGCTATAAAAGCAAAAATACCCAAAATACCCAAAAATACCTAGTGACTATAATGTCTGTTTCTTACAGGTTTGGCAGGAAATCCCTGATCATTTGGTGTTATCTGCAGATGGGGGTGGCCGGAGCTGGCACGGCCTTTGCACCCAACTTCACCATTTATTGCATCCTCCGTTTCCTATGTGGCATGGCGATGTCCGGCATTTCCCTCAATTCAGTTTCTCTCTGTGAGTCTCCAGCGTTTCTCTCTTCCCCACCAGTGAAAGCTCCCAACTCCTTTGCTCTGTTCTGCAAAATGTGCTTTTCCTTTTTTCCCTTCCTCAATATTTTTTTTTTGGGGGGGGAAATATGTGTGTGTGTGTGTGTGTATGTATATGTATATTGTCAAAAGGGCCCAGCTGAGATTATACTACCTGAGACTTCTCAGAAAACAACAACTGAATGGAAAACTGCTGGTAACCTTCTACCACTGCACCAGAGGGAGCATCTTAACTCAATGCACCTCTGTAGGGTTTGCCAATTGCACAGGGGAAGATAGGAAGATACTCCAGAGGGTTAAGGTCATTGCCCAGAGGACCATTGGTTGCCCTCTCCCCTCTTTGGAAGAGCTTTAGAGCTCCCGTTGCCTTAAGGAAGTTCAAGACACCCTCCAAGATCCATCTCATCCTTGGGAACCCTTTTTTTGAACTATTACCATCTGGCAGGTGGTACAGGATAATAAAAGCAAGGGCAAACAGGCTGAAAAACAGCTTCTATCCCAGGGCTAGAATCCAGTTCTATATCCAAGAATTCTTTTGAATTCTGCTCTTTAGTGCAGTGTTGGTGTAGCGTCAGAGGTTTTCAGTTCAATGTGTAGAGGGTGGAAGATGTGTGTTTGTGTTTATTTTCGTGGTCATGATGTGCACTGAAGATGGTGTTTGATTTCATTGTACGAGGTGCAAGGACAATAAAAAAGTAAAGGTAAACTAAACTATATGTAAAGGTATATGTATACATATATATATGTATGGCATTCAGCTTTGTTCGGGTATTTTCCCATGTCGTTGTAGTTGTGCTTTTAAATACCCAAACAAAGCTGAATACCACCCGCAAAAACTTAAGAAAACACACACACACACACACACACACACACACATATATATGTATATGTATATGTATATGTATATGTATATATATCTATGTACACACATATATGTATGGTATTCAGCTTTGTTTGGGTATTTTCCCAGGTCATTATAGTTGTGCTTTTAAAGTTGTAGCGACGTTTTGGCAGAATCTCATCTGCCATCATCAGGCTTCTGTACTGGGTTCATCTGAATACCATACATATAAATACCCGCGAAAACTTAAGAAAACATATATACATATACACACATATACACATATACACCACATACATACACACACACACACACACACACGCACAGTATTAGAAATAAGGATTACAAGTAGTCCTCAATGTATGGCCACAGTTGAGCCTAAAATGACTGTCTGACGAGCAACGTCAATGGGGAAGCCTGATTCACTTAATAACCATGTGACTAACTTAATGACTGCACTTAACAATTGTGGCAAGGATGTTCAGAAAATGAAGGCAAAGCTCCCATTGTAACTGTCTCGTTTAAAAGCAGAAATGTTGTGGTCATAAACCAAGGACTGCCCTGCAGTATTTTAGGTTGTGTCTTTTTTCTTTATAGGCATGGAGTGGATTCCCAGCAAATACCGGGCCATCGTTGGCACGACCAATGGTTACAGCTACACAACTGGGCAGTTCATCCTGGCTGGGGTGGCGTATCTCATCCGCGACTGGCGCTGGCTGCAGCTGGCTGTCTCCCTCCCTTTCTTCATCTTCTTCCTCTACTCCTGGTAGGTGACACTGGAAGCTTTCAAAGAAGAGACTGGACTGCCATTCTGTCAGAAATGGTGTAGGGGGCAGGGGGTTGGACTAGATGACCTACAAGGTCCCTTCCAACTCTAGTATTCTATATTCAATGGGACAGAAGTTGCCTTCGAAAGTTGTGGGAGCTTCATCCCTGGACGCTTTCAAGAAGAGACTGGACTGCCATTTGTCAGAAATGCTGTCGGGTCTCCTGCTTTGGAGGGAGTTGGACTAGATGACCTTCAAGGTTCCTCCCAACTCGGTTAAATCTATTAGGTTGGCAGAGTCAAAAAATGCCTTCTATTTTCTCCTCACTGGAGAGGTTTTCATTTTTAGGAATGAGCAGGAGTTTTTTTTTTCCCCTGCTTTATTCTATTCTTGTTTTATAATTTTTTTTATTTTATTTTATCGGAGGATCCCACCACAGCCAGGCCAGAAGTACATAATGAGATGGTTAGCTTCCGTGGCTATTGAATTATAACATCTATCCCATTGCAAATTTTATACCTCCATATTATGGTAGTTTCATTCTGATTTTTTATCGAAATTTAATGTTTTATCTTGTATAATATACTGTCCACATCTCTCTCTCCCTCTCTCTTTCTCTCTTTTTTCTCCCTCCTGCTCTGTGTATATGTATACACACACACACAATTCCATGCCTACCATCTGATTCCTCCTTTCACTCTTAAATTCCCATCCTCTTTTCTGAGGCCCAGCTCTAACCACTAGGTCTCAGGGCTATCCGAGAGCTGCAAAATTAACTTCTTGACTGCAGGTTTTTCGTCGAATCGGCCCGGTGGCTGGCCATTTCGGGGAACCATGAGAAGGCAATGCAGGGGCTGAAGAAGGCTGCCTCGATTAACGGGAAGAAGGAAGAAGGGAATAAACTCAGCGTAGAGGTACGAGGCCCCATTATTCCACCTGAAATCCACCCCCGCTTTTTTTTTTTTTTTTTTGCAAAATGCAATAAAAACTGGGATATTCCATATTTTCCAAGGCTGGGGTGTGATGAATTTTTTAGTGGAGCTGGCCCAACAATGCAGAATCGAGAAGGGCAGAGATGTGAAAAGGGATTCTGGATGCTCTTAGCAATAGATTCTGCTTTTCCAGGGCTGGTGTTCAAAAGCTTTTGCACTCTCAAATCTGATAGCCTCCAGCTGGAAATTTCTTTTGAAACTGGGCAACCAAAAAAGGCAATCCCACCTTCTTCCCCCATGCATCCTGTTCTCTCCTTCCCCAATCTTTTCAATATAATTTTATTTGGATGGTGATCTTCATTTTATTGTTTTAGAAATATGTATCTGTTAAGGTTGTAATGTTTCAATACTGTAAGCCAGCCAGAGCCTCATTTGGCTGCAAGACAGGTGGAAAATAAATTTAATAAATGAATGAATGAATGAATACATGTAGTCCTTGAGTTATGTCCACAAAGGAGCCCAATATTTCTGCTGCTAAGCGAGACAGTTGCTCAGTGAGTTTTACCTCATTTTATGACATTCTTGCCACAGGTATTAAGCGAATCCCTGCGGGTGGGAAGTTAGTCACGCAGTTTTAAAGTGAGTCTGCCTTCCCCATTGACTTTGCTTGTCAGAAGGTCGCAAAAGGGGATCATGTGAACCCTGCAACCATCGTAAATATGAGTCCATTGCCCAGCATCTGAATTTTAATCACGCAACCAGGGAGACATTGCAAGGGTTGTAAGTGTGAAAAACAGCCGTAAGTCCTTTTTAAAGGGCCATTGTAAACTTTGAGTGGTCAAGGATTACCTGTAAATCTGTCCAGGATGGTATAAGGACTCCTCCATTGGGCATGAGGTTGGACTAAAAGACCTCCAGGGTCACTTCCAGCCTCCTTATTCTGTGATTCTATCAGCTGTCTTACAACTGGGAGGAAGATTTCCAGGGGTGGGCTTCAAATTTTTTTTGCAAGGGGCTCTCCGCCCTAATGATTGGCTGGGTGGTCATGTGGCTAGGTGGGTGTGACGAACTCGACATCGCTACTTTGCCCTAATTATCTAAAAAAAGATATATACCAAAAAGTAGCTTCTTATTTCATGCATTTAATTTAATACTTAAATAAAAGACTGGGTGAAGCCAGGCTTACCAGCAGTGACTGTGAGAGGGAACTTGGAGTTTCTGGTGAGTTATGTGATTCTTATTATTTGGGAATTAATCCCCTTGGAGGCTAGTAGTTATGTTATCTGATTTTCTCAATGGCTCTCCCTTACAAGGGCTGAGTGGATTGTTTATCTAGCTTGGAACAATTTTACAAGGTGTGAAATGATCTTGGCTGGATGCCCAGAAGTTTGATTAAGGCTATTAAGAGCTTTCCTTTGCTGCTTGTCTTGTCTTTCTGAGGTTATTGGGGGCTCTCCGAACCCTGCAGTGTCTTCATTAGGGGCTCTCCTGAGCCCCTGCGAGTCCCCCGCAGCCCACCCCTGAAGGTTTCCCCAATCTTCTAGAAGAGCAAAGGACAAAGACATTATGATATGTTAGCAGTTCTTTAGACGAGCAATTGGCCAGTTCTCGTTCCAATAATCCAAATTTTTTTCCCCAGTTTACTTTGTTCATTCAGGGAGTGGACAAAGCCTTGCACTGATTTTTCTTCTCCTCCTCCCCAGGTTTTGAAAGGCAGCATGCAGGCAGAGGGTTCTTCCACCAAATCCAGACACAGTATGGCCGATCTGGTGCGCACGCCGGGCATGCGTAAAATTTCCTTCGGCGTCAGCTTCTTCTGGTAAGAATCGTTTTTCTTCCCTGCTCTCCTTGCTTTTTTCCAGAACTGCGGTTTCTTTTCCATCAAACCAGGTTATTCTACTTTGCAAGTCTTCCGTCCAGCTCTGGTCACAAGGTACCCAAAAGAGGCTGAGTCCCTAAAAGAAGAACAACTAAGATGTTCATAGAGATTCTCAGTCATCCAAGGTCAGGGTTGATCCCAAAGATGCTTTTTTTCAAAAGGCAACTGGACTTTGTTTTTCCAAAGTCCAATTTGGAGAAGCATGTTTGGAACAACAACAAAGATGATTAGAGGACTGGAGACTAAAACATACACAGAATGGATTGCTGGAATTGGGTATGTCTACTTTATTTAATAAAGAGAAGGACCAGTGGAGACATGATAGCAGTGTTCCAATATTTGAGGAGCTGCCCTAGAATACTGCATCCAGTTTTGGTCACCACACTATAAAAAATATGTTAAGGCTCAAGAAAGAGTGTAGAGAAGAACAACTAAGATGATTAGGGGACTAAAACTTATGAAGAACGGTGGCAGGAATTGGGCCTGGCTAGTCTGGTGAAGGGGAGACAGGATAGCAGTCTTCCAATACTCGAAGGGCTGCCCCAGAGAGGAGGAAGGGGCCAAGCTATTTGCTAAAGCACCTGAAGGCCAGACAAGGAATAAGGGATAGAAACTGAACAAGGAGAGATTCAGCCTGGAAATGAGGAGAAATTTCCTAACAGGGAGAACAATCAACACATGGAACAGAAGTTACCTTTGAAATTTGTGGGAGCTTCATCCCTGGAGGCTTTCAGGAAGAGACTGGACTGCCATTTATCCAAAATGGTATAGGATCTCCTGCTTAGCAAAGCGTTGAATTAGATGACCTTCCTTAGATGAGCATCTAAGCATCTAATTGAATTAGATGTCTAGTTTAATAAAGAGAAGTACTAGGAATGACATGAAAGCACTCTTCCAATATTTGAAGGGCTATCACACAGGGGAGTGGGGTCAACCTATCCCCCAAAGCACCTGAGGTCAGGACAAGAAGCAACGGATGGAAGCTTATCAAGGAGAGATCCAACCTAGAATTAAGGAGAAATTTCCTGACTGGGAGAATAATTACCGGTAATTAGTGGAGCGACTTGCCTGCAGAAGTTTTGTATTCTCTATCACTGGAGGTTTTCAAAAGTAGACTGGAAAGCCATTTGACTGGGATGGTTTAAGGACTCCTGCCTTGACGAGGGTTGGACTAGAAGACCTCTGAGATCTCTTCCCACTCTATGATTCTCTGATCCCTAGGGACAAAGGGATCCAGATTTCCCCCCCGCCCCCCAAAAAATAATGGCTGTTTTGAGGGGGAGGGTGTCAAGCTTTCCAATTCTCTCCTCCCGTTCTAGGTTTGCCACCAGTTTCGCTTATTATGGGCTGGCCATGGACCTGCAGAATTTCAATTTCAACATCTACCTGGCCCAGCTGGTGTTTGGTGTCGTCGACATTCCTTCCAAGTTCATCTCGGTGATCACCATCATGTATGTGGGCCGACGGTTCTCCCAAGCACTCTCGCTGATCATGGCTGGAGTGTGCATCTTGGCCAACATCTTTGTGCCGCAAGGTAAGGATACCACCAGAAGTAGACAGACTGGCTTCATAACCAGGTGACTAATTTCACAACTGCAGTGATTCCCTTAACAAACGTGGAGAGAAAAGTCACCATATGGGACCAAACTCCACATTTTGCCACATAAATTCTGGGCTCAGTTGTGGTCGTAAGTCGAGGACCACCTGTATTAATTTCAACCCATTTTAAGGGAGGAAATTCCTAACATTGAGTGCAATCAGCCAATGGAACAACTTGTCTCCAGAAATTGTAGGGACTTCATTGCTGGATGATTTTAAGAAGAAACTGGACAGCCATTTGTTTGAAATGGTATAGGCTCTCCTGCCTATACCAGGGGATTGGACTAGAAGACCTCCAAGGTCCCCTTCCAACTCTAGTTCTATGTTCTATGTTCTAACACTAATAATAATTCAAATACCAGCCAAGGGCAGGAGCCTTATTTAATTCAGGTTGTTCAAAAGAATTTGACAAACAGAGGCATAGAATCAAGATCATGTGAAGCATTAGGATGGCTTTATAAAACCATAGTAAGACCCCACTTGGAATACCTGACAACCAATTTTGGTCACCATACTGCAAAAAAGATGTTGAGACCTTGGAAAAAGTTCAGAAAAGAGCAACTAAGATGATAAGAGATGAAAAGATATGAAGAATAGTTGCAGGATTTGGGTTTGGCTAGTCTGAAGGAAAGAAGAATTAGGGATGACATGAGAGCAGAATTCTAGTATTTGAGGGGCTGTCCCAAAGAAGAGGGGGTCAAATTATTCTCCAAAGCACCTGAAAGCAGGACAAGAAACAATGGATGGAAACTAATCAAGCAACCTGGATTTAATTATAAATTTCCTGACAGTGAGGACAATTAACCAGTGGAACAACTTGCTTCCAGAAATCGTGGGCACTCCAGCACTGGAGGTTTTTAAGAAGAGACTGGACAGTCCCTTGTCTGAGATAGGTTCTCCTGCTTGAGCAGGGGGCTGGGCCAGAAGACCTCCCAAGGTCCCTCCCAGCTCTATTCTATTCTATTCTATTCTATTCTATTCTATTCTATTCTATTCTATTCTATTCTA
>BLBF01000081.1:5558100-5575600 GCA_015471245.1 Laticauda colubrina
CCCCCCCCCCCTTAATTTCTTCCCTCCTTCCTTCCTTCCCTTAGTTCATTCCTCTATCTCTTAACCTATTTCTGGGAACATCAATACAGAATTACTGTATTTGGGGCGGGCCTGTTTGGCTTCCTAGAAACATCTAGCAGGTGAATAGGGACCTAAGAAATCTTCTCCAATCCAAATGTATTGGTCCTCAGCCCCATAACAAGGAGATATCACTGATCTAATTCAGTAGCCAGAGTTGGTCAGTGATTTTCAATGTAAGCTTCAGCCCAGCTGCTTCCTAGGAGAAGATAAGTGGGTTTTAATACCTTTCCCACTTGAAGATGTATGGACTTCAGCTCTCAGAATTTCCCAGCCAGCATAGCATAGCATAGCATAGCATAGCATAGCATAGCATAGCATAGCATAGCATAGCATTAGCATAGCATAGCATAGCATAGCAGGCTGGGGGAATTATAGGAGTTGAAGCCCACACATCTTCAAGTGGGAAAGGTATAAGATAACATAGATCAGGGGTCTTCAAACTTGACAGCATTAAGACTTGTGGACTTCAACTCCCAGAATTCTTCCTCCAGTCATGTTAGCTCAGGAGTTCTGGGAGTTGAAGTCCACAGGTCTCAAACTTGCCGAGTTTGAAGACCCTTGACATAGACGAACAGAGTTGGAAGGGACTTTGTAGATCATCTAGGTTGAGGAACGTTGCATTAGCTCCTGTCATCTTTGATGGTTTCTCCTTCTATGAATTATTTCTCTCCAACCTTTTCTTCTCAAGATCAAAGCCTGATGAAGAAGACGAACTTCAACTGAAGGTTCTCCTGACTTCAGATAAATCTGAACACATCAAAGATTGACGCTAAGGGGCCAAAATCAGAGCCTCCTCGCCTTCCACCATCATCTTAGCATCCTGTTCCCTATCACCAGAGCTAAATCCTCTTTTTCTGGGACATCTCAAATGGGTTGCCAACGAGACCTCCTCCGAAAAAAACTCCAAATGAGATCGGTTGGACATGAAACTTGTGGATGACCTTGTAGAAACTCCAAACATGGTTAGAAACACAATATTTACACACCGGAGGAGAAAACTATGGCTATGCTGATTATAAAAGAATATCCTTCTGCAGTCTTTTTTTTAAATCATTTTTTTTCCTCCATTTAACCGAGACTTGAATTATATCCAGGTCTTATATACCTGTAAGGTGAGATCTGTAATCCGTATATTTTTTTTAATAAAAAGGTGAAAATTTGAAGATTCTGGATTGCAGATGCAGCAATCGGGCAAATGTGCTGCGATATGACTTCACTGATGATATAACTTGGTTTGTGGCACAGCAAGGATCAGTTTCACACACATCCAAGAGGATAATATGTAAGCCTAGTTGTTGTCCCAGGCAAGCAAATTTTGCTGGTCAAGTTTATGTCGCTTCTATTACAGAGAGTCACTTCCCCCCCCATCTTTCCGTGTGTCCCAGCCAGCATTACAAAATGGCTGGGTTCACGGAATACACTCGGTTATGGATTCACACAATCCAGTGAATCGTAAAAGGACCAAACGGGACAGGTTAATCTCCAGATTGAAACAGATGAACAAGGTTTGTTCAACTAGCAGTTTGAGCATTGAAGGAGATGGGTTGGTTTTTAACTGACCTGGTCCAGGGTTTGTGTGAATCCAGTCAACTGGGTTGGCCTAAAACAAGGCAAGGGTTAGATCAACAATGCACAATTGATGATTGGAAACCCCTTAGGGAGGATTTTGGGGTTTTTTTTGTGTGTGTGTAAAAATGGAAAAAATAAATGGGCTTTGATGATTAGATAGGATAGATTATAGAAAGAAGAAAATCAAGACGTGACTTTAGAGAGGTCCATTTATAACTGTATTTATAACTGCTACGGAGAACATTGGAACTGCTCTGAAGAATATTTATAACTTTTTTAATTTATCTTCTATTTTTCTCTTCCTTTTTTACGATTTCAGTTTCCTCGAGCTCTTTCTTCTCTGTTTAGCTTTTACTGTTTTTCCTTTTTTTTTTGCAGTTTCAGTTTTTTCTTTGCTTTTTTTTTTTCTATTTTTCTTTCTTGCACTCTCAGGTTTCTCTCTCTCTCTTTTTTTCCTTTTGATTTTTCATTTCCCTTTTCTCCCCTTTCTCACATTTTTGTCTTTTCCTCTTTCTTTTCTATTTTTCTTCCTTATTTTATATCCGTTTCTAATCACTAACCTTCTCTTTAAAAGCATAATAAACATTGTCTATTTAAAAAAAGAACAGCAAAACACAGTTAGGGAACCTGCCAACAATGGGCCCAACATTTTTGATACCTACTTTTGAACTTTCCATATACAGAACAACCGCAGCTTGTCTTTTATTTGATAGTTTGCACTTATATCCTGCTTTTGAATTTTGCATATATAGGAAAGCAATAGTCTGTACTGGGTTTTGGGGGTTGTTTTGGCACTTATATTCTGTCACTGGGCACCATGTTTACAATTTTGTGTGTTTGTATTTGTGAACATTGACTGACATTTCAGGCACAGGATGCCTTAATAAATTTACTAATCCTCAACGTGCACAAGACTCCAAATGTTCTCACATTCTTTGCTCTCCTGTTCTGTTTGAAATGGTCCCAGATATTGTTTGTTTGGTTTGTTTTGGATGCCATGATGTAAAAAATATGTTGAAACTCTAGAAAGAGTGCAGTGAAGGGCAACTGTGATGACCCAAAGGGGCGTAGCACAAAGGCCACAGAGTCAGATAATCAGTAGAAGTCCCTTTATTAGCCCCAACTTTGCCCCCAATGCCCTGGTTATCTTCTGGGCTGGAGAAAAACTATCCTTGGAACAGCCTTTGGCTGTAGAAAATCAAGTCCAAAACGTGGTCAACAAAAACTGGAACTATAAGTCCAATCAAGGCAAAATGAGGTAATTAGTCCAGCAGGACAGGAGAAGGAATTCCAGACATGAACCCGGTTGGGAAGATGCCAGGAACACAGATAACTAAAGTCAACACAAGATAAACTCAGTTTGCTCCCAGCAGCTACCACACTCGGCATGCATCTCTTCTAAGCTCCCTTCCCAGATGTGGCTAATGAAGGGAATCAGGGCCCTTTCTTCCCCCGTAAGCCATGCAACCCACATTGCTCCCTTCTCCGTTCCTCCCTGCATGCCCTAGAATGAAGAGGAGGGTGGGCCTGGGGCTTCCTCTGAACCTTGTTCTACCTTCTCCCTGTTCTGCCTAGCCAAACTTTGGCCTTCCCCAGTTTCCTCCACAGCCAACAGAACCACACTCCCACTCCCTGTCAGCTGTTCATCTTCCTCCTCCAATTCAGATTCTAACAGGAGCATGACAGCAACAAAGACAATTAGGGGACTAGAGGCTAAAACATACAAAGAATAGTTGCAGGAATTGGGTATGTCTAGTTAATGAAAAGAACAACAAGATATGATAGCAGTCTTCTAATATTTGAGGGGTTGTCTCAGAAAAGAAGGGGTTGACCTGTTTTTCATAGCATGGGACGGCAGGATAAGAAGTAATGGGTGGAAGATCATTAAAGAGAGAACCAACCAATAAGCTTAATAGTTTGTAACTGTGAGAGGGATCTTGATATGAGCCAACAGTATGCAGCCGCAGCCAAAAAGCCAATGCAATCCTAGGTTGCATAAACAGAGGGACAGAATCAAGATCACGTGAATGGGATCTTAATATCGCTTTACAAAGCCTTAGTACAGCCACACTTAGAATACTGCATCTAGTTTTGGTTGCCACAATATAAAAAAAGATGTTGAGACACTAGAAAAAGTGTAGAGAAGAGCAACAAAGAGGATTAGGAGGCTAAAATATATAAGGAATGGTTTCAGGAATTCGATATGTCTAGTCTAGAGGAAAGAAGGACTAGGGGTGATATGAGAGCAGTCTTCCAATATTTGAGGGGCTGCCCCAAAGAAGAAGGAGTCAACCTATTCTCCAAAGCACCTGAAAGGAGAATGGATGGAAGGCAATGGATGGAAACTAATCAAGGGGAAAAGCAAGGGGGAACATGATAGCAGTGTTCCAATATCTAAGGGGCTGTCAGGATAAGACTTACTCTCTAAAGCCCCTGAGAAATAATGGATGGAAACTTGTCAAAGAGAGAGCCAACCTAGAATTAAGGAGACATTTCTGGACAGTTAGAACAATTCATCATTCATGGACATCGTTTACGTTCCAACAATTCATGGAACAGCTTGCCTCCAGGCATTGTGGGTGCTTCAACACTGGAGGTTTTCAGAAGTAGACTGGACAACCATTTGACCAGGATGGTATAAAGTCTCTTGCTCGAGTGAGGGGTTGGACTAGAAGACCTCCAAAGGTCTCTCCCAGATCTGCGGTTCTGCCCTTGCCTTTAATGTTGTGAGTGGCGATTCCAGGAACAGCCGATTTAACAATTCCAAGTTACAAGGGAGATTATTATTTTTTTTAAAGATTTTTATTTTTAACTGGGGCGGCCACAGACTGAGCTTGGCTCTCACTGCCCAAACAAGGGAGTTATATAACAGCAAATTATAGTTTGGGAAACGTTGATTCTAATTGCTGTTAAACTAAGCTTGCCAAGACCTTGTTAAGCCATTTTAATAGGGGGAGGGAGAGATCAGCCCCCCTGTGCCACTTCTAATTGCCGGCTCAATTGCAATCGTTTTGATTCAGAAGGTGGCAATTTTGCATGGAATTGAATGGCTGAACTGGCTATCATTGTCTTAGGTTCAAATTGATCAGGCTTTTAAAACAAAGCCTGCCCCAAAGTGGTTTATATCAAACTTTGTTCATTCATATCCTACCTTTATCATTTTTGTAAATAACTCAAGGAGACAAACATACATAATATTCCTTCCTCTTCCTATTTTCCCGCAACGTGCATGGACTGGATTGAGTGATTAGCCAAAAGTCATCCAGTTGGCTTTTTGTGCCTCAGTCAGGACTAGAACTCACTGTCTCCTGATGATTGGCCCAGAATCACCCAGCTAACTTTCATGCCTAGGTTAGGACTGGAACTCACAGTCACCTGGTGACTGATCAAAGATACCCAGGCCGCATTTCATACCTAAGGCAAGACTAGAACTCAGAGTCTTCTGATTCCTAGCCAAATCCAATTGTTTTTCTCAAAGATTCCATTTGGAGAATCTTTCTGGACCTATTACAGATTAGCAGAGTTGGAAGGGACCTTGTAGGTCATCTAGTCCAATCGCTTTTGAATCTTCAGCTCCTGCTTTTCCAAGACCGCAAACAGAGGATTCCCACAATTCAATAAAGCCAGACTACATCCCTAGCAAACCCAGTCATATTGACTGAGTTCTTCTGACACATTCAGCCCAACCCATAAGACATGTTCTAGATTAATGGGAGGGCCTGCTTCCCAGAAGAAGTCAAGAGTTAGGTTTTTTTACAGTACAACCCACAAACTTCTCAGCTGCATTTGCTTAATGACCGCATCATTCACTTAACAACAGCTGCATTTTGCTTAACAACTTGTGGCAAAAATGGGACAAAACTCATCGAATTTGCTGAACAATGGAAATGTTGGGCCTTAGGAGAGAAATATGTGTATTTGCTTTCTTGGGCAGCTGGATCTAAGCCCTGAATGCCAACAACTTAGAAGAAGAAGAAAAATTCTTATTTTTTTCGACTTGGCCTGGACTGACCCCGCCGTTGCTATCTTACCTACATTCCCAAGAAATAAGTCCTGGTTCTCCTTCTTTTCATCCCTCCCAACCCAAGAAAAGCAGCTAAGCTGGCTTAATTCGGCAGGGAGCTGACCCTGATCAAAAACAATCCTAAAAAACCACCACAAAATTAACACCAGGCAAACCTCACGACGCAAACTCCTGCACCTCAGCTGCCCCCGTTTCATTCCTAAAAGGTGCAGGAAAGAATTGGGAGTGAAATCAAAACACACCCCAGGATGACAAAAGTGCAATGCACAGTGGGCAGCTGCTGAATCCTGTTTGCCCATCAGCAGGACCAATGAGGAGTTATCTCCCGTGACCTGGTTTGCATTTCAATGCTGGAGCAGATGGGCATGCCAGGAGTCCAGTTGGCATTGCGTAACCTCCGTCACATCCTCTCTTCGTTCCGTCTTCGTTCTAGTCCTGCAAAGTAGCTAAGACGGGCATCTCCCCATCGGTAAACCAACTTTGGCTTTCAACAGAGTCCCTCTTCCATCATCGGTGCGGAGTTTTCCTGAGCTCAGCACATCTACGACGTGCCACACACCGCCAAAGCCCACCATGGCGTTCGCCGAACTCCTGGATCAAGTGGGGGGCATGGGACACTTTCAAGTGCTCAACGTGGCACTGTTGTGTTTCCCAATGCTCCTGATGGCAGCTCACAACCTGTTGCAGAATTTTACCGCTGCGGTTCCCGGGCATCACTGCCGAGTCACCTTGAACAAGGCGTGCGCCAATGGGAATGCCACGGGAAATCGAGATTGTCGGGCGCTCCTGAGGGTGTTCGTACCGCAGGATGGGGCCTGGAGGCCAGAAAAGTGTTGGCGTTTTGTCACCCCCCAATGGCAGCTGTTGGAGTTTAATTCAACAGGACGGGAGCCAACGGAGGCCGAGCAGGAACCGTGTCTGGATGGGTGGACCTACGAAGGGTCGGTCTTCACATCCACCATTGTAACCGAGGTAAGAAGGATGCTCATTTATACCGACCTGGTAGAAGATTTCTAGGTTCCTTCTTGGGGTCCTCCAGCTGGGCTGGAGAGATAGATCTGTATCTAGATAGATAGATAGATAGATAGATAGATGGATGGATGGATGGATGGATGGATGGATGGATGGATGGATGGATCTGTATCTAGATAGATCTGTACCTAGATAGATGGGAAGGTAGATCGATAGATAGATAGATAGATAGATAGATAGATAGATAGATAGATAGATAGATAGATAGATAGATAGATAGACAGACACATCTGTATTTAGATAGATCTGTATCTTGATAGACAGATCTGTATCTAGAGAGCTAGATAGATCTGTATCAAGAGAGATAGATCTGTATCTAGATAGATGGGTAGACAGACAGACAGACAGACAGACAGACTGACTTCAAGTCCCATCTCTCCCAGGTGTGGTGCTGAGCATCATAGAACATAGGACTGGGGGCAACCTCAGGTGTCTTCTAATCCAACCCCCTGTTCAAAGCAGGAGACTTAATACCATCCCAGTCAAATGGTTATTTGGTCTATTTTTGAAAACTTCCAGTGATGGAAAACCTGCAATTCCAAGAATACAGGTAGTCCTCGACTTATGATCACAATTGAGCCCCACATTTCCATTGCTGAGCAAGAGAGTTGTTAAGTGAGTTTCGCCCCATTTTACCACCTTTCTTGCCACAGCTGTGAAGGGAATCCTTGCCGCTATTAAGTTAGTAACCCAGTTGGGAAGTGAATCCGGCTTTTCCCGTGGACGTTGCTGCCCGAAAGACTGCAAACGGTGGTCATGTGAACACCGCTCCCCCAGGGCACTACAACCTCATAAATATGAGTCAGTTGCCAAGCATTTGAACTTTGATCCCGTGACGGTAGGGATGCTGCAGTGGTTGGGAATGTCCAAAATAGCCAGAAGTCACTTTTTGCAGTAATGTTGTAACTTCAAACAGTCAGCAAACAGAACAGGTTTTAAGTTGAGGACTTCATTTATAAGGAGCTTTGTTCGACAAGGGGTTGGACTAGATGACCTCCAAGGTCGCCTGCAAGCCTGTTATTCTGTCTTTTCTACGTTCTTGTGTCTTGGTAATGATGTTCTTCTGAGCTTCACAGGCCCTCATAGCCCTTCTCTCTCAGGTCAGTTGCGGGGGGGTGGGGGTGTCAACGTCCATCCGTGTTGTGGATTCTGATATTCTTATCCCCCTACAGTGGGACTTGGTGTGCAATTTCCGGAGCCTCCAGCAGCTGGCTCAGTCTATCTACATGGCCGGTGTGCTGGTGGGTGGCATCATCTTCGGGAGCCTCTCTGACAAGTAAGAAGAAGATTTTTTTTTTCCATTTTGAAAAGAAACCAGCTCCTTTTGACCTTGATTGGAAGGTTGGTAGATGTCACAACAGATCCATCAAACACTGATTCACAGTCTAAATGCCACAGTGATTTCTTGTTGAAAGTAACTTTTTAAAGCAAACCTGCTTTGGGGACAAAATGAGGAGGGGGTTATCTGATAGATAGATAGATGGATGGATGGATGGATGGATGGATAGATAGATAGATAGATAGATAGATAGATAGATAGATAGATAGATAGATAGATAGATAGATAGATAGATAGATAAGATAGATAGATAGATAGATTCAGCTATTCTTGCACTTTTCCTTGATATGTTTTTCCTAGTCCGTGTTTTTGTTTTAGCTTTGTGTTTTTAAATTTTCAATAAAAATTAGGGTTTAAAGTATCTTGAGTCTTGAAGGGAGCTAACTCTGCACAGATAGTCCTTGATTGACGACCACAATAGAGCCTACAATTTCCATTGCTAAGGAAGACAGTTGTTAAGTGAATTTTGCCCCATTTTATGACCTTTCTCACCACCATGGTTAAGTGAATCACAGCAATTATTAGTCACACGGTTGTAAAGTGAACCTGGTTTTCCCCATTGAGTTTGCTTGTCCGACGATCACAAAAGGGGATCACATGACCCCAGGACATAAATATGTTGCCAAGCATTCAAATTTTGATCAGGTGACCATTTGGTTCTAAGTACGAGGTCAAGTCCTATATCATTTTTTTCAATGCTATTGAGATGGCATTTGAATGGTCACTAAATTAATGGTCGTAAGGTGAGGACTATCTGTACTTTCTTCTGGTCATCTGTCTCCCTTCTATTCTTCCTCAGGCCACATACACACAAACTCCCTGCATGAGATTTCCACAGTGCCTCAAACATACAACGTTAATCATACATTTATTTTTCCTTCTTGTAGATTCGGGCGGAAGTCTTTGCTTCTCTGGTCGTGTTTTCAGATGGCGGTGTCCGGATCCTGCACGGCACTCGTCCCCAGCTTCAGCGCTTATTGTGTCTTGCGCTTCCTAACTGGCATGGCTGTTTCCGGAGTTGGCCTCAACTGCGTGTCTTTGTGTAAGTTCTCTCCCACTGATGCCTCCTGCAAAATGGCGGGGGTATTCTGGGAGTTGAAGTCCTCCCCTCTTAAAACAGGCTGGCAGGGGAATTCCGGGAGTTGAAGTCCACCTGTCTTAAAGCATGCTGACTGGAGAATTCTGGGAGTTGGTCCACCCATTTTAAATCATGCTGGCTGGGGAATTCTGGGAGCTGAAATTCACCCGTCTTAAAAAAAGAAAAAAAAAAAAAAAGAAATTGCTAGGGAATTCTGGGAGTTGAAGTCTACATATCTCAAAGTTGCCAAGTCTGAGAAACTCTGATATAGGCCCAATTTTCTTCAATCTAACCTGCCTCCAACTTCCCCACCGTCAGAACCATCTCCGGAGAGTTGGGTCTCAGATCTTTAGGTATTCAAAGTAGGCTCCATCTCTCCTGAAATAATGTTCCTTTTCCAGCTGTGGAGTGGACGCCAATGCACTCTCGAGCCATGGTCAGCATGGTGACTGGGTACAGCTACAGCATTGGGCAGTTCATCCTTGCGGGCATGGCGTACGTCATCCGGGATTGGCGCTGGCTCCAGTTGGCCGTGTCCCTCCCCTACTTTGCCATTTTCCTCTACGGCTGGTAGGTGGTTTTTCCATCCTTTGCAAACGGAGGCGCTGTATGGCAAAAATGGGAAATTAATTTTTCCCACCTGAGAAACCGGGGCTGGTTGCGGAGGGCGAACTAAGAGGGCTCTGAAGGCACACAGGCACGTAGTCCTCCACATACAACCACTCATTTAGTGATGGTTTGAAGTGAAACGGCGCTGAAAAAAGCGACTTATGTTTTTCATACTGGCTGCAGTGTGTCCTCCGTGGTCACGCAATCAAAATTCAGGTGCCTGGCCACTGATTCATGTTTATGACGGCTTGGCAGCCTTCTGACCAGCCATGTCAATGGGGAAGCCCAATTCACTTAGCGATGTGCCATTGATTTAAGAGCCACAGTGATTCTCTTAACGACGGTGGCAAGAAAGGTGTATAAAATGGGGGCAAAAATTCCCGTGGCGACTGCCTCACTCAGCGAGAGGAATTTGCACTGTGGTCGTAAGTCGAGGACTACCTGAATGCCAATGCTTCTCTTCATCCCATATGTCTGCTTCCAACCCGTGGCCCGTTTCTGCCGAGCCCCTCTGTCTCCACTGCCCTTCCGTTTCTCTCTCGTGCAGGTGGTTCAGAGAGTCTGCCCGCTGGTATGCCACAGTGGGCAAACTTGACCAGGCGCTGAAAGAGCTGCAGAAAGTTGCTCAGATGAACGGGAAAAAGGATTGCCAGGAGAAGCTCAGCCTTGAGGTATAAAATCCAAAAAGCAACGTGTCTGCACTGTTTTCTTGGCAAGCAGGAGGGGAATGCCATTCCTTCCTTCCTTCCTTCCTCCCTGCCTTCCTTCTTACTTTCCTTTATTCATTCTGTCTTTTCTTCCTCCCTCCCTCCCTTCCTTTCCTTCATTCATCAACTTTTCTTCCTCCCTCCCTCCTTTCCTTCTTTCTCTTTTTTCCCCCCTCCCTTGCTCCTTCCTTCTTTCCTCCCTCCCTCCTCTCTTTTCCTCCTTCCCTCCCTTTCTTCATGTGGTCCTTCCCTTCCCTTTATTTTCCTTTCCTTTCCCTACCTCTCCCTCCTTTCCTCCCTCCCTCCCATTCTTCCTCCCTTCCTTCCCTCTCATTCTCAAATTTCCACCTTTAATATTTTTTACAAATAACTCAAGATGATGAACATATCCAAAACTCCTTCCTTCTGTTATTTGCCTCACAACAACAACCTTTTGAAGTGGACTGGGCTGAGAGAGAGAGAGGGACTGGCCCATAGTCAACCAGATGGCTTTCATGCCTAAAACGGGACTGGAATTCTCTGGTTTCTACCTGCTGCCTTCACCACTAGACCAAACTGTCTGTCTGTCTGTCTCTCCCTCCCTCCCTTTCCTTCCTTCCTTTCTTCCCTTCCTTTCCTCCCCTCCCCTTCCTTCCATCCTTTCCTTTCCTCCCTTCCTTTCCCTTCCCTGGTGTTTCAGTTCTAGAAAAGAAATTCACCATTAGATGAAGCATTGCATTATGAGTTACACAGGCATCTGTGCTATGAAATGTTGCACTTTTCTCCATGCCAGAAGTTCCAAGCACCCAGCAGTAGGCAGCCTATCAAAATTAGCCCATCAACTGTTTAATCTTTGCAAATTCCGGCAAAGAAACTTTGCCATGCTCAAAACAGCCTTTTCTTTTTTGGCCTGTTTTTCCCAGGTTTTGAAAGCCAGTCTCCAGACAGATAATTCCTCAGCCAACAACACCAAGTTCCCAGTGGCTGATTTGGTACGCACGACATCTCTGCGCCGAATCACCGTGTGCCTTTGCTTCGTCTGGTAAGCCAAGCGGAAGGAAGGAAGATGCCCCAAAAAGAGAAATAGGGCAAAAGCAAAGCAAAGGTTTAATTTCACTTTGCTTTGTGAATATTGGTAGTCCTCAACTTACGGACTGCAATTGGGATCAGAATATCTGTTGCGAAGCAAGGCAGTTGTCAAGCCCAATTTTACTTTTTTTTTTGCCCTGGCTGTTAAGTGAATCACCATTGTTAAGTGAACTACATGGTCATTAAGTGAATCTGGCTTCCCCCGGGCTTGCTGGGAAGGTTGCAGATGGCGGTGACTCCAGGACGCTGCAATCGTTGTACATTCATGCCGGTTGCCGAAAGACCCAATTTTTTTGATTCCCGTGATTGTCCAGATGCTGCAAAAGGTCATAAGGATGAGAATTGGTTGCAAGCTACTTTTTTCAGTGCTGTTGTGATTTTGAGGGGGTCAATAAATGGAATGTTTGTAAGTCGAGGACAGCCTGTAAGAATTTTCACGGAGTTCCTTTCCTACAGGGAATTTCAAAAGCTGAATCTCTTTGCTTCAATTTCAGGAGAAGAGGAGAAATATTTTCCCAACAACAACCCAGTGAGGTGGGTTGGACTGGAAAAGAGGGGCTGGCCCAAAGTCATCCAGCTGGCTTTCATGCCTAAGGCGAGACTAGAACTCACAATCTCCTAGTGCTCAGCTCCTAGTGCTCAGTCCTAAGGCAGGACTAGAATTCACAAACTCCTTGTGCTCGGTTCAAAGTCACCCAGCCGGCTTTCATGCCTAAAGCAGACTAATCAGCACCAGAGGTATATTAATTTTATTAATCCATTGGCCACTCCAGGTTCTCCACCAGCTTTGCCTATTATGGTCTGGCGATGGACCTGCAGAATTTTGGCGTCAGTGTCTACCTTATCCAGGTGATATTCGGTGCGGTAGACATTCCTGCAAAGTTGGTGGCTTTCCTTGTGATCTCCTATTCCGGCCGTCGGATCGCTCAGGCGTTGAGCCTCATCTTAGCTGGGCTGTCCATCGCGGGAAACATCTTTGTGTCCCATGGTAAGTTTCCAGGAACGGACCGATCAATAATTTTATTTCTGCAAAGCAAAATTATGTTGCAGTTGAGTTTTATCTTCACAACAACCCTGTAAGGTAGGTCAGGCAGAGGAGTCGCCGGCCTATACTTGCCTGGTGAGGTTTTGATAATATGTGCTTAAGGCCCTGTCACATTGCCCAATGGATGCAAAACGTTTGTAAAAAGAACACAGCGGACGAGAAAAATGTTCCATCCGTTGTTATCCGCTCTCAAAAGGGGCAAAAATTTGCATAAACAGAGCGGATAACACGGAAAGGAATGGACGGGGGGAGGATGCAGAGCGGATGGAAAGCGGATGCGGAACGGAAGCATCCTTTTGCATCCTCTAGACATCCTTAATATCTGAGATAGGTCCCCTCTGCGAACTTTTTTTCATTTTAAATGCTTTCTTTGCGTGCTGCATCCGCTTTCATCCTTTCTCCGTCCGTGCTACTAACGCTGCGCGTCCGTTCCGCGTCCATTCCGCTTCCTCCCTGCGTCCGTTTACTGCTGGAGCGGATTCGAGTTGCGCGGATGCGCAGCGGATGCCTGGCGGATATAGCGGATGTGTAACGGATGACAACGGATGCAGAACGGATGTCCCCCGTATGCCTAGCGGATGCAGAACGGACGCGTTGGATACATTTTCCGCTCAAAAGTTTTGAGCAGCTCAAAACCTTTTGAGCGAATGAAATGTCAATAGACGGATGCTGGACCGATAGAGAGGAAGCAAAACGGAGGCAGTGAGTACAGAACGGAAGCATCGCGTTAACCAACGGATGGTAAGTGTTTTTCTCCGTTTTACATCCTCTTTCCATCCGTTGCTGCAGTGTGACAGGGGCTTTAGTTCTAATCACTATTTCTGAATCAATCAAACATTGAAGGCTGCAAATGGCCAGGAATTATTGAGGCAAATATCCCAGCACGATTCACACACAGCTTCTTAGCCTGAAAACTCAGGCATGAAACCATAAGATAATTCTGGCAAAAATATGAAAGCTTGCAACACCCTTGAAGGCCAGCAGAGGGCAGCTAAGGGACAGAGAAAAGTGAGTTTTGCTGCCATCTAGTGTCTGTTTATGCATTTGCACAACCAAAACCTGAAAGCCATTAATATCAGGGGTGTCCAACCTTGGCAACTTTAAGACTTGTGAACTTCAACTCCCAGAATCCACAAATTTTAAAAGTTACCAAGGTTGAACACCTGATGTTATTCTGCATTTCTTTCAAACCACTGGTTTATTTTAGCCAATGTTTATTGTTCCACTGTTAAGTAGTTGCGACGGTAACTCTGGGCAGCTAACATAGAATTAAAATTCAGCATGATATTTTCTGGATATGTGTCCAAATCAAAAAGACATATTCTGGCTGTATAGGATGTGCTGATTAACCCATAGGACTTTCCAAAGTAATGTAACTACTAAGTAATATAACTAGGGTGCTGAATTAGAACTTGCCTCCTCCCAGTTTCTGATCCGGCACCTTCACCAATAAACCGAAATCACGTCACAGCAACACCCAGTGGTTTTCTGATCTTCTCTAGATATGCAGATTCTGAGGACCATCTTTGCTGTCTTTGGGAAAGGATGTCTAGGCGCATCTTTCAACTGTGTCTTCTTATACACCGGAGAACTCTACCCTACAATGATCAGGTACCACGCAGCAATATTCTGAGATAATGTTAAAAACAGCCCACCAAGGTCTATTTGCCTGTGAAAACATGGGAGGATGACTTTTGTTGCAGCATAGCCATGGAATTAAAGAGAGGGAAATCTCAGAATAACAGAATACAGGAAGTCCTCAGCTTATGACCAATGTTGAGCCCCAAATTTATGTTGTTCAGTGAGACATTTATTAAGGGAGGTTTTGCGCCATTTTACAACTTTTCCTGCCACATTGGGTAAATGAATCACACATCATCCTTATTTAACGATCCCATAATCCCTTGCGGGGTGGAGTCTGGGCAACTGAAGGGAGTTACCAGAGTGTTTAATGGCCGGATGCCTTTCCTGTTGCCAATGAGGAGTTTCGTTCTCATTGTGATATATTCTCATATATTCTCATTGTGCCCAGAGGGAGAAATATCTGCCTCTAACTAGGATTGAACTCGCAGCCTCCTGATTGTGAGGTGAGAGCTCCATCTCTAGGCCACTGCACCACTCTGTTCAGTGAATCACTGCAGCTGTTAAATTACTAACATGGTTGTTAAGTGAATCGAGCTTTCCCATTAATTTGGCTTGTCTGAAACTCACAAAAGGTGATCACGTGACTCCTGGACACCACAAACCGTCATAAGCATGAGTCAGTTGTCAAGCGTCCAAATATAAATAATGTGACCATGGGGGTGCTGCAAGGAAGGTCATGTGTGTGTCGCTTAACGACCGTACCTCTTAACAATGAATTTTCCAACTCTCCATTATGGCTGTAAGCCTAGGGCTAACTGTGTGCGATAGCTCCCAAGTGACCAGGCCAGGTGCAAGAAATATTGGGAGTTGTAGATCGACCAAACCCAGGGAACTGAGTTGCCCCTACCCCGGTGAATGATGAGACTAAGTAAAACTTAATTCTTCCCTCTGTTGCATATCAGGCAAACCGGGATGGGCTTTGGAAACACCATGGCACGTGTCGGAGGGATTGTGGCCCCTCTGGTGAGGATGACCAGCGAGTATCTTCCATCCCTTCCCCTTGTCATCTATGCCATGGCCCCCATCATCTCTGGGATGGCTGCCTGTTTCCTGCCCGAGACTTTAAATGTGCCGCTACCAGATACAATAGAAGATGTGGAGACCAGGTCAGTTGTAATAGGAACTTGCTGCTCCTTGTTTGTTGTATGCTTAATTGCATCTCGAAAATTCTTTCTTGATTAGGGTGGTGGGAGGGGAGGGGAAATTGGAAATATCTGTTTTAGGAGACAGTTGACATCAAGTCAATCAAAAGGCACGTTTTTGAATGAATAAGTCACGACCCATCAACATTGGGCCTTGATTTAGTTCAATGTTTCTCAACCCTGGAAACTTTATTTTGCTGTTTCCTTGGTGAGAGTTTTCAAAAAGTGGCTTGCTATTGCCTCCTTCCTAGGGCTGACAGCAAGTGACTGGCCCAGGGTCACCCAGCTAGCCTTGTGCCTAAGGCAACTCCCTGTCTCCTGGCGATTGGCCCAAAGCTACCCAGCTGGCTTTCATGCTTAAGGTGGGACTAGAACTCCTTTTCTCCTGGTGAATGGCCCAAAGTCACCCAGTCAATATTTATGTCTAAGGCACCACTAGAACTCACAGTCTTCTGGTTTCCAGCCTAGTGTCTTGACTACTGCAACAAACTACCTTTCAATATTTTGTGTTACTTTGCCAAGTGGATGCCTTAAACTGCCCCCTCTGCCTTTAAATTCTTCTTCCTCTTTTAAAATTGTCCTGTCTTAGGAACACGGAGGAAGAAAAGCGAGAAAATGGCAGAAAAGACCAGGTTTGTCATCCAGGTGCAGTTCTGCTGGATATGACAGAAATCAAAGAGACAGAAAAAGATTCCAGGCTACCAGAAAACCTGGGAAACACAGAAGGAGTTAAAACGGACGCTTGCTCTGACATCCCCAAAGGAGCCATCACGGTTTCCAATGCATTATGATAATGTTATTAAACTCAGTAATAGCTCCTTAAAATATATATATATATATATCTTGCTTTCTATTAGCATATCCAAGTGGAGGCATTTCCTAATTAGAAAATTCTAAATAAGGGTGAACAACCAAGATTAACCCAGAGATTGGTTTTGAAATCTGTCTGCAACTGATCAGACTTTTAATATCAATTGGTTCCTCTTCCTTGCTGGGAAGGGCAAAAGTAGAAAAAGAAAAGTTTGTTTGTTTGTTGCCTGCATTGTTTTTACGAAGAACTCAAGGTGGCCAGCAGACCCAACACAGCTTCCTCCTCCTGTTTTCCCCACAACAACAATCCAGTGAGGTGGGTTCGGCTCAGAGAGAGGGACTAGCCCAAAGTCACCCAGATGGCTTTCATGCCTAAGACGGGATTAGAACTCACCACCTCCTGGTGATTGGCCCAAAGTTACCTAGCTGGCTTTCATGCCAAAGTCAGGACTAGAACTCACTATCTCCTGGTTTCTAGCCTGGTGCCTTAACCAGTAGACTAAACCGGGTCTCAATGACAGTATAATTATAGTTATCTGGGAAATGGCACCTATAAATCCAAATTAAACATTGAAACGAAAAAGCACTTTAATTTGAAAATATCCAAGTGATTGGGTTCTGTAATACACAATGCCCCCAAAATAAACAACTATTCAGTTTGAAGTGACCGTTTGTGTCTTACAACATCTTGAGATGACAACTTCCAATTATACTGGATTGACATGTGCAGATAATCCTTGACCTACGGTCATTCATTAAACAACTGTTTGAAGTTTATAACGACACTAAAAAAAAGAAACTTCCATCCAACTGCTTCTCATACTTACGACTTGCAGCCTCTCCACAGTCACATGATTAAAAATTCATGTACTTGGCAATCTATGCGTATTTATGACAGGTACTCCTCATTTGCAACTGTCCCAGCAGGCCTCCAACAACCAAAATCAATGGGGAAGGGAGCCAGGTTCACTTAACAATTGCATGATGTGATTTGGTTTAATAACCATGATTAAAAAAAAACAAACGGAAAATCAGTCACAGCTCACATAAAAATGCCCCTTTGCTTAGCCATGGAAATTCTGCTTCAAACTGTGGTTTTAAGTCAAGGATGTAAGTCCCAACTATATGAACTCAGTCTTTTTACAAGTTTTCTTTGGAAAGAAAAATCAGAGCAAAACTTTGGGGGAAAGAAAGACAGTTAAAACTTGGGAAATTGTTATCTAATCGAAATATAGCAACCTGTGCAAAGTTCACAATCTGCAGGGCTGATTGCAATAAAAACTCAAATCGAGGGATATCTCGGGGAAAAGACTTCATGTGTGCAAATATGTTACTTATTCAATTTTACTTGG
>BLBF01000081.1:5577356-5651423 GCA_015471245.1 Laticauda colubrina
AGGAGAGGAGAGGAGAGGAGAGGAGAGGAGAGGAGAGGAGAGGAGAGAAGAGAATTCTTTATTGGCCAAGTGTGATTGGACACACAAGGAATTTGTCTTGGTGCAAATGCTCTCAGTGTACATAAAAGAAAAGATACATTCATCCAGAGTCAAAAATCATTGAGCAGGAGAAATAATTTAATGAAAAGAAATTGTCTCTCTTCTTCATCGCTTGTTGACAACTGCTTGGATTCCTTCTTTGCGAGGAAGTGTGTGAACTCAGGACAAGTCCCACAAAAAAAGGGGAGGACGGGGGAAATCACATTTCTCTTTGCCAAGGCATCCTTGCCAGCTTTTCATTCTGTTCTCCTACCCTCCTAATATTCATTCCCCCCCCCACCCTCACAATACACACACACACACACACACACACACACACACACACACGCCACGTCCTGCTCCCATTTTCATGAATGGCTGCATTTTCCGCTCCCCGGCTAATCCTTCCAAAAACCTTGGGACCTTGAACCCGGTGATTAGGTCTTGCATAATCCCACCCCAGGAGAGAAAACAGGGGCCCCTGCAACAATTTTTTGCAAGCACCCCCAAGATCACAGTTCACACTGAAGCATCCTCAAAAACCTCCCACTACCACAGATGGTTTTTAGAGAGGAAGGACAAAGTCCGCCTCGGCTGGGGGTGCCCGGCTCCGATTTTGCAACCCCAGGTTGCCACCATGGCCTCGGTGCTTTTAATCCCTCCGCCCGCCTGGTCCCCTCCAGCAATGTTTTCACTGGCCGCCAAGCGAGCCTGGGAATAACTTTTTCAAGATGCTGAGCCTGAATTCAGAAGAGGAAAGTTGTTGTTGTTGCTTTTTTCTCCAGTGCCAGAGAAAGGCTGGATGGAGCTGGCATGATTTCCAGAGAATCTGGCCTGGAACGCCGATGAATTCCTAACTGGAAATCCTCATTCTGGCTTTCCAAAGGGCTCCGTTTCCGCCATGACATTCGCTGAGCTTCTGGATCAGATCGGGGGCATGGGCCGCTTCCAGATCCTCCAAGTCACTTTGTTGGTGACCCCGATTTTATTAACAGCCAGCCACAACCTGCTCCAGAATTTTTCAGCCGGGATACCCGATCACCACTGCCGGGTCAGGCTAGCGCATAACGGCACTTATGCCCATACCAACTGGACTCAAATGCCAACTGGTGAGGAAGATCCCTGGGGGATTCCCAAAGATGCCAGAGGGCAACCCGAGAAATGCCTCCGCTTTGTGGCCACCGAGTGGCCTCCACTGAATGCCAGCGCCGAAGTTGGGGGCAACGGCACAGGCACTGCGACTGAACCGTGCAAGGATGGATGGGTTTACGACCGAAGCATCTTCACTAACACCATCATTATGGAGGTGAGATGGCAGAGGTGGAGGGAGGGAGGGAATGACGATTGGATCTGGATTCTGCTAAGGTTTATATCAGTCCAATTTTGAACCCCTGCAAAAAGCTAGGCTCCAAAGTGTTGAGCTATCAGCCATGCGTCACATCTTGGTGGGTAGCTAAATAAAGGCAGGGGACAGGTTACATTCTTGAAAATAAGTTTGCTTTTTGAACCTTCTTTTAAGAGTTGATGGGTTGAAAGGGGTCTCCAAAATGTGTGTCGTCCCCCCCCCATGGATGCAAAGGAAGCTTTCACAGGTGGAGGTGAAATCAATTTTTGTGGGGGTGGGGGCAGGGAAGGAGAAAATCAACATGTTGAGACTAGGATTGGAAAAAGCAAGATTCTGGCAGAATTGTCCTTATTTTTTTTCTCCATGCTAAGTATACAGAACAAAGAATGAAAGAGTTGGAAAGGAGCTTGGGAGGTCTTCTAGTCCAGCCCCCCACTCCAGCAAGAGATTTTCTACCATTCTGGACAAAGGGCCATCCAATCACTTCTTAAAAACTTCCAGCTGAAATTATCTTGTCATGTATAGATGATCTATTTATTTATTTTAGGAATCAGGGACTTGATGCAATTTTCCCTTCATCGCTCCAATTGACTAGGGAGCAATGATATTACCTACCTATCCTGTTCTTTTTTTACAAAAAAATATTAATGAGCCTATGTTTTTAATAGGCATTCAGCCTCAACTAAATAAGATGGAGTAGATCTAACATCTAACATCATTAACTAGGATGCAAGGAGTGAGGTTAGAAGATCATGTGAAGGAGGAAGAGGAGAGAATCCACCAGCTAAATCAGATAAGGTTTAGATTTATCCCTGAATAAAATATTCAGCCCTGGAATGATTTGCCTCCAGAACTTGTGGCTGCTCCAACATAGCTGGCTTTTAAGAAGAGACAGGACAACCATTTGTCTGAAATGGCATAGGATTTGCTGTCTGAGTAAGGGGTTGGACTAGATGACCTCAGAGGTCCCTTCTAACTGTTATTCTGTTCAGTGAAGTTTTCTGCTCCTACCTTCTGATCTTTGTTGTCCCCCACCCCGCCTTCTTACTGTTTAAATAAATTCATCTTTTTGTAGCCATTTCCCTCCCTGTGGTTTCGACTCTGGATATTGGATATGTGTAATTGTTGCAAAACAGCAGTTCTTTGAAATATATTTATTAAATTTATGTGACGCCCCTGTGTCTCTCTTTCCAAAGTGAATGTGGGCTGCCTGCAAATCAAAGACATCAGTCATTCACACAAGTTAATGCCCCTGAGGCTATCTTGATTTTATTGGTGTGCTAGATCAGGAGTCTCCAAAACTTTGGTGACTTTTAAGACTTGGGGACTTCCAGATTTCCTCAGCCAGCATGGATGCAAGGAATGAGGTTAGAAGATCACCTGAAGGAGGAAGAGAGAGACTCTACCAATTAATCCAGAAAGAGCTTAGATTCAGCCCTGAATGAATTACACGTAGTCCTTGACTTACAACAGGCTGAAGAACTCTGGGAGTTGAAGTCCACAAGTTTGGAGACCTCAGATCTAGAATGACCACTGAGCTGGCTGGGGAATTCTGAGGGTGGAAGTCCACAAGTCACCAAATTTGGCGACCCCCGATTGATATTCTGCCTTGAGCTCAAGAGTTCAAGCGTTCCCTCCTTCCAGTTTTCCCTGGAACAACAACCCTGCGAGGGACGTTGGGAGGAGAGAGGGAGAAACTTGTCCAAAGACACTCAAGGGAGATTCGGTGGCTAAAGGGAGATTTTGACTCTGGGTCTGCTGTGTTGTGTGATTGGGAGTCTAAGGAAATGAAGCATACTTGCAGGCATTTCTGGATCTCTGTCTCTCTCTCTAACTTTTTTCCTTTCCACCAGTGGGACCTGGTTTGCAACCGGAAGACGCGGAGACAGATGGCCCAGTCCATTTACATGGGAGGAGTTCTTGCTGGTGCTCTTATACTTGGGAGCTTAGCAGACAGGTGGGTGTTTACAAGCAGAGCCATGCTTCGAGGGGAATATAGCTGGAAACTGGGGGATGCAACAGTGATGGATTAATATCCCACTTCTACCACCAATCCTGCCTCTCTTAAGTTTGTGGAAGTCTCCCCCTCAGTCCTCTACCCTGCTTCCCTGCGGCCTCTCAAAAAGAGAGAGAGAGAGAGAGAAGGAGTAAGAGAAAGGGAAAAGAAAGGAAAAGGGAAAACGATTAAGAAGATAAAGGAAAAAGAGAAAAAGGAAAGAAAAAAAAAGGAAAGGGAAAGAGAAAGAGAAAGGAAAAAAGAAAAGGGAGGCCTATTTTCCAGGTTCTAATTAAGAAACTAGTCCTCATTGTGTTGGACAAAGGGGAGGAGATGTATAGGTAGACCTTGACTAACACTCAAGATTGGGACAAGAATTTCCACTGATAATAAAGGTGGTTATTTAACTGAGCCATTCCCAACTTCATGACCTTTTCTGCCACACTTGTTAAGCAAACCCCTGCAGTTATTAAACGAATCACATGGTTGTTAAGCAAATTAGGCTTCCCCCATGGCCGTAGCTTGTTGGAAGCTTACTGGGAGGGTCAGAAATGGTGACCATGTTACTCTGGGCCACTGCAACCATCGTAAACACACACCCGTTGCGCCAAGTGCCTTGATCATAAGACCACACTGGGGGATGCCACAATGGTCGTAAGTGCGAGGACCAGGTCCCAAGTCACTTTTTTCGGTGCCATCGTAACTTTGAATGGTCGCTCAACAAATGGTGGTGAGCCGAGGGCTACGAATCCTACTAATAATATCAATATACTTATTATGACTGTAATCTCTGAAGAATGTTCCCATGGATTGATGCAGAATTCTGTGTCGCAGGTTCGGCCGCAAAGCGATCTTAACGTGGTCCTACCTCCAGCTGGCTGTCTCGGGGGTGTGCACGGCTTTTGCCCCCAATTACGCAGCCTACTGTGCCTTCCGGTTCCTGGTTGGCATGGCGCTTTCTGGCATTGTCCTCAACTGCATGTCTTTAGGTAAGACGGGAAGAAGTTGGTCAAACTTGGGTGGGGGGGTTGGACTAGATGACCTACAGGGTCCCTTCCATCTTTATTAAACGTGTTAAACAAAACCAGCACAAGGGGGGGGGGGGAGGTGGGAGGGATGGGAAAAACAAAATATTTAAAGGATTCCAGAGTTTTAAAGGCCAATTTTAAAGCTGCCACTTTGTGTACAGTTCTTTAAACTATGGCTTCTCAATCACTTTTTAAAGATGGGTGGATTCTAGTTCCCAGAATTTCCCAGCCAGCCATACATGGGACTTCAACTCCCAGAATTCCCCAGCCAGCATGTTTTGAAATGTGTAGATTTCAACTCCCAGAATGCTGGCTGGGAAATTCTGGGAGTTGAAGTCCACGTAGCTTAACGTTAACTTTTAAAACAGATTTTCCCAGAATTTCCCAATTGGCATGCTGGGAGTTGAAGTCCACAGATCTCAAAGCATGCTGACTGTGGAATTCTGGGAGCTGGAAGTCCACATGCCTTATAGTTAGTTGCCAAGATTGAGAGCAGCACTGCCCTAAATCCTCCCCTTTGTGTGTAAAGTGAGGGAAGTGATATTTCAATGCAAGTCTAAACACACTTTCTACTCCATTCAGCTGGTTCTTGATTCTCAGAACTGACAGGGTAGCTTTTCTCCCCCAGTGCAAGAAATCTGGATGTTGCAAAGCACCACCAGTTGGGATTTGGGCCTGATAGACTGCTGTTGGGAGCAAATTTTATTTCGCAAGGTTATTTTGCAGGCTTGCACTTTTGTGCATTCCTGACTCCCTGAGCAATGTTTTGTCCCCAGCGTGCTGCAGACCTGTCCAAATATTTATCTCTGCGGTTTGCCATACCTGAGTCTTAATTTGATTAAGGCCCACTGGGAAGAACAGGCCATATGATCTGCAGAGAATGCAGGAATAATTGGAGGGGAGGGGGAGAAAAACATCACGGTCCCTCGGACACAGGGAAGAAAATGATGCAAGCACAACCTTATGGCATCTTGCGTTGCCAACTGAAGTTGGGGAAAAGGAGACCATGTGGTGCTGTTGCACACTCCCTGGCCACTTTGCGTTATTCAGAAATAACTTTTCAAAAGTCTTTTTTCCCCCCCCCATGATATGGAGCAATGTATTATTGCTTGCTACTGTCTGAACAGAGAAGAGGTTTAATGTTGGAGGAGAGCATTGGACTGGAAGATAGAAATTCGTTGGGATGGGTAAAGCAGGGTTTCTCAAGCTTGGCACCTTTAAAAGGACTTCAACTCCCAGAATCCCCCAGCCAGCATGCTTTAAGACAGGGGTCTCCAACCTTGGCAACTTTTAATCCTGCAGGACTTCAACTTCCAGAATTCCTCCTCCAGTCATGTTAGCTCAGGAATTCTGGGAGTTGAAGTCCTCCAGACCTAAAGTTGCCACGGTTGGAGACCTCTGCTTTAAGAGGGGTGGATTTCCAACTCCCAGAATTCTTCCACCTGTATGCATGGTCAACTCCCAGAAGCCTGCTAGCTGGTTAGGGAATTCTGGGAGTTGAAGTCCACCCATCTTAAAATTACCACGCTTGAGAAACCATGGTGTAAAGCTAACAAGATTGATGCCCATGCTTTCTTCTTCCTTTGCAATAGTCCTGGAATGGGTGCCCACCAACATCCGTACCATTGCTGGCACCCTGGTGGGTTACTCCGCCACCTTTGGGCAAATCATCCTTCCTGGTCTGGCTTATGCGCTTCCCGATTGGCGCCAGCTGCAATTCACGGCATCCATGCCGTTCTTCATTTTCTTCATATACTCGTGGTGAGCAAGTAGCATCTTCGTGGAGGCCTTTCCTAAAAACCTGATTGCTAAGTGAATCGCTGCAGTTCTTAAGTTAGCAACACGGTTGAACAGCGAATCTGGCTTCCCCATTGACTTGGCTTGTCCGAAGGTTGCAAAAGGGGATCATGGGCCACTGCAACCGTCATAAATAGGAATCAGTTGCCAAGTGCCTGAATTTTGATCCTGTGATAATGGGGATGCTGCAATGGTCGTTGGTGTGAATGGTGTGAAAAACGGTCACCAATCACATTTTTCAGTGCCATGGTCATTTTGAGCAGTTGTAAGTTGAGAATTACCCATATAACTTCTTATTCCTGGTCCTGGGTTCAAACCTCATCCCCTGCCTCAAATTCACGTTTTGGAGATTGATTTTGCTTATTTTCCACTCCTGGTTCTGTGCCATTTTGAATGGATGGTTCAGGGGTCCCCAACTTTGTGACTTGATGGCCCAGCCAGGGGGCGGAGGGGGAGAGGGGAACTGGGCCACAGGCTTGGCATGCTGGCATGCATGTGTGCTAGGGCCACAGCCCGGGGTTTGGGAACCCCTGATCTAGTTTAAGAGTGCTGTTTCTGGTGGAAGAGGTTAGTCTTTCCGAAGTCACCTGATTGGGCTTTTTCACCCAGGTGGTTTGCAGAATCGGCCCGGTGGCTGGTGCTGTCTGGCAAGGCAGACCAGGCGGTTGACGTATTGAAGAAAGTGGCTCAGCTGAATGGGAAGAAAGATGAAGGAGAGAAACTCAACACCGAGGTACGAAGGGTAGATCAAAATCAAATGGAGGTTAGTGGGGTTGATGCTCTTGTTCATCAGATTTGATGGTGGGAACGGAGTCTTTTAGAAATGGGAGGTTTCTGATCTTCAGTTTGAAAGAAACCAGGTTGGGGGATGACAGTTAAGTTCAGGGGTGCCCAACCTTGGTGACTTTAAGACCTGTGGACTTCAACTCCCAGAATCCCCCAAAATGCTGGGGGTTCATGACCACATTGTAGTAAGCAAAAACGGCCGCAAACCTAAAACCAGGGAATAATTAGTCTCAGGGTCTGCCACCCTGTCGACACCCAAGTTTCTAGACCTCATGGTTGCTCTGAGAGCAAGATCTTTAGGAATGCTGGCGGGGGAATTCTGGGAGTTGAAATCCACAGGTCTTAAAAGTTGCCAAGGTTGGACACTCCTGGTTTGGTCTGAGTGGCCTGTTTACTGAGTCGATCCCTCAGTTTTGAAAGCCAAGATTCCTATTTGATGGGATCTACAGGGGTTGACATCGATTTGAGAATCCCAAGCTGAACTACTCTGTTGGATCTGGTTCCAGAGCCAAGATCCTTGTGGGATGGGATAGCAGAGGCTGGTCCTGCCAACGAAATCCAAAAATGCCAGTTCCGTTGGGCCAAATGAGATAGAACCTTGTGAGAAAACACTCCAAAACTTGAGAGAGTCTCTGCTTGTGGCAGACTCGTTTGTCCCCTTTGTTGTTGGGTGTTAGGTCTTGAAATCCAGCATGCAGAAGGAAATGACTTTGGCCCAGTCATCCTACACCTTCGCTTCCTTGGCCCGGACGCCCACGGTACGCCGGATCTCCTGCTGCATTTCCAGTGTGTGGTACGTGTCAACTCGTAAAGCATTACTGGCCTCCTTTTGAGTTGCGGGGGGGGGGGGGGGGGAGAAAGGAAGGGAAACCCTGAAGGAGCAGCAAGGAAATAAAAACCAGAAGTACATTCCATGCATACCTCACCAAGGCATCTCCCAGGTTATCAATCCAGTTGCAGGAGCATGATGTCTAGAGCCCACGAAAGTCCTCAGTTGGAGAACGTGATTTATGACATACCGGCCATGAAGATGCTCTGGTTGGAGAATGTGATTTATGACACATCCAGGGAGGAAACAGGGAATAGTTGCACCATAAATTACATGTCTTCATTAGGATGTCTTCATTAGGATTACTGCCAACATGTTGTTCTGAATAAATAATTGGATTTCTTTTGAAGTTTGTCTCGAGGCTCATGATTTGATTAGGGCTTCTGTTGGAACCCTGACAGTATGTTTCCATGGGCACCCTCCCTTCCCTAACGATCTCATTCTCAGAGCCACCATGTGGATTAGAAACTTGAGCGTCAACCTCTGCAAGATTCAGGCAGATCCAGAGACCAATTCCTTCCCCGGTTTTAGGTTTGCAACCAGTTTTGCTTACTACGGCCTGGCGATGGACCTCCAGCATTTCGGGTTCAGCATCTACCTCATCCAGGTGGCCTTTGGTACCATTGATATCCCTGCCAAGCTGGGCTCGGCCATCGGCATGAGTTACATCGGAAGGAGGACCACGCAAGCTTCGTCCGTCATTTTGGCCGGGCTGGCCATTCTGGTCAATATCTTGGTGCCCTCAGGTGAACCATCTGAAGTAGTTGCAGGTGCCGAGGGAAGCCACCTTTAGCTCACTGTGCCCAAAATTAATGTGACTTGAATGCCACCAACTCAAAAACAAAGAATAGGATAGTTCTTGGGTTATGGCAGCAAGCGGAACTGGAATTTCCAGATATAAGCAGTGCAATTATAAAGCATTTTATGTACTGGTAGTCCTTGACTTACAACCATTTGTGTAGTGACCAAAGTTACAACAGCACTTGTAAGTCAAGATGACAACCACCAAAGCTCCGCCCCTTTTGCAAAACCTGGCTGGCATTAGCAAAAGCTAAAATAAAAAAAAGGCACCTTCAACAAGGTGGATATTTTGTTAAATTTAGATTAAGGCTTATCTTGAATCAGATTATCGAACTTTGGCAACTTTAAGGCCTGTGGACTTCAACCCCCAGAATTCCCCAGCCAGCATAGCTGTTGGGAAATCTGGGAATTGAAGTTCTCAAGTCTTAGCTGGGTAGGAAATTCTGGGAGTTGGAGTCTCCCCCACCTGAAAGTTGCCAAGGTTGGACATGACTGCCCTAAAGATTTATTGTGGCTCCTATCTTCCAATGGAAGGAAAGGAATTTTGACATTTTAGCACTGATTGTCCGAACATTCCAGTTTTCACCGCCATTGTTTTTCCTCCCCTGCCGTTCTTCACCCTTTACTGAAGATTTACGGACACTGAGAACGTTTTTGGCAGTGCTTGGCAAGGGGTGTCTCGCGTCTTCTTTCAACTGTCTGTACCTGTACACTGGAGAACTGTACCCCACAGTGATCAGGTATGTTGCCCCAATGCCTCCGAGGCGCTTGAACCCTTGTCTGGTTTTCAAGACTTCATAACAGTTCCCCACCACCAACACCAACACTTCGATGTCTTGCTGTTGCTTGATCCAAACAGCCAAATGATCCTCTTTGGGTCGCATTATTACACACCTGGTGCAGAACCAGAAGTGGGAAATGAGCAAAATGAATCTCTAAAATGTGAATTTGAGGCAGGAGGTGAGATTTGAATACAGACCCAGGAATGAGAAAAGAGTTCTTGACTTGACTCGTAACCGGAGTCGGGACCAGAATTTCCATCGCTCAGCAAGGCAGTTGTTAAGGGAGTTGTGCCTGATTTAATGACCTTGTTTTGCCACCATTATAAAGCAAATCATGCAGTTGTTAAGTGAATTTGGGTTGCCCCGCTGATTTTGGTTGTTGGAAGCTGCGCCTGGGAGTCTCAAATGACAATCACAAGACATGATACACATCATAAATAACATGCTGGTTCATAGTAGTCCTTGACTTACAACAGTTCATTTAATGACCACTCAGTTACAACAGCACTGGAAATGAGACTTATGGCCATTTTTCAGAGTTACCACCTTTGCAGCATCTTAATCATGTGATCAAAATTCAGGTGCTTAGCAACTGCTTCATATTTATATATTTAAAAGTGATCCCCTTTTGCGACCTTCTAGCAAGCAACGTCAATGGGGAAGCCACATTCACTTCACAACCATGTTATTAATTTTACAACTGCAGTGATTCCGTTAACAAACATGACAAGAAAGGTCATTAAATGGGGCAAAACTTAACAAATGTCTTGCTTGATATAACATTTGAGCTCAACTCTAATTAAGTCGAGGATTACATGTACCTGAATTTTGAGCACATGAGGATGCTGCGACAGTCAGAAGGGGGAGACCCATAGCAAGCCAAGATCAAAACATTCCATTCCTAAAAGGCAGGTAGGAGTGGAATTTAGGCATGCGTTTTTCCTTTCATCAGTTCTTGGTTTTGTGTCCTTTAAAGGCGGTTTCTTACCGTTGCAGACAAACCGGGATGGGGCTCGGTAGCACCCTGGCCCGCGTGGGTGGCATTGTGGCGCCCATGATCAAAATGACGGGTGAACATTGCTCCTATCTTCCGTCGCTCATCTACGGGACAGCCCCCATCCTCTCTGGCATTGCCGCCATCTTCCTGCCCGAGACTCTCAATGTGCCGCTTCCTGATACTATAGATGAAGTGGAAGGGAGGTGAGTTTCCTGCACGCTCAGAAAAGCGAGTGTGATAATACAGATAGGGCTCAGTGGGGGAAGGTATTTGACTGGGGTCCAGGTTCGAGTCCTCCTATGAGCCACAGAAGCTGACTGGCTGATTCTGGGCAGTTCTGCCTGCTCAGCCAGGCTGGTGCAATGGGGTAGTAGACACTAGATCAGGAATGGGGAGACCAGGGTTTCTTAATCTTGACCACTTGGACTTCAACTCCCAGAATCCCTGGTTGGAGAATTTTGGGAGTTATTTAATGTCTTATTTGTATCCCACTTTATTATTTTTATGAATAACTCAGCGAACACATCCAACACAGCTTCTTCCTCCTATTTTCCCAACAACCACCACCCTGTGAGGTGGGTTGGGCTAGGACAACATAGCTGTCAACAACCCAGTCAACCAGATGGCTTTCATGCCTAAGGTGGGACTAAAACTCACAATCTCCAGGTGATTGGCCGGAAGTCACCCAGCCAGCTTTCAAGCCTAAGGCAGGATTAGAACTCACGGTCTCCTGCTTTCTAGCATGGTACCTTAGCCACTAGACCAAACTGGCTCTCTAAATCGAAGTCCATCCAATTTAAAGCATTGCTTGCGATTTCTGCTTGTTTTTCAATATTCCAGAATAACGCCAGAGCGACAGTCCCTTACCGTTCAGAGCCAAGAACCAGTTTTGCTCCAGAAATTGGACCAAGGGAGAACCCTGGATGGTGAAATTTGCTAAGATGGGCAAAGCGAGGAATCAGAAATTATTGCAAGTTTATTAGACATCTTTAATTGTTTTGGGATTTTTTTGCCTTTGGGCTGGAAGTGGAATTTTCAGATTAAAAAAAAAAAATCAACCAAATAAATGAATAATTGATGAAAACTGTAGTCATGCCTCTCTGATATTTTGAAGCCAAAGACCGGACTAAGTCCCAGCTCTAAGATGTGTTAATATGCAAGTAGTCCTCAACATACAACCATTCATTTAGTGACATTTCAGAGTTATACTGGCATTTCTTGACTTATGATCATAGTTGGGATTCATTCACAGTAAAATATGATTTTAGAATTCAGAACGAACTCCAGTCACGTGATCACCTTTTGAGACCTTATGACAAGCAGTCAAAGGGGAAGCCAGCTTCACTTAACCAACTGGGTTAAGAAAAGCCATAAAATTGGGCAAAACTCACTTAACAAATGTCTCACTTCACAGAAATTTTTGACCTCGATTGTGGTCATAAGTCGAGGATTACGTATAGCATTTTAAAAAGTAAAAATATCAAACTGCCCAAGATTTTGCAATGAATATTGGAATAATACATCTCCTAAATATTATTCTTACCACCCCTACGCTGTCTTGCCGATCCCCTCTTCGAGATCCAGCCTGGCTGGGGATGATCTGTCTGGTTTGGCCAGCTTTAAAAACCTAGACTGGACAAAAAACAATATTGTCTAGTCCCTTGTGAGGAAAGGCAACCTGGCTTTGAAGAGACAGCACTTGAGCGACAAGAATGCTGCCATGCGGCTCAACAGTACCCCTTAGAAAAGAATTAAAACCCACACCCAATTGTTGGACCGACACCACAGGAGTAAATAAAAGCAGTATTTATTAGCTAATGCTTATTACAGCCTTAAAATAAAATGGGGGGGGGGGGAGAGGTTGCCAAAATATATTTCAGCTTCTACTGCAACAATAAAAGATGGAGTGGGAAGGTATGGAAAGCCTCCATATTTATTTGTTTTTTGAAAGAAAGCCCAAATCCCAAACCAACGCAATCGGAGGGTGCACAGATCAATTACTCGAATAGGAAGGAGAAAAACCAAGCGACCAACTCAACGGAGAACAGCTACTAGTAGGGAATCAGGACAAAGAGCAGAGGAGGTACGAAGCTGCACAACTATTTTGTGGCCTTCACGAGAGAGTAAGAGAGAGAACAAAAAATGAGGTATTACAGCCCGTCCTACCTCCCACCCCCTGCAAACCGACAAAACCAACCTGAGCATGAAAACCCTACAATGTTGCAGCACTGAACAGATTCACATATTATCCCCCCAGCCCAAAGAGCCAGGCTACCATAAAACTGGTTCCAAGAAGCCATTTTGGTTTTTTTATTTGGGTAGCTTTTTTTTTTTAAGACACAGGTGTGATGTTTCGAATGAAGACCTAACAACCTGGCCTGTGGGATGAAGACATGTAAATCCCCGCATCCCACCCCAAGAGAACATTTCTACAAACTTTGTTTGTTTGGTGCACAAGGGCCTGACAGCCAGCCCCCACATCTCCCTGGGGTATGGAGAGAGAAAAGAATGACTAAAAAAAAAAGACTACAGCTAAAAGGGAATCCAGAGCCAAGTAAGTGCACAAATAGTTCTCTCTTCTCTACACATAACTCAGAGACTTACTAAGTTCCCAAGACTATAAGGGAACATCTTTTAGTCTTCAAGTTTCAAATCCTCTTGAAGGACTGAGTGGGCATTGAAGGTGACTGGAACAAAGCTTCCAGCAGTCACTGGCTCTCCATGGGCCAAAAATATCCCACTCGGACATTTCCTAGTGTTTCCACTATTGGGTGTCCTCCAGCAAGCCAGGCCCCCGCAGCCCATCATCTTGGAAGCACAGCAAGGAAAGCGAGGCACCGAGTCAAGATAGCTGACTCCTCCTGCCAAGCAGGTAGGGAGAATCAAGGAGAAAGATGCCAGAGGCCTTTGTGAAGTTCAAGCTTGCACCAACAAATTCCAGCACTTGTGTGTGGAGTAGACCCCAGAGAGAGAGAGAGAGAGAGAGGGAGGGAGGGAGGGAGGGAGGGAGGGAGGGAGGGAGGGAGAGAGAGAGAGAGAGAGAGAGAGAGAAAGAGAAAAGATCCCATTTGCTTTGGCAGTCCCGAGTCTCCTCTCGCTTTCGGCAAAGATGGATGAAGAGAAGCCTTCGGAGAAGACGCGGAAGGATGCATGTGAAAGGGAATGTCGGAGGTAGGTTTTAAAGACAATCTTAGAAAAATCAGGCACATTACAAGTAGAATATTACACAAAAACCCTATTCCAGAAAAAGGCCTCTCCTTCTGCAAGCGGGATCTTGCAGAAAACCTTGCCACTGGAGGGGAGGGAGGAAAAGGAATTTTTATTTGTTTGCTTGTTTTTAAAAAAGCATCACGTGTTAGCAAGACCAAATCCACAAACTGGGGCCAAGGAGGGAAGGGGAAAAATTGAAAGAAAAAGTGGGTTTGTTCCTGTAAGAGAAGTTCAATACCCGAATCCCATCGGACTAGGAAGCAGTAGAGTTGGAAGAAATAGCATGTGGAAGGGACATGGCTCACTCTAGGCCCTGCCTCTGTTGTGATGGAGACTCAAAATAGATTTTAAAGCAGCTTATTTGAATAAGTACAAAGCTTTAGAGCTTGGGGGGGGGGCAACCTCGACAACTTTTAAGACTTGTGGACTTCAATTCCCACAGTTCCCCTGCCACCCAAGACTTAAGGACTTCCAATTCCCAGAATTCCCCAGCTAGCTAAAACTTGTGGACTTCTGTCTGAGAATTCTGGGAGTTGAAGTCCACAGGTCTTAAAATTGTCAAGACTGGGCACCGTTGCTTTAGGGTCAGCATCCACTCAAAAGTTGCCTAACACTAGACAACCTGGAGTTTCTTTTCCGAAAACCACCCTCTAAGTCTTCCATACAACTTATACATCCCGGCAGACTCACCAAATGAAGGGAGAGATAAATACCAGTGTGTTAAAAAGCCTGATGGAGCTTTAAATGCTCACACACACCAACACACACATATGGACCTCTCAAGGAAGAAAGCATCTTGAAGTGTACCATCCCATGGACTGACACATGTGGGATTGGTACCCAAGCCCCACACTTTAGGAATTCGGAAAATGAAGAGGATAAAGTGATGGATACACTCTCTTCCCCAGATCTAAACTGATCAAGATTTTCCGAAGTCATCCAAGACATGGCCCTGATTTGGCAAAGTCTGAGATGATCGTTTTGAATGGGGCAAACTGAGTTACTTTGCTGTCGTGCTTGCTTGTGCCAAGCCTGGAGGATGCCTTTGATTTGGGTTTCCATGCCATCCATGAGCCTCTCAAAGGCTACTGTGGTGCCACTTTTGAACCATGTTAGGGAGTGAGATAAAGGTTTCCAACAAGGACGAAGGAACAAGTGGAGTTTGGAAGATTTGGAATCATGGGGTGCCCAGACCACTCTGCAATGGGGCTGAACAGAGGGAAGCGGATGGAAAAAAATAGTAAGAACCATTCAATAGGTTGTCTTTCTTTCTTTTTTGCATCCAGTCTCACTCATACAGAGCCCTTAAGCTGGGTTGTCAGTCCAAAACTTTGTTAGTGAGGAAAGAAGGAGCATTCAGGGAGCTCCTCAGCCTACCATGGATGCTGGATTATTATTATTGAGAAAAGGGTCTCAAAATACTTAGGTGAAAGTTAAGGGCAAGGGATTTTAAGCCCCAACTGCTAGGGGGGAGGCAGGAGGAATGGCAGGAGGAGAGACAGTGAAGCAGCAGTGTGTGTATGTGTGTTTGTGTGTGTATGAGAGTGTGTGTCTGCGTGGTGTGCGTGCGGATGTGTGATCCAACCAATATGGGAGACACTGACCCAAAGTGGGAGGTGGCAGCAGGAGAAAGATTAAAACCCTTAGAGAAAGACTGGACGAGTGAAGGTTCTCTTCCAAGACTGAAAAAGCAATCAGGAGGCATTCTGGTTCTGGAAGATCGAGGCTTTCTCTTTCAGCAAATCCAGGCAGAGGTGACAGCTCCAGCTCCCTGTGGGGAAAAAAGCATTTTCATTATTCAAGCCATTCATAGCAAGAACTGCTGTCCTTGACTGACCATAATTGAGCCCAAAATTTCTGCTAAGAAACCTGTCAAGCGGGTTTGGCCCCGTTTGGCCACCTTCCCTGCCAGGGTTGTTAAATGAATCTCTGCGGGCGTTAAGTCGCGTGGTTCTTAAGTGAATCTGGCTTCCCCCATGGATTTTTTGTTTGTCAGAAGGTCGCAAAAGGGGATCACGTGACCCCCGGGACACTGCGACCATCATAAATGTGAGTCAGTTGTCAAGCGTTCAAATATAAAGCATGTGACCACAGGGGTGCTGCAACGGTCGTGTGAACAAAGTCACTATTTTCAGTGCCGTTGTTCACTCTGAGTGGTGCACTAAACGAACTGTTGTAAGTCGAGGACTACCTCTGATTGTGACTCATTCCCTTTCTTTGCTTCTTCCCATTCCATTTAGGATTTTCTGATCAGAGAGGAAGCTTATGGGTGGTAAATCATAGAGTCACAGGCCTGGAAGGGGCCTTGGAGGTATTCTAGCCCAACCCGCTACCCCAGACAGGAGTCCTGGTACCATCCCAGACAAACCCAGCTTCTTCTTGAAAGTCTCCAGGGATGGAGCAACCACAATTCCAAGAGGGAAGCTCTTCCAGTGATTAATTGTGCTCACTGTCAGAAAATAAGGGCTAGCGATCCAACGTCAGCTGGTTTGGGACTCTGGAGAGGAGCAAATCATTACTGCCAGGTTGGCATCATATGTCAAATTCTCGGGCAGAGGCCGTTACCTCCCCAAACTAATGTTTAACGGGAGGTGCAAAGATTAATTCCAGGAACTTCTAAATAGGACAATGCATTGGCTCACATCCTATAGGCCCATGCAATGGAGCCGGGATGGTTCTGTGAGTCACCTCCTCGTTCAAAGACGAGTTGCAACTGGAGTGGAAACACAAGAGCAAGAGAGACTTTCTCTGCATCTCTAATTTAACTGGAGCCATCACAGCCCTGAGGGTGATTCATGGTTCCCTTGTCAAATGATGTAAAAATGAATGCACGGTTTGAAATTAACACGAGCTGAAAGGATCCTCCCAAACCCCTGAGTCAGCTCTTGCTCTGGGAACAAGGAGCTTGCTTCAAGCCACCATTTTGCCTTATCATGATACAGGAAGGATTGACATTTTTTAAAAGATGGCAGCCTGGGATGCGTGTGTATTCGCACATACATATATGCTAATTTTGAACTTACTTCCTTCTCCTTCCTTCCCTTTTCAAATTCCTTCTTTCTTTCCCTTTTAAACTCCTTCTTTCCTTCCAATTCCTTACTTCCTTTTTAAAATTCCTCCCTCCCTGTTCTGACCCAACCGGGTTTCCAAATAGCAAACACTGACAAAGGCAGCAGCCCCCACCGTTTAAGGTTTAATAATAATTCCGTACTGAAGGCTGCTTTCCACTAATTAGCTCCGACAAGAAAGAGCCTTGCCTAGTTGTTTGTCAATGATGCCAAAAACTCAAGAGATAAGAACTAATTTACAAGATTCTGCAAACACAAATTAAGATGTCCACAAGTTGAGCTTCAGAGCTTCAGCTGCTTTGCTGTCCGCAAAGAACACTTTTCCAAACCTGGCTTTTATCCTCTTGTGGGAGGGACCATTACCTTGCAGCCTTACTCCCAAGTTGCCTGTGCTACTGTAACTGCTCTCTCCTACAATCAATCCTGCATGCATGCACACTTGGCACAGGCTCCTTAGGAACCTCCTCATCAGTGCTACCAGCCCCGACAATCTCTGAAGGCAGCAATCCACTCCCTGATGGTCCTGGCCCCTCATCAGAGTCCTTTCTCTCCTCAGCCATCTGCACCTGCTGCCAGCTAACCACAACACTCCCTCCCTGCTTTCATTCTATGTTAACCTATATGCTGCCATTCTTCCAATAGGATGACCCTGGGCAGCTTGAAGCCTCATGAGGTTTCATGACAGAAGGCCAAAAATCTTGTAAGTTGCAGTCTAAACCAAGATTTAGGGTTTCAAAATGCTATTTGTTACATAACATTTGGGTGCTGGTCATTTCATCTTGGAGCATCACAGGTACGGAAACCCTTAATGAAACAGGTTTCTAACCTGTAAAGTAACTTCCACATTTTGATTTTAAAAAGGGAATGAGCCACAGTAGTGGCCCATATCCTGGGGTCTTCCTGATGTGCTGGACCACCAATTTCAGGGCAGCCAAGGGAAAGGAAGGAAGCAAGATCAAAAGGAAGGCAGGAGGCTGCCCAACAATTCTGGGCTGCCCAGCCCTTCACAACTCCAAAATCTTGCCCAGAAAGGTGGGGGAGCACAAGAAGGGGAACGGAATAGAACTCACCTTCTGGGGGTTCTGACATAGGTGGGGTGAGGCAGTACATGTGATAACCACGGTCACAATCATCACAGAACAGCAGCTGGTCCTGAAGAAGATGGGGAGGGAGAAACAATGAAGAATACTGCTTAACTTCCCCTCCTTCTGGACTGGAGAAAACAACATCTAGAGGACTACTCTCCTTTCTTTTTATGAATCCCAAAAATGTGACATTTCCCGTCATGCAAAATACTCCATATTTGAAAGGCTCTCCAGAATGGTCAGGTCAGGTGAGTTTGGAAGAACCTGTTTTGAGTCCCTACCCACCCACCCACCCCCCAATCAAAAAGCTCCAAGTAACTGATATACTTAGACTCTGGCCAAATTCACAGCACAATTCTTCACCTAGCAGCAAATTACACAGCTGCACTCCCCCAAGATCCTAAGCTGGGTTCATTTTAGCAGCCCAGCATGATGCAGAGTGAATCTAGCCACTCAATTTATGATTCAAGGTACAACAAAGCCCCCCAAAAATGAGTTCTCAACAATTAGAGGAGGCTGTGTGAACACCCCCCCCCCCCCATTCAGGACACACAATTTGAAATAGGGTGCAAACGATATAATTCAGGTTTTGTGATTCAAACTCAGATCTAACCTTGGTTTCTAAGAGGATCCATCTGAAGAAGCAGGCTTCAAAGGATCCAGGATCTGAGGTGGGCAGGGGGGAGAGGTCAAGTCTAAAGGAGAGGAAGGGGGGAGGGGGTTGTCCCCAAAAGGAAGAAGGTAGAACTAAGGAGAGTCTTTCCAATCTGAAGCAGATCAGCCTTTGGGGGCAGGAAGGGAGAGGGGAAAAGCACACTCACGTCGTTCTCCGAGGTGCCGCAGATGTTACAGCACTTGCATTCAATACACTGCCAGCGGTAGGTTTTCACGGCAGCCATCATGACTGGGGTGAACTGCAAGCAAGATGGGTGCCCTAAAGATGGGCAAGAGAGGGAGACAAACAGCATTAAGACGTACCCACCTTGCCCTAGGAAAGGCGGGTGAGCTATTTGGCAGGTGGACAGCTAAGTCAAAAGAGAGCCTCACCCCACATCCTTTTCTCAAGGGTATACCCAAGAGGGAGAGAGGGTTCCCATCAGATCACATACCTGATCGCCCACAGTCCGAGCACGAAACCAGCTCTTCAGGTTGCCCCGTCTTCTTGTTGATCTTCGAGTCTCCCAGACAAAAGTCGCAGTAATTATTGGGCAGGGCCAAACCATCGGGACCCTTCTTGGCTATGGGGGGAGGAAGGGGTTTGTCTTTCAAAGCACAGCAGAGGCTTGTCCTGTTTAGCAGCCCAGCTAAACCCCGAGACACACATACACTCCAAAATGGGAAATTCCTGCACAGAAAACTTTGGGCAGCAAAACTGAGAGATCAGAAGCATAACTTGGGCCCAGCAAGTTTGCTAACACATATAATCATTGCCAAGTTATTTCTCCCCCCCCCCCCCCCCCCCACTAACCTCAGAGGGTCACCTTAGTGTGGTTGCCTCCTGCCACCACTTAGGTTTCAAAACTACTGTAGCAGAGCCCATTTCTAACCGCGGTTGGTAATTGGTAGCCTGTCAATTCTCACTGTTGGAGAGGCACTCCAGGCACCATGATCTTTTCTGAAAATGGAAGGGTGAGGGAATTGGCCGAGGAGGAAAAAACACCCCCTCACTAGTTAAGGTTCCCACTGATCAGTGTAGTTGGGCAACAGAGCTGGAGCTCTTTCAGACTCCGGCCACTGCAGGTGATTCAAAACAAGAGACCCAGTGAGGAGCTGGGGAAGGAGAGAGTGGTTGTGATGAATGCCAAAGTGGACACATGCGACCTGACAACAAGACTGATCCATGACCTCCATTTTGCAGGGACCAGCAGGGCCAAACAAAAGTTCTGGCTTGATTCTCAGGGATCAAGCTGAACAGCAGCAGAGAAAACTGGCCCTGGGACTCACCCCACCCCCGACTCAAAACAAGTCAAAGGGAGGCACAGAAGCTCCCTGCCACTTACTTTTCTGCTCCTCTGATCTCTGTGAGACGGGTGTGGGGGGCTGAGAGTCCTCCTTGTCCTCTCCTTCTTCTTCCGCCAGGTGACAGTGAGCATAGTGGTAGCTCAGGCCGGGACGATTCTTGTAGCGTTTCCCGCAGACTGAACAGGAAAGAACCAGAAGGAAACGCTGAGAGCCACGCCGGCTGTAAAAGAGCCCCCTCCCACATCCCTCCTTAGTAAAACCCACGAGTGGGCTAGTCCTCACTCAAAAGCCACCCCAAAGCACTTTGTCTGCTTCCTCAAACAGGTAGTCCTCAATTTCTAACCAGTCACTTAATGATGGTTATGAGGCCTCCCCAGAGCTACTTATGACCTGTTTTTGGAGTTTTGGCAGCTGCATACCCCAACCTGAAGTCAAGTGATTATATTTTGGGCCCTTGGCAACCAGCCCACTTTTGCAGCATCATGCAGTCACACAAGGTTTTTTTGCTGGTTTTCAGCATTTTTTTTCTGGCTTCCAGCCCATTGGGGAAAATTGATTCACTTAACAACTGCTGCATTTGCTTAATGACTGATGTTACAAAGGATCATAACTTTGAATCCAGTCACCTGATGCTTCAAATGACGGCTGCAATGACTTAGCGGCTGTACTTCCAGGCTCAATTATGGTTGTAAGTTGAGGACTACTTGCACAGAAGTGGAAGGGGTGCCTATAGTGGCACAGAGCTGGTAGCAGGGTGAGAGGTATTCCCTCTTCTCACAGAGTAGAACTTGATTCCTTCAGCTACACCCACGTTCTGCCTGTAACCTTGTTCTAGGGGACTCGGTGAAATCCCAAGGCAACTCATTCAGAGCCACAAGCAAAATAGTTATTTGTCACAGTAATGGAATGCCCAACACTGCATACCCCAGCCCAGCATTGCAGACTATTCATAAAGTGCATGCAGACAAAACGAATAATGAAATTCAATCCTCTGGTTTTCATGAAACAGAGGACTGAAATTCTACAGATGTTATCTGATATCCAAAAAGCAAAGGTTAAGGATATTCAATGGACAGCAAAGACGTTTTTCTGCCCTTCCATATGTGCAGGATAACGTGTCTTGAAATAAAAAATCGTGTTTACTCAAGACTCCACCTTTTACGCAGTTCCTCCCAAATCCCAGGTATGACCCCGATTTTGCCACCTCCCCTCCCAAATCCAGCCTTCCCTGTAAATTCTTTTTGCATAAATATCCCTATTCTACACTTTAGTATAATTAAGCCTACATCCCTGTTAGACTTCTCATAATTAAAAGACTTGCACAGTTTTTTAAACTTACCCAGATTTTATTTTTTGTTCTCTTCCTCGTGCCAAATTTGGGCTCATGTGGTGCTTGGAATACGAAGCCACCCCCGTACCTCTGTGCAGCCTTGTGCTTTCTAATTTACATCATTTCTGTCAGTTTAAGCCCAGCCTAGCAAATTAGCTTGCAAAACCTATACATGCATTTTAGTGTTAACTGGGATTTCCATGCCAGCAACAGGAAAAAAAATCCACTCTTCTGTACCCAGCATGGACTCTTCAGGTAAGAAAAAAGCACGGCATAAAACATTAACCACTCTTTGACTCTGATTATAAAAGGAAAGATGGGTGTTAGTGGAAACATGGAATTCTGGGATTAAGAGATTAGGAATATGCCTGCCCCATATTGCTGAATTAGAGCTCTCAGCATCCACCATCAAGGCCATCCAAATTAGTTCGCAACATCAATCAGTGAGTCCACAACTATCTATAGCAGGGCTCTCCAAATTTGGCAATTTTAACTCTTGTGGATTACAACTCCCAGGCAGCCATTCTGGCAGGGAATTCTGGGAGTTGAATTACACAAGTGCTAGTGGACTTGCCAAGTTTGGAGACCATCTACAGAAAAGAGGTCTGGGCTACATTTTAGCTGTTCTTTTCTTCCCTTGACAGAAATGTCCCTTCCTCATTGCTTACTGCCTTTCTCTGAAAAATATTGGAAGGAAGAAGACCTGATAGAACTAGCTTTAGAATGTGCCTGGAACATATTCAGGGACCAAAGAAGCAGAACAAGTAATCCATCACCTTCTCCGTGGCTCAAATTAATCCACCAAACAAGATGTCCTAAATCTGGAAACAGCTCAGGCCAGAAACAAGAAAACAGACCATATTTAGAAGGAAGCAGTAGAGCTGCTGCTGGGAGGGAGGTGGTGGATAAAAAGGAACAAATCCTTTCCAAATCCTTTGAGCGATGTAGGTCTCACAACTTGGGGATGTTTCGGTATGGATGTTGTGTGTGCACACACATGAATGTGTGCGTGTGGGTATATGTGTTTGTCCAGCAACTGGAAATCTAATTTGCCAAGAAGAAAAAAATCACAGCTCTCTTAAGGATTGTGTAAACCCAGCTGATTATGTAAGGAACCCGAGCTAGCAGGCCCTGCTCTATGCAGCTACTACAGTCAACAACTAATTCAGGTTTAGAACTGTCTTTGTCAGGGAGAAAATCAGCAGGACTAGTTAGACAGGTAGCCCTCGACTTACAACAGTTCATTTAGGGACTGTTCGAAGTTACAACGGCACTGGAGAAGGTGACTTATGGCCATTTTTCACACTTACAACCCTTGCAGAATCCCCATGGTCACCTGATCAAAATTTGGATGCTTGGTAACTGGTTCATATTTATGGCGGTTGCAGTGTCCTGGGGTCACGTGATCCCCTTTGGCAGCCTTCTGACAAGCAAAGTCAATGGGGGAGCCAGATTCACTGGTTATTAACTTAACTGTTAACAGATGTGGCGAGAAAAGACGTAAAATGGGGGGAAACTCACTCGGCAACATAAATTTTGGGCTCAATTATCATCGTAGGTTGAGAACTACCTGTATTCCCAACAGCCTGCCAGAATTGAGCCCCTCCATTTTTGCTGAGAGCACCGAGAGAATCCAACAGATTATCTAGGATCACCTAGGCTGCTGAGAGAGAAAAGTACTGTCCAGCAAATAGCTCAGAGGTCACCGAATGAAGGGAATGAAGACCGAAGACTCAGGCTTTGGGCTATTATTAACAGAATTTACAAAACCTGAAGACCTTTTGCCCTGTTCCTGTGCTAACAAATCTTCTCAGCTGGAGAAGGCAAAGTCCCAACTCAGGTGCTCCCCCCAACCTCCCATTCCATGGGGTATGGGCCCAGCAGGCTGGAAGAAACAACAATCTTCTCTCTTAATGCCAATTAAGATAATTGGTATATTAAACAGGATTTACAGATTCTAGCAACAATGAAAGTAAATGCAAGCTCTTGCCATTTCCAACATCTGGCAGAGCAGATCTGGAAATACAGCTGGTCAGAATGACATTGGGGGTTCGCCACAGCCAGTTTATGCTCTACCACAGTGTTTCTGAAGACCTGTGAACTTCAACTTCCAGAATTCCCCAGAAACCATTTTTCCCCCTTTGGCCTCAACTTTGCAAAGCTTGACTCTTTCAAATCCATCCTCCTCTAGACGGAAATGTCGAATTCTCAATTCAACATTCACCACCACACTTCAAAAGAATTTGTATCTTTCTCAAACGCACAATTCATGCACAAATGCATGTTTCCTAAACCCATCCACCACCACCACCCCGATATGTCACATACATAAAACCAAAGTAGGTATCATCAGAAGGGAGGGATTTCTTGGCATTCTGCAGAAGACCCAAGATTGTTTGCTTTAAAAAAAAAAAGGGGGTGGTGGAAAAGAGTTTTTTTAAAAAAACGAACATTTCAGAAGAACAAGGTCAGGAGGAAATTAAACAGCAAGACAGAAAGAATGGAATACCTCGGTCAGGAGGTTTCGAGGTATGCTTTTGTTTGTAACTATCTGAAACACAGAAAGAGAATGAGAGAAAGGTGAAGGCAGTCTGTAAGGTCACGCACATAACATGCACACAAGTCAGCTATACAGAGCGATTAAAAAGGAGGAGAGAAAAATAAAAAGTCACTGGTGTTATTTCAAATTAAGAGGGGCAGTATAAAATTCTTACAGGAGAGTAAAGGAGGAGAGAAAGAAAAGAAATTTCAGGAACTCATGATTTGCCCTTTGGAAAGGTCTTGCCAATCGCCTTTCACTCCCAATTTTTCCATGAATCACCAAGGTTTCATGGGCATTTTTTTCTTTTTTCTTTTCTTTTTGCAAATTGGTGTGCAGGGAACAAGCCAAAGATCAAACAGTTGTGAAATGTGGAGCCAAAGGAGACACTGTCTATCATAACTCTGGGGTCTGCATGTGAGGTGCAACAAGATACAAATAAGACTAGCAACAAACACAAAAAAGAAGCCCAGAGTAAGACAGCTTCTCTTTCCTTTGCTGTGTGTGTGCATGAGTGAAATCCAATCCCGGGATCTGCCAGAAGAAATAGGTTAGAACTTTTCCCAGAATCCCACTTCTTTCCCAGAATCCCACTGCACAGCGAAGACCCCACCCACCCACTCAAAATGCCAAGTGAATCTGTTTCCAAGACACTCTCTTAAGGAAGCCAATTTTAGGCAGCAGAGAAGTGGCCAATGCTGTGTGTCTCTGCGTCTCACTTAACTCATCGGGCAAAACTGAAAAAAACTCTTCATCAGGCAAAATTGCCATATTTTTTTTTTGAAGTTGGATAAATAACTGTTACTCCCCTTCACATTGTGTGATAAATTATGTATTTCCGGCTCACCCCAAATAGCTCTCAGCCCAGAGCACGATTAACGGGGGGCCAAGTAAAAGGAGGTAGGAGTAGCCAGCCTGTGGCACATCTTCTCAAGAGACCCCAATCAGAGCAATCGCACGCAATCCCATCCTAACACCAGAAGCTATTCCTGGTTTATACACCAGTAAAATCGAGAAGCTGTTTACTATAAACTGGCTTGTACTCACTGTCACATGCGTAAGGTTTGTCCCTGTCTTCCAAAATGGCAGCATCCAGCTTTTTCCGAGCGCTCCCAATTCCTTTACTCTATAAGGAAATTTTTAAAAAATTGAAGGCAGGTGAAGAGTGTGCTTTCTTTCTGCATTTGGAGGAAAAAGTAAAATCTAAGATGGAACTGCATTCCACTGAATTGTACTGAATCTGATTTGTGGTCCGTTTCTCCCCTCCCCCCCCCCCCCCCCCCCGCTCCTTGCAGAGCAGAGAAATTGGAGAAGGGATTTGAAGAGAGTAAGCTATGTATGTAGCATGCCCACAGCTCCCAGATCCAGGCTGCCAATGCAATCACATTGCCTTCAATGGGTACTAAACAACCATTTGAGCATTCCAAAGGAGAGGGGAAGGGTTAGGAGGCAAAAAAAAAGATGAAGATATGAAACTGAATTTTATATACTTATATGCTCAGAAAGCACAGTTATGGTTATGAGATTTCCTCATATAACAACCACTTTACTTAGGGCAGAGTCGCCAGTCCCAATTAGCAGTAAGCGAGGACTACTTGCATGTTGGTGGTTAGTTCTGCTAATCACACTAAGAAAATATGTAGACCAAGGCTGCCACCCAGTGAAAGATGTTTGTAACAATCTTAAATGAGTATTTATTTATTTCTCTAAACCACTAAGATCTTTTTCAGATGGCAGGTAACAATAATTTGGATTAACCAAGACTCTGTGAATTTGATTTTTATATGCTCAGAGTAACACCTGCACCCAGCTAATGGCTTCTACTCAAAATACCTGCCTTCTCAGCATCTTTGGGACACTAGGTATCTCCTAAAACCCTAGTAAGATCACATCTGGAATACTGCAACCAATTTTGGTCACCATACTACAAAAAAGATGTCGAGACTTTGGAAAAAGTTCAGAGAAGAGTAACTAAGATGATCAAAGGCAGATTAAAATATATGAAGAATGGCTGCAGGATTTGGATTTGGACTCTGGAAAAAAGAAGGACTAGGGGGGACATGATAGTAGTATTTCAGTATTTGAGGGGTTGCCACAAAGAGGGGGTCAACTTATTCACCAAAGCACCAGAGGACAGGATAAGAAAGAATGGTTGGAAACTAATCAAGGAGAGAACTCAGAATTAAAGAGAAACTTCCTGACAGTCAGGACAATTAAGCAGTGGAACAGTTGACCACCAAAAGCTGTGGGTACTTCACCACTGAAGGTTTTTAAGAAGAGACTGGACAGTCACTTATCTGAGATGGTATAGGTTCTCCAAGGGGCTGGAGGTCCCATCCAACTCTATTCTATTCTTTGCCCAAAATGTTCACAGGCCCTCCTTACTCTGCATTAGAGAAGCCTATGTAAAATTCAGCGAGCCCACATAAGTTGAAATGTTACCCCTACCTTGGCCTTTCCTTTGCCTCGTCGTTTTGGGGTGTCTTCCTCGTAGTCTTCATCATCCAGATCATCCAAGAAGTCATCGGGTTCCAGGATTCGCTGAAAGAAAAAGAAAGGGATGCAAAAAGCTGTGAGAAACGGATGTTTGGCTCATCCAAAGGAACATTCCTGTTAAATCACAGCTCTGTGGGTGTTGGATTCTGTGACAAGCTGGCTGATAAGAAACCCCTCTCGTCTCGTTAATGCATTGATAGCTTCGCTGTAAGAACCAGGCAAGTGCAGTTTGCAAGCAACTCTGCAGGACAAATGCTAAGAGCAACAATATCCTTGCTCAATCAGGGACTTTTTTCAATGCAGGTTCTGAATCCAAAAGCAGATACAGGTAGTCCCCGACTTACAACAGTTAGTTTAGTCAACGTTCAACGTTACAACGGCACTGAAAACAGCTTCTTGTGGCCATTTTTCAGTTACCTTTCCAGCATCCCCATGGTCACGTGATTTATATTTTAGAGGCTTGACAACTGGTTCATATTTATGATGGTTGCAGTGTCCTGCGGTCACATGATCCCCTTTTGCGACTTTCTGACAAGCGCAGTCAATAGGGACGCCACATTCACTTAACAGCCAAGCTACTAACTTATCAATTGCAGCGATTCATTTAAGAACCGAAGCAAGAAAGTTCACAAAATGGGGCAAAACTCACTTCACAAACATCTCACTTAATGACAGAAATGTTGGGCTCAATTGTGATCATAAGTCAAGGACTACCTGTACAGCCTGAATGATAGGACTTAAATAGGATCTAGGATATTGCCATTGCACCTCTAGGTTGTTGTTTTTTTAATCATCTAATAAATATTTTGTGCTCTCTCTCAAATGTATGATGAAACCAGAGTATTTGTACGCTGTGGTTTTCCTTATTCACCTAGTGGCTCAAATACAGGTAGACCTCATGTTGTAACAGTACTGAAAAAAGTGACTTGTGATGTGTTTTTCACACTTACCACCATCGCAGCATCCCCATGGTCACAAGATCAACGTTTAGATGCTTGGCAACTGACAACATATTTATGACAGTTACAATATCCCGGGGTGACGTGATCGCCTTTTGCGACCACCTGACAAGTAAAGTTAATGGGGAAGCCAGATTCACTTTACAATCATGAGAGCAAGTTCACAACTGCAGTAATTCATTTAACAATCGTGGAAAGAAAGGTCATAAAATGGGGCAAAATTCACTTAACAGAAACTTTGGGCCCAATTGCGGTCATACATCGAAGTCGTAAGTAATAGAATCCTTGTCCAAGGACTTTTTGCAGTAAATTTTAATGATCAGCATGAACCAAGGGGAAAGGAATCTAAAAACAAACTCTGGTTTCTCTACAGGATCCCAGGCAACAGCTCCCAGAAAGGAATGAGGGCTGATCCATTTCTAGTCCCTCTCCCAATAGGAGATCCATGTCACTATTCTCAAGGGGAAGAGGCCAGAGAGTGGCTGCTATACAGCCCTCAGCCTGGGTGACAAGAGACACCTGACAGAGAGATGGATAGCATATCAAGTTAATAAATAAAATACAAATGATTTATTCTTGGCAGCTTTGTATTATTACATTTCTTAATTTTACTTTTTTCCTTGCTGGCCAGAGCAAGAGTTAGGTGGCGATAAGAAAGCAGGAAGGGGAGGGGGAGGGAGGAAGGAAGGAAGGAAAAGAAAGGGAAGAAAGAGAGAGAAGGAGGGGGAAAGGAAGAAAAAGAAAGAGAAGAACAATATGTTCTATACACGAGCATCTTTCAAAGGAAAGATGTCTTATTTTACCACAGGCTGCCATTCTCTACACTACCTTCCGGGTGCGGCTATTGGCAACGGGGAACTCGCTCAGGCTGTCTTCGTCGGTACGAGGGTCAGGCAAGCTGCGTTTCTCAAGGGGGTCTGTCCTTAAGAGGGCCTCCAAACTGCTGCCATCTTGAGAGATTAAGCCTTCTTTCTTTAGGGCCTGCTCAGTGTCTGCCAAAAACAGAGATTTCATTGTCTTAATGCCATTAAGACAAAGAATCCAAACTACCAATAAAGGAGAATATTGGTAACTTAGGGTTGAAATGAAGGGTACTTGGTATTCTGAGCTTGGCTGTTTTCTTGCAGCTGATGAAGTTACCTAGTTTGGGTAATGAAAACATCTGGAAGAAAACAACCAAGCTCAGAGAGCATCAAGGACTCCATAGTCCTCTCCTCCTCTCCCTCCCTCCCAGCAATGATGATATTCTCTAGTTGGGTCATGAAATGTCTGCAAGAAAACCACCAAGCTCGGAGAGCACCAAGGACCTCTCAATCTAAACTCCCATTACCTTGGCCAAATGACCTAAGAAAAGTTTGACAGGCACCACAGGCCAATGCAGAAATCTATTAGGTCCTAACACAAGAATGACATGCTCTCTTCTGTCACCTTTAATGTTGGATCTGCACAGAATTCTTACTTGCAACCTGACATTTTTTAAACGTCTGGCTGTCCTGTTGGTCCATTCATATACAAGTAACAGGATATAAAGGTACTTTTCTGTGGCTGATTTAGAACTACAGAGTTCTCAGGTAGTGTTAGGTAGCTCATCTATCTGTCCAGGTTACCCTGGAATTTGCCTGGACAATTACAAATTCTGTAATGTATGCCTGAGCGATCATTTAGGCCAGGTGAAAACTCTGTTATGATTCCATCTGTAATGATAGAAATTTAAAAACTTTACACAATACAGACGAGGCAAACCTGGTTTAATGGTAGGGAAAGAAAGACTTGGATCCTCTGGAGGATGGGAACGGCGTTTTTTCCGCCAGCGTCGAGCCGGATAAGAATAGAGCTGGCCAGACGCCAAACCTTCCAACAATAGAAAAAGAGGAAATCAAAGTCTGCTTCGTCAATTTATACATAAAATATACATATTTATATATGTGTGCGTAAAAAACTTATAAAGTTAGGCAAACTTTATGGCAAACTCTTCCTGTTTGGAGTACTGAACACTTCCTGCAGCTCTCTTTGCAGCAAACATTAAGCTGCCCAGAATTGCCTGATAGCTAGATGGGCAGAATATAAATTTAATAAATAACATTAAAAATATAGCATTTTTAATCTACACCAGCACTAATTCATGCTGAATGAAGCAGGAAAGCTGCTGTCTGAAATTGACATCATGGAATTGACATCCCAGGTAGAGCCCAGGTTTTTGTATGCTATCCTGATGCCCCACCTGGTCCCCTGTGCCGCTTCTCCATCCAAATATAGCAGTTACTCTGCGCCACCCCAGTCTGTGAATCCAGGAATGGTAATCGGACACTCCTTTCGGCACACAGCCGGGCATTGTAATTGTGGCATTGCTCCATTGCATCCTTGTAATATTGTTCACCAAGGCTAGAACAAAAGATTGAGAGGGACACTGTTAATGAAATGTCTTTCTGTAGTATGAGAATGTGCATGGGGGGGGGGGGGGGGTTTTAATATAAAGGGACATGTTGGAAGTAAAATTCAGCAAAAAAAAAAATGATTTCATTTCGACATAATAACTCAGTTGAATATGGCTGGCCACAACCCTTCTGTAATTTTCTTCCACATTGAAAAGTACAAACCAGCCCCAGCTTTTGGGAGAATCTGCATTCATCTTTCGGGACTCTGATTGTGTATCCCTGCCTGAATTACATCTTTGGGAGGCCCTGAATCAGTTTGTACGTAACATAAAGCTATTTTTTTAAAAGCATGATTTATTGTTGAAGCTATAAAATCGTGATTCACTCATCATACTTAACTGTAAGCGTATCACATTATTGTTAGTCTGATGATGAATCTGTCTCCATTTAATCCTGGAAACTATAGATGGATGATCTCACTTCCTAAGCATTACAAGAAATCACCCCTAGCAGGATAGATCTTTTGACAGATTGCAAATATTGTATTTCATTCACACAGCTGGTCCTTTGCAAATATTGTCATAATTAAATAGGAAGAGGCTGGTTTGAAATTCAAATTATAAGCATGGATTTAAGCTTTTTTTTTCAGAACAAAAAAAAAACATGTGAAGTTGGTATTGTATACTACGACTGTCTTTCAATCTAGTAAATTCACTGAAGAAAGAAAATTCTCAATTCTATTCAATAAATCTATTAGCAAAGAGGCTTATGATGGAAACTTCTAAGAGAAAAGAATGCAGAAATATCTAAGGGTACACAGCTTGCATTCTTCCCTTGTTCTTTAAAAATCTGTGGTGCAGCAGCAATGAAGTCTCTCTAATTGAACAATCCGTAATTATAGTAATTTCAATGTTTAAACCTTGCCACACACTATAAAAGCTGAAGGAGGCTTCAGAAAACAATGCAACTTGCTTGAAAGAAAGTAACACAACTTTGCTGTCTGGGGAGGAAACCAAAGAGAGGGAGAGAAAATTAAGTGGTTAAATCAGAATCTCACTAGGTTTACAGTGTTTTATATTCAATCTTGATCACCAACTATCAACTGAAACAACATGAAGAAAAAAAAAAAAACCACACAAAAATGACCTTCACTCAGTTAGAACCCAAATTTCCTCAATAAATAGCATGGTTCTATTCAGAAATTTGGGGTAACATACAAAACTCCTGGTTTAACCTTCTCTACTGCAATTCTTCACAACATTCAGAAATACCTGAGGACTGTTTTTACAATTCTGCCCAAACCTTCACTGTCTAGGATTCTGCCAATCTCGGTTCCTCTTCTTTCTAAGGTCAAAATGCACCTAATGCATCCTTTCAAAAGAATCAACACATCTTTTTATGGGAAAATTGCTGCTCTCCAACTCTGTCCCTCCATCGCCTTCTGGATGGTAAGTTTTTATTTTTCTCAAATATTTCCAGTCTACCTTTCTGTTTCATGGGTTAAGAGATTTTCTATATCCTGCCTTTCTCATTCCAAACAAATTCCTATAAAAAGCAGTGGATGGGATGTTATGATAGTTTGCCTCACACAGAAAGTATACAGCAACCCCAATCATCCAATTTGGTCTTTGAAGATGGAATATCAATGCATTATATGTAATTCTCTTTTCTTTTCCTAATCAAGTCAGGAACATTTGATGGATGTGGGAGATTGAGAAAGCTGTACACTACACAACCTGCAACTTCATAACACTTTTTCATTGGAAATAAGTTCTCCCAAATCAACTTTAAACTGATATTTCAAATGGAAAGAATTAGCTTGTAAATTTGTACCATTTTATTTTTAAGACAGCTACTCTCATCTCTTTCCACCATTATTTTGAGTGGCTGTACAAGATGCAACTGTTACAGGTAGCCTTCGACTTACAACAATTCATTTAGTGACCATTGTTAAGTTACAACAGCCCTGAAAAAAGTAACTTATGAACATTTTTCAGTTACAACTGTTGCAGCATCTCCGTGGTCACGTGATCAAAATTCAGATGCTTGTCAACTGATTCATATTTATGACAGTTGCAGTGTCCCAGAGTCATTTGATCCCCTTTTGCAACCTTCTAACAAGCAAAGACAATGGGGAAGCCGGATTCACTTAACAACTGTTACTAATTACCAACTGCAGTGATTCATTTAACAACTGTGTCAAGAAAGGTCATAAAACAGGGCAAAATTCAATTAAAATCTGTCACACTTAGCAATGGGCTCCATTTGTGGTCGTAAGTCGAGGACTACCTATACTAAAAACCCCAATATTTTTTTTTTAATTTCCTTTTCACCCATACAAAGAGACTCTTCCTTTTCCAAAGGCTGTGCTTTGTCTTCCCCTAAACTATAGATGCTTTAAAGAACAGGGGGGGAAAACCCAGGAAAACTTTTATTTTCTGATTTTGTGGGGTGCCCAGAAAAGAAATTCAGGACCTTCCTCAAACTTTCCATCAAGGATTTTGACCATTTGGGGAGGGGAGTTTATTTTCTCTAAAAAGCAGCCCCCAATTTGATTATTTCCACCCATTATCCTGGTGAAGTTTGCCAGGAAGACAGATAGGTAGCAAGGGCAGGTTTAGGATGATGGGAGTTATGGTCCAACACAACAGGTTGGGGAACATGCTCCCCAAATCCTAATAACTCAATTTTTCCCCTTTTTTCTCTCTTTTCCTCCCACGCACCCCCAGTTTTCCTCTCAGAAACCTACTCCTTAAACGCATTATATAAATATTAATAAAGGGGATTTTTTTCTCGCCTCCACAAGTTCCTCTCACCATCTACTTTATGTCATCCAAGCCTTTTTTTGGGGGGGGGGGGATTTACCTCAGCCTTCTCGGAGCTTCATATTTGGGGTATTCTGTAAAGGTTCCCCCCCCCCACCTTTTGAAAAGCTCCTCCCCATCTTTAAAAGGCATCTTGTGGTGGCCGGACGTTTTTTTTTAACCTCTCATACCTCACTTTTGAAACTTTAAGGTGGGAAACACTTGCTTTCTTGCCCCCCCCCCCAACATACACACATTATACACACAGACTCCGTCCACTTTTTTAAACCCACTTTTTAAAAATATCACTTCAGTCCTAAGCAATGAGCAGAGGAGAAAAAAATAGATTCAATCGCTAACCCCTCTCCTTCCATTATCCCGTCATGAACACCCCCGCGGGCGGAATGGACTCTTCCCCCAACCAACCGTCCTGCGCGCACTTCGTTTAAGGTTCGGGTTGTACCATTGCAAACAAAAGGGAAGAAATGGGGGGGGAAAGAGGGACATTGCCACTCACAGCTTCACCACATTCTGTACCACCGCCGCCATCTTCCCCTCTGCCGCCTGTAGCCGCAAAGCACGCGAAAGCGCATGCGCCGAGTGCCCGTTCGCGCTGACTGGCGACTGCTCTCCATGAAACCTTACGATCAGGTTCGAGGATGGCGCATGCGTACTGGCCCCAACCAGTCCTCATGCTCCAGGAAAGATGCAATTACACCCACGCTCTTCCCGCGGTGGGAGATGGCAGACGTAAAGGACGCGCAGGCGTAAAGGAGGCCGTCTAGAAAAGTTCCATTGACCTGTGTTGCGCATGCGGCATATCCGCAATCGAGGACGCATGCGTGAAGTTTTGGGAAATAGGTAATTAAATTTTTGATTTAATATTTTGTAGTATTTAGAGAAACAAAAAATAGCCCTCTACTGCCCTTACATATATCTGCCTAGAAAAAAAATAACTAGGCATTTCAAATGGTTTTCTTTTGCAAATACATATTTATAAATAGGTGTAACTCTAAACAAACATTTATTTCTTACATTTAATTGTGGGCTTACAACTACAATTGGGACCAGAATTTCCATTGCTAAACAAGATTATTGAGTGAATTGCACCCAATTTTATGATTTTTTTTGCCATGGTTGCTAAGTGAATCACTGCAGTCATTAAGCAAATCATGAAGTTGCTAAGTGAATCCAGTTCCCTCCCCCCCCCAATTGATTATACTTTTCAGAAGTGGCTAGGAAGATCACAAGTGACCCTGGGACACTATAACCGTAATAAATGCAAGCGCCTGAATTTTAGACCACGTGTCTGTAGGGATGCTGCGATGGTCATAAGTATGAGGACTTGTTGCAAGTCACTTTTTTAATCCCATTGTAACTTTGAACAGTCGCTAAATGAATGATTGCAGGTCAAGGACTACCTGCATGCAAATATACATGCATACATACTTATGTTGCAGAATTAGGATCAAACATACCACTGATTAAAAGTTATAGTAGTCTTAAAAGAGAAAATGCAGATAGCCACAGTAGCCACCATTTGCACGAAGCAAGCCGCAGGTTTCCACCGCCAGCAAAGCCAATGCTAGTTACGTATGGCTGGCAGTGATGGGAGTTATAGTCGAACTCCATAAGAGAAGAATTGGGGTGACACGATAGACACGTTAGTATATTCCAGGACAGGGATGCTGCAATGGTCATAAGTGTGAAAACTGGTCCTATAAAGCACTTTTTTCAGTGCTATTGCAACTTCGGTGACTAAACGAACTGTTGTAAGAGACAGACAACATGGTGGCACAATGCCATATTCCACTGATTCCTCTGTATTTCCTCCTTTTTTTCCAAATCGGTCTCACCGGCAGCTTTCTTAGCCCTACAACAATTGCACTTCCATGCATCTTGAACTGTTTGTTCCCATTGCTGTTTGGCGGCTGGCAGGAGGCAGGGAGGCGATGAAATTGAATTTTTACTGCGTTAAGTGGCACTTTCTGCCTCTAAAGCTGGAAAGAACATTTGGAGCCAGAAGGTGGCAGGCAATTGTCAAAATAAATCCAGTGACCTGCTATTATTATGGAAAGTAGAGCTGTGTGAATTTATGTCAGCAGTTCTCAAAGGGCAGTTTGAGGTTGCCCGGGGGTCTCTGAGACCCTTTAACAGTTTTAACAGATAAGCAAAATTGGAAGGGACCTTGTAGGTCATCTAGTCCAACCCCCTACCCAAAGCAGGAGACCCTAAATCGTTTCACTGAACTTTCAGCCAAAAAAACCACATATTTTAACATTGCTCATTTTTTTATTTCCAGCAGAGTGCCTATTACAGGTAGTCTCAACTTACAACAATGGAGCCCCAAATTACCCAAAATGTATATGTGATATGTAGTATTTAGGTGATAATTAAAAATGATTATGGTAATTTTTAATATGAGTTAAAGGGGTGTCAATTGAAGGTTGTATAAGATAAAAAGGTGGTGCACTCAAGATGGGTAATTAAGGGGGATATCTTTGGAATTATTAACATTAAGATGGAATTTATTGAATAATGAAATAAGGATATGTGATGAAATGGCAAATATGACAGATAAAAATATAAGAATATAGTGAATATAGAATAAGAAATAAAGAATTTTAAGATATTATATAAAGAGGAGTATAATTAAAGAAAAATAGAATAAGTTATATGAGTTAAAATTGGATAAAAGCAAAAAATATAATATTTTTGAAAATTTATAGTAAATGGAAAACGCAATGAATAAGTGAGATAAATATGTAATTATGGTCACGGTTTTATGGAAATTTAAAAACCTGCAATCACACTGTTCACTAAAAGAGATGTAAGATTAAAAATAAAAAACTTTTTCCAAGAAAAAAATGGAGCCCAAAATTATTCTCCCCAAGCCAGACAGCTGATAAGTGAGCTTTGCCCCATTTTACAACCATTTTTTTGCCACTGTTGTTAAAGGAATCGCTGCAGTTCAGTAACCCAGTTGTTAAGTGAATCAGGCTTCTCCATCGACTTTACCAGATGGTCACAAAAGGGGATCATGTGAGTCTGGGAAAATTCTGGCCTCGGTTGTGGTTTTATTGGTCAGATGACTGTTTCTCTCTCCCCAAAACTCTATAAACAAATTGTGTATTGCTGAAGGGTTTGTGTAGATTTACACCATTTTTTAAAATTTAGAAGAGGCTTTTACCCCTTTAAATATGCAGTTAAAACGTTCCTATGTTTTAAGTGCAGTGAAAGGAAACAGGCTGCATAATTTAGTTCTGGAAATTGCCTTTTGACCATACATTGGATTAAAATCAACATTCCTTTGGTATCCTTTAGGAATTCTGTGCATATCGTATGTTTTTGTGGACCAGCTGCTTCAAGACACTTTCTTGGCATACGTAGCAGAAGAGGAGGGGAAAGGAAATAAATTCCTTTTTTTTTTCTACGTTGATAATTCATTCTGTTTGCTTGTAAGGGACTTTTTAAGAGCCACTGTCTTTGGGAAAATAAATATTAGGGACTGGTTTGGTTATTTTCTTCCCTAGAAAATCCCTGGGGGGAAAAAAGTGTTGTTTCTAAGGTTTGTATGAAATCATCTATAGGTAGTCCTCGGCTTAGTGACAGTTCAAAGTTACAATGGCGCAGAAAAAAGTGATCTATGACCGTTTTTCATGCTTACAACCATTGCCACATTCCCCCATGGGCACATGATCGAAATTTGGACACTTATCTTAATAAACAGCAAGGATTAGAGTGATCAAAATGTGTTTTAACATTTTTCTATACATAAATTTATTTCATTTATTTAAATTTATTTAATTATGTAGATATATTTTTCTGTCTCCAGAAGCTGTGAATGCTCCAACACTGGAAACTTTTAAGAGATTAGATAATCATTTGTCTGTAGTGGTGCAGGGTTTCCTGCCTAAGCAGGGGGTTTGGCTAGATGACCTCAAAGGTCCCTTCCAACTCTTATTCTATTCTATTCCATTACTTCCATAATCTGTTCCTTCCATATTCTATTCTATTCTTCTATTCTATTCTATTTAAACCAAAGAAGCTACTTGAATGGCAATAGATGCTGTTGGGCCCTTCAGCCCAAAATCACTCATTCTAACCCGAAAAATCATCACTGCAAAACAAAAACACCCAACATTGGCACAGCTCATTTTAACACATTTTAATTTATGCTTTTATTAACTTTTTACAATGTCTGTTAGTGTTTAATGGAGTAGAATGGCAGGATATATAAATCAAATTAAAAAATAACTATTCAGGAAAGGCATCTCGGCACAACATACTTCATAGTACTAGCAGCAAAAATGGTGGCAAACTATAAACCAATAGCTATCGTTTTTTTATAGCTATTAGAATAGTCAACATTCCTAAAGTTGAACCTAAACTTAGATAAGTACACATTAAGCTAAGCCAGAATTTAACTATTGTTTATTTAAAAGAAAACCATGCCATAAACCAAGATTTTCAACCTACGACGATTGGAGTTCACACAGACTATGCTAAATTCAAACACTTTTGCCTTAACCAGAGGTTGGGCTAGATCCGTGTTGCTTAAACCGGGACATTTTCAGATGTGTGGACTTCATCTCCCAGAATTCTGCTGGCTGGGGAACTCAAGAGAGATGAAGTCCAGCTGGAGAATTCTGGTAATTGAAGTCCATGCAGCTTGAAAGTTGCCAACTTTGAGACACACTGGACTGGATGGTCTCCAAGGCCCCTTCCACCCTTTAAATGTGATATGATGGCTTAGTGTGTTGTGTAAATACGTGAAATTAAGGGTTGTGCATGCGTTGCAGAAAAGGAAAAAGGACTCTCTCCAAAGAACTGAGGGATAACAGTAATTGTAGAATTACTTCCCTTTTTATATGCCTAGTTTGCACACCATGTACTTGGCAACCTGCAAAATTGTAAATTGATGCAATTATAAAAGAGGAATTTACAGTTCAGCAAACCGACTCAGGAATGCCTTTAAGCAACTTCTCTTTCTTGGAAAAATCGGGAGGCAGATACGGTTTCTTTGTTGGGGCCATTTCGGCGTCTTAACACACCTGTTGTTTTTTTCCGTCAACCAAACGCTGCCCTGACAATTTTCCTAGGATTTGAAATTTAGGATTTTTTTTTTTGAAAGGCAGAGACATGGTGACACCCAGCTTGGCTTGTGGTTGGGAAACAAATTGGCCAGGTCTGCATGTTAGATGTGAAGATTAAGGTACAAATTAAAATGAGTGAAATTACTCAAAACAGAACTGGTAGAAGGCATGCTTATAATTTGAAAAGCCTCACAAAATGTCTGCCAAGGTGGGCGTGACCAGGTGCAGTAAAGCGCTCATCAATCAACAGGTGAGGGAAGCCCCCTCCCCCCAAGGAGGCCTTTTACCATCCTGGTGGGGCCGGAAGCTAGTGATCAGCTGGGCAGGTCAAATAATCTAATTATTCAGAAGGGTTTTTGCAGACACACGGAAAGGAGACTCAAAGCATCAGGCAGGCAAAGTATAAAATGATTGGCGACAAAAACAAAAGTTCAAGCCAAAAGAGCTGATTTTGCTCCATGTAGTAACCCTGGTTAAGGGATTTTATTCAACCATCCCAATGCAAAGTGTAAACTTAAATGCCTGGAGCCAAAATATTGGAAAACCACAGCCTGGTTTGGTCATTCAGGGAAGGCTGGTTGAAAGAAAAATCAGGAAGCCAAGTGAAAAATTTCTGTAGGTAACTAGAAATGAACGGTGGGACTCCCTGCCCCAAGATCATTTTATGCAAGGTGAAAAGAAAAAGTTGCCTTCACCCACTGCACTAAACTGCAACCGATTTTGGCTCTGTGTTGTGCAAACTCAGCCATTGCAAATTAAAACATTAATGCCATTAATTGCTGCTCATCCATCATTAAACAAATCAAAATTAATTCAAACTCTAGCAGAAGCTAAATCTTCAAGAAAGGACAAATGTGTGAAATTCTTCTTTTGTTCATTTAAAAAAAATAAAACTAACTCAAAAAAGGGGGAAAGTGAGAATAGAAAGTCCAACAATGCTCCTGAGACCAGGTCTGACTTTGCGAAAACAATGAGAGAAAACTGTAGACATGTGATTGGCAACATGCAATGGTTTCTGCTTTTTATCCTTATTTTTTTCTCACCAGCTGAACAATAAACTAGCCGCCCTAGAGAAACAGCAGGGGCTAAAAAACAGAAGAGGGTGCCCAGAAATTAATTGGGAACATTAAAACCACCAATGCTCCCTTTTTTTTGCCCCCAAATAAAACTTTGAAACACAGATACAAAGCAGTTTGTCCTTTCCAAATTATGAGAATTTTGCTTCTGGGTTTTAGAGAAAAATTTGCATTGTTGAGCCATGTTTGAAAGCCTGGATTAGGTACCTAATCACAATAAATCTTGTGCCGGTCCGATTTAAGAGGCCCTGCTGAATTATTTTTGAGGTTTTAGACAGTTTCCTTGGCCCGAGGTTATGGGGGTTCAAATCCCACAACACAGCCTTCTCTGCATCTCACAAGGACCGGCAGCCTTATGCAAGAGAGAAGTGTGATCTCCCAGCAAAAACAGATTTCACAACAACAGATGGACAGGATAAAAGGAGTGTGAAGACACCCACTAAGGGACAAAGCATCCTTTTGTTGGTCCAAGGAAGGATTATTTGTGCTTCCCTTGAAAACAAGCTGGACAAATCTTTCTAGGTTATCCTAGACATGGAGGCAGATGTCGGATAAACCATTTAACAAGGCTCTCCGGGAAGGGAAGAAATAAAGAAATGAAAAAATAAATGGAAAACACACACACAAACACAAAAACCAGTCGGTTTTAGTGTTATCTCGTCCATACCTGGAGAAGTGGTGTGTTTTTCTGACCTTGGGAGTGTGCAATTCTTTCAAAATAAAAAATCACCTCCCAATTTCAGCAAAAGAATTGAAAAACTTGCCTTGGCTCAACTTACATTTAATTCAGACATATGGTGCAGATTGTGGCTTTATCAGGGATCACAATGTTTCCCGTCAAGAAAATAAAAAATAAATAAATCACAATTTGGCAGCCACAGGGGACGCTTGGAAAATTTGGAGCATCTGTTCGGCATTCTGAGATGCTGTACAGCCAGAAATTGTGCAAGCTACATTTTTTTGGGCTTTTGTGCATTGTGAAACCCGAGCCTTCCTTACCCCAAGGAGCGATGTGACACTTCGCTTTTATCAAAAACCATAGAAATTTAGCCCGAGTCTTTCTTTTGCATTGCAACATAGAGGGCTTCTTGGTTTGTGTCACACGGCTCTTTCACAGGGCTGTTTCGAAGGCCGATTAACAACCTAGGTGACTGAGCCAACATTAACCTAATTCCCACCTACCCCGTTGCACAAAAGAAAAGTAAGATCAACACAACTTTTGGCTGCTACAATTTTTGGTTTTTCCCCAGTCCTCCTTCTTCCTTTTTGGTAAAGAGGGATGTGTCAATAATTAGGAGTTTGTGATGCACGGATTGGGTGGTGTGTCAGTGACGAAGAAGGAACGTGTTTCCAGGTTGGGTGGAACTACAGACTACAACTCCCATGCTCCTCTCTTCCAAGCAGGCCAGCAGTTGTGCTGGAGGAAGCAACAAAGCAGTTTAGCCGAAGGTTGTTTTGCAAGCATCAACATCAGGAGTTGTGATGCGTGAGGCATCCAAGTTAGATAATGGGAAGGTGAGAACAAGGGTACCGTTCATAAATCGGTGATGAAGAAGGAACATGTTTCCAGGTTTGGTGGAACTGCAGACCCCAACTCTTACGTGCCTCCTCCTCCTCCAGCACACCTATGCTGGAGGAGGGCAAGAAAGCGGCTTAGCAGAAGGTTGTCATGGCCAGGGTGCAAAAGTCAACATTGGGAGTTGCGATGCACGAAGCATCAAAGTTGGTTGAGGGAGAGACTAGAAGCAAGGGTACCCTTCACGAGTTGCATCTTCCTTCAGACGTACACACAGATCCTCAGCTTCCACTTCACAGAGGCCACTCAACAACAACAACACCCCTCTTCTACAAAACGGCCTTGTTTTTAGGAGTCCTTTCGCAGACACGACCCTCATGTCAGAATCGCCTGTCTCCCAGAGTCCTGCACGTCCGCATCCAAAGTCTGGTGCTTCTCCATCACCCCCAGAACGTCATCCAAAATGGAAGGTCCCAGATCTACATGAAGGGAGAGGAGAGACCCGGCATGAGTTAGGAAGGGTTCATCTCTTTTCTCCCCCTCGACAAAGCCGTTCAGAGGGGCAGGGGCCTTGGAGTCCTCAAAGGCTTCCGAAGACCAACCGTTGTTGGCCAGAGGTTGAGCGTGGGCCTCTGTCAGCGGAGCAGCATAGTCCTTGTCATCCAAGTGGAGGCGGGGTGGCTTGGGCGGGGCCTGGGAGGAAGGTAAGGTCAGCGCCTGCAGGCCGCCAATGATCGGTAGAGAAATGGCGTTCTTGAGCAGTGGCGAAGGGATGTCCAACGAGAGTGGCTCATAGCCCGAAATTGTCGAAGTCCGTGCGAACTCAAAGGGCACCACATAGTGTCGGTTCCCGTCGGCATCCACCTTCTCCGACCTGGGCAAGAGATGGAACTTGCCTTGAAGGAAAGAGATGTCTCCAAACATGTCGTTCTCCCCCTGGCTACCGATGTGGATTGTGTGTCTGAAATCTCCCAGGGGAGGGCTGATCATTTCGGAAGAGAGAATGTCGCGCAGTTTCTCCTTTTTGCCTCGGCGGCTCCCTCGCTTCAGGTAGATGGGCACTTTGGTGGCGGCCATCTTGCCTAACACTAGAAAGGGGGAACAGAAGAAATGGAGGATTTCAAAGATCTGGATGGACCGTCAGAAGCTAATAAATTGGGCAGTTGGAAACACAAAGACGAGCTGTATCTGTCCCAACTGGATTCCGTCACGTTTGAGTTGGTTAAAGGATCCAAGCTAGAAACCAGGAGATAGTGAGTTCTAGCCACACTTTAGGCATGAAAGCCAGAAGGATGATTTTGGGTGAATCACCAGGAGACGGTGAGTTCTAGTCCCACCTTAGACATGAAAGCAGACTGGGTGACCTCTTAAGCCAGTCACCAGGAGACTGGGAGTTCTATTTTAGACTTTGCAAACATCTGAGTGACTTTGGGTCAATCCCCAGGTGACAGTGAGTTCTAATCCTGCTGTAGACATTAAAACGATCCTTCGTGACTCTCTGAAATCAACTCACCTCACAGGGAAGGTGCATTGGCAGTTTTGCCACCTTGCCAAAACAATAAAGGCGGGATATAAATAAATAAAATTAAAATGCAGGCAAAACTCACCTCAGAAAGACCAATTTTCCCAAATCTGCTCAACGCAGAGGGGCTTCTGCAGGTTGCCCTTCTGGTGGGAGGCTTTGAAGAAGCTTCGCCTCGTGGATCCACAGGAACGCTCAGCAGGAACACCTGAGCACCATTCTGATCCTTCTGCAGATCAACCACGCTTGTCCTCGTGTTCAAAAAGAAAGAGAACCTGGCAGGATTTCAGCTGAGTCCCGTCGTCTCATCCATGTGCAAGGAACTGAAGGGAAAACAACAATACCCCCATGAAATTCAAATGATCCCCGTTTTGAAGGCTGGGCAGATCCCTCAGCAAGGGATTTATTTAAACCCAGCTCTTCGCAGCCAGCTGTTGTGTAACCTTTGATTTCAGGAGAGAAGCCATCTTAGCGACTGCATCCGATTTTATCTTTATTTTTTGCCATGGCCATTAAGCAAGACATCACACACAAGCCAGAGGTGGGTAGGTTGCCAATGGGGAATCACACAACCTTGGGATGCTGCAACGGCCACAAGTGCGAGGAACAGCCACGAGTTGTTGGTTTTTTTCCCAGCCCCGTTGCAACTCAGAAAGCAGTAGTAATGAAATGGTCATTAAGTGGAAGACTACCTGGTTATTTTTCGCTCTGAATTAAAAGTAAACAAGAGCAATCACAAAAACAATGATTATCAGCTGTGAAACCCTCAGCTGACCTGTTCAGTTCTATTTTTTTATTCCACCCCACCCACCCCCCGCTTGATTTAAGCTGCATTAAGTCCTACTCAGCCAATAACCGAGATAATTACAGGGTTTCCTTTGCCTGGAATGATCATTAGGTTGACTCAGTTCTCAGGCTTCCTGGGTGGCCCAGGGCGGCCACCGTCCTTCACAACATCCCTTGCCACTTAGCCCACCTTGCAGGCTTGTTGTGCGGGCTGAAAAGGAGCCTTGAAGGAGTCTGCTTGGGACGCTAGGAAAAGGTAGTCCTTGACTAATGACACTTCACTTAATGACCATCCAAAGTTACAACAGCACTGGAAAAAGTGACCTGAGGACTGTTTTTTTCACACTTAAAACCGTTGTAGCAGCCCGGTGATCAAAACGGAGACAACTTGGGAATTGACTCACACTTATGACTGTTGCAGTGTCCCAGGGGTCATCTGATTCCCTTTTGTGACCTACCGACAGAGTCAATGCCAGATCCAGTTAACAACAATGGTTCCAATTTCACAACTGCAGCAATTCACTTAACAACAAAGAGCCATGGTGGCGCAGTTGTTTAAGGGCAGTACTGCGGGTGACTTCTGCTGACTGCTGGCTGCCCAGAGGGTTTGGCAGTTCGAATCTCACCAGACTCCAGGTTGACTCAGCCTTCCGTTCTTCTGAGGTCGGTAAAATGAGGAGCCAGATTGTTTGGGGGAAAGAGACTGAGTCTCTAAACAGTTTAGAGAGGGAGGCAAAGTGATATAGAAGCCTAAATGCTATTGCTATCTTCTTTCCTTCCTCCCTTCCCCTTCCCTTCCTGTGGTTATAATGCAATATTGCAGGCTAACTTGGTTCACTATCTGGAGTTTGATCCTGACTGGCTCAAGGTTGACTCAGCCTCCCATCTTCTGAGGTCGGTAAAATGAGGAGCCATATTGTTAGGGGCAAGAGGCTGACTCTGTACACCACGTAGAGGGGGCTGTAAAAGCGCTGTGAAGCGGGATATAAGTCTAAGTGCTATATATCTATCTATCTCTCTATCTAATCTGAGAGCTGTGGTGGTTCAGTGATTGGAATGCAGTATTACAGACTAACTGCCCAATGCCAGCGGTTCGATTATGACTCTGTAATTCCATTTTCTATTTTGAGATGGTTCAATTGGGTCCATGTGATTGGAGAAAAAGGAAAGTATCTAGTTATTGCTGACTGTTGCAAAGTCCTTATGGACTTATGATTTTGACGACCAGATAGATTACAGAAACAAGAGTTTTGCTATAACAATAAAGTACAAAGTACTCATAATTGTATTTATAATTGTTGTAAAAAAGTTCAAAAGTTATTTCTATTACTTTTGTTTTTTTCTTTTGCCTTTTTCTCTTTCATGTCTATTTTTCATTTCATATATATATATATATATATATATATATATATATATATATATATGTATATGTATGTATGTATATGTATATACACACACACGTTAAGTATACATGTGTCTATGTTTGTGCTGATACATACAAAAACCAGCTGTAATTGACCCAGAAAAGTGACCCCTGTGCTTTCGTAGTTAATTGAACCCTTTCTTTAATTAAATATTTTTAATTAAATGTAATTAAAGCCTCCCTTTATGTCTGTTGCTTCCTGAAGAATTGGAACTTTTCTTCACCTAATAAGGCCAGAGTTTGAGAACATCCATGGCTGAAATTATAATCTATTGCTTACATTCAAAGGAGGAATCTCTCATTGTTCTATTTTGGAGAGGCTGGTACCCAGGGCTGCATTTATTGGACATCTGGCAAGGGCAGCACCTTGGCTTGGGGTCCAGCTGGTCACCTCTGCAGGTTTGGCTGGCCGACAGATTTTGGATGGATGGACTTCAATTCACAGAATTCCCCAGCCAACTTTTCCTTCCTGTCATCCATCTTCCTTCCTTATTTTTTCCTTTATTTTCCTTCCTTCCTCTCACCTTCTATCCATCTTTATCTTATCATTTCCTTCCTTCTCTCCCTTCAATCTTTTTCCTTCTTTTTATGTTTTCTTCCTTCTCCCTTCCATCCATTTTCCTTTTATCTTCCTTTCTTCTCTCCTTCCTCTCACTTCCTTCCTTCCATCCATCTTTATTATTTCCTTCCTTTTATCTTCCTTCTCTTCCTTAAATCTTTATTTTTCCTTACTTTTATCTTCCTTCTCTTCCTTAAATCTTTATTTTTCCTTCTGTTTTTCTTTCCTTCTCTCCCTTCTTCTCTCATTCACCCATCCATCTTTCTATTCCTTCCCTTCCCTCTGCTCTTTCCTCCCTCTCTCCAATCTCCTTCCTTCCATCCACCTTTCCTTATTCCCTCTCTTCCTTTTTCTCTGACTTCTCCCTGCAGCCAATATTCAGATTACAATCCTTGGGTATGAGGCCATGGAAGAAACTTTTTATTCTTGCTAAAACAGCAAAAGACGCTCCGCTTCCAAAGAAGCACGAGAAAGAATCCGGGCCAAACTGGAACCAACCCCGGGCAGCCTGCCAGCTTCACCAAACTGCCAGGTTAATCTTTCTAGCCATTTCCGTGAGATTCAGAGACACACCCAACGTTTTTACAGCAGCTGCCCTGCAAAACCAACTCAGCCTTCCTCATCTGACCCAGGTTACAACCTCACAGATAGAGAGCAAAGTTATGGGTTTTTTTCCATTGCTATTCTAGGCAGTCCTCGACTTACGGCTGTATTGAAGCCTGGAATTATGGTTAAGTTCATTGCGGTCATTAAGTGGATCATTTTTGCAGTGGTTGTGAAGGGAATCCATTTTACCCAATGAGCTTTTGGAATGTCAAAAATTCTGAGCCGGTAACCACAGGGATGTTTGCAAATGGCCATCCTCACTTTACAACCCCTATTTGTTTAACGACCAAAGTTACAATGGCACTGATTTGCAGCCAGTCCTTGCACTTACGACTGGCATGTGATCAAAACCCAGCAACTTGGCAACTGCCACATACTTCCTGACCAGCTTCTGAGAAGCAATTGGGGGAGGGGGAATGGATTTGCTTAGTGGCCACCTGATTCACTTAACAACTGCAGGGATATGCTTAGCAACCTGGGGGGGGGGGGGGAAGGTTGTAAAATCAGGCACAATTGAGTTAACCAACTTCAACAACTCAAGGAAACTTTCAATCATGAACTTTTGGGCCAGATGTTGGCCTGGGGTAGGAAGTGGCTTTTTTTTAAAGCCATGCTCTTAAAAACCTCATCCCACAAATATACACAACCACAATTTAACCTAATCCCAGCCTGATGGATTAATAGAGCTCTCTGAGCTAAAGGAGGAAGCATTTATTTATACTAAATATATACACAACATGGTGTCTTAAATAAACCTCCACAGCAAAACTGGTAACACAACATAAAAACATTTCGTGTCTGACATTTTTTTTCCCAAAAATTGTGAGCATGGTCAAGATTACAACTAAATGTGGTTTTAATTATATTTCCTTAGCTCAAAAAAGACTTTCTAATCCCTGTTTTCAGCAACTTCCTTCTATGTTTGCATTCGAAATGACCAGCCTGGAATTCATGGATGGCTTGGATTGCCAAGCCTGAAACCGGGGTTTGAACAAACCACAATCAAAACTTTGTGCAAGGGGCAGAACTAAACTCTTGGCGAGGACCAAACCACCAAAATGCATCAAAATTAGCAACTGCATTGAAATATCCTCAACCTCCCCCACTTGCCACATGGCAAAAATGCCAGCCAACTTAAACCTGGTTAATGCTTTAAACCGCCTCGTTTCACAGCCCTGCAGCTACATAAGGATAATCCAGCCCACTCCCTTTTCAGATCTTATCCCTATTAAGTCCGGAGCATGGAATCCACCCCGGCTGTTCTTCAAATCCACCAGCCAGCCAGCTCTTAAACAAAAATTAAAAATAAAATAAAATAAAATAACAAACCTCAATTATCCCACACCCAACATTTCCATATCCATTTTAAGAAGATCTTCCAACGTAACCCCACCACCACGCCTCGCTTAATTGCAGCTCAGGCTAGCTTCAACCAGGATGGGGCAAAGAGGGACGGGGGACGTTTAAAGGAGTAAAGAGAGGTTTGCACAAAACTTTTGCATGCTGCATGAAATGGGAAGGAAAGAAGAGGGGGCTTCGCCAACCATGGAGTTGGGGGGGGGGGGCACAGCAGGGTGGGAGACGAGGAAGGGGTGCTCCTCTCTTCCCCTCCCTCCCACTAGGCATGACGTTGTATTCTTGGGATGTGAGTCAAGCCTCTCACACGCCAAGAGCGAGAGTGAGTGTGTGTGTGTGTGTGTGTGTGTGTGTGTGTGTGTGTGTGTGTGTGTTACACGACTTGGCCGTGTTTGGACAGATCAGAGGCTGCTTTAAGGAGACTCCACCCTTGTTGTGTAAGGCTCAGCATTACAACATCTGCAAAACACACACAAATACACACACACACACACACATACACTCTCTTCCAAAAAAAAAAAAAGGAGTGGGGGAAAATCCCAGAGCTGTCAGGTTGCTGATTGCTTTGCACGTCCCAAATATAGCAAGGGGTGCAAAACAACAAGGCTCCAAAAACTAGAGGGCTGACTGCTTTGCTGCTTTTTTTGGCACAAGCATTGTCGTCTCTCTGCAAAAAAAAAAAAAAAAAAACAAAGTTGTCGTATTTGTTAAGCTTTCCAGAGTTTTCCTGCACCAAAAAGAAGAAAAAAAAATAATTGCTCCTCACTCACTGCTGGTTTGGGGGCTGAAAAGAGGAAGGAGGTTGCCAAAGCGCTTTTCTGCACTTCTCATGTCCAACGTGGCCGCTTGTTTGGGTAACGTGCAATGCGGGAGTAGTCCTTGACTTACAACCGTTTGTTTAGTGACCGTTCCAAGTCACCCCAAAAAGAGGCTTATGACCTGTTTTTCCACGCTGAATGACCGTTGCAACATCTCCAGGATCCAAATTCAGACCCTTGGCGACTGATTCATGTTTACAACAGTGGCAGGGCCCTGTGTGCGTTGTTTGTGTGTGTGTGAGAGAGAGAGACATGATCCCCTTTTGCAACCTTCTGACGAGCTTCACAACTAGGATACTAATGGATCAACCACAACGATTTGCTTAACAACGGCAGGGCGAGAAAGGTTGTAAAATGGGGCAAAACCCATCGGGCGAATGTCTCACTTAGCCACAGGAAATTTTGAGCTCAGTTGTGGCTGCTAAGCCATAAGCAAGAAAGGGAAGGGGAGGAGAAAAAAAACACCCCACAATAGTTTAGTTTAGAATATTTTCTCCACTCAGATCTTCTTTATGGATGCTGGAACTGTCAATTTCCAGAATGGTCAAGGTTTGGAAGAGGGGAGTTTATTTTTCAAAGGTTGGACAAAGCTGATTCAGCACACACAAGGCACACCACACAACACACACAAAGGTTTTTCTCTTCAATTCTGCATCCACCGAGACACCCGGCTTTGCAAGAGGCCAGCCAGGTTGACAAATTTGGGATAGGAGAGGAGAAACAGGAGAAGCCTAACAAAATGGCCCTTTAAGCCCTTAATGGAACCTCCAGGTCCAGGAGCAGTCTGCCCTGGAAAGAGCAAAATTGCCGGGGCGCCCACAGCCCTATGAAGGGTTGTTTGAGGGGAGGGTTCCTTTGGAAAGGACAGCTCTCCTGCCAAGACCAACATTGGGGCCCTAGCAGCCCATCATCCCCACCCCAAATTTTGATTGTCAACAACTGTGGGACCAAATTAAGGACACCCAGGTAGTGTTTGTGCCACGCCCCCCCCCCCCACCTATTTGCAAAAGGTTGGCTGGGTTCACAGGACCCTCTTAAGCCAGGATTCAAACCCACCCCCCAAACCGACCTCCAGCGATTCTGTTTTTCCCAGCTTGATTTTATTCTCATAACGTCCTGGGCCAATCCGGAAGGGATGAGAATCGTTTCTCCGCGAAGCCAATTAATTAGCCAGGGTTGAACCAAGATTAAGCCAGCTTGGATCAGAGGGGACGGAGGGCTGGGCTTCAGAAGGGCTTGTTGTTGGGTTTTCTGGGTGCTTTTGTTTGCCTTTGGGGAGCGCTTGCCGAGGTTGAAGTTATTTGGAAAGAAAGAAACAACTTGCGGAAACTGCTCGCAAATAAATATAAATATATAAATATATATATTTATAGATAAAATATAAATATATATTATATATATAAAAAAAATATAACACAACATAACAGAAAGCGCTCCGGCCCAAGAGAGGAGGAATGGAGAGAGAGAGAGAAAATAAAAACCCTAAAAAATACAGCCCAAGCAAACTTGGAATCATGGTTAGAGCTGGAAGCTCCCAGGTTTGTCACACACACACGCACACACACACGCGCGCGCGCGAAGTTTCTTCAACAGTACCTCGTTTGAATTAAAGGCGGGGGGGGGGGGGGAACCGCTTCGACGCTTTTGGAAGCGTCCCAGAAGCCAAGATGCGGGTTTCACCCCCTTCCCAAGAAGCGGGAGACGAACCCCGCGTTTCTTCCCCTTCCCCCGCATTCACACGTTACGCCCCGCGGGAACGTGGGAAGGGAAGCCCGGAACGCCCAAACTCACGAAAGTAGAGAATCAGGATTCGCGGGGGGGCGGAGGTAGTCCAGCAAGACCCCTCTGAGCATAGACAGAGCGCTTTTTTTTTCCTTCCCAGCCCCCGATCGGGAAGACCGACCTCAAATCGGACCTCATCCGAGCCGCGGAACCGCTTTTTTTTTTTTTTTTTTTTTTGGGGGGGGGGGGATCAGTAAGGGAAACCAGAGGGGGGGGACTCAACCCACAGAGGAGGCCAAGCAAGAGCCCCTCTGAGCATGGACAGAGTGCTTTCTCTCCTTCCCAAAAGGGTGGGGTGGGGAAGAGGAGTTAAGAAAAAGAATAAAGAAATAAAGTCAAGGGGAGGGAAACACGAGTTTCCGTGCAGGCCAACTTTGCGTTGGTCCCCTTGCAAAGACTTACCCAGCCAAGCGGAGCACGCGAACCCAACTGCGTTCCCACGACCAATTCCCAGCAGAAAGCTTAAAAGCCTCGCCGGCCAGCGCTCGCCACCCCTTAGGCCCCGCCCCTCCACGTGCCCCAACCAATCCGAGCGGCCTGCGATAAATCCGGACCGCCTCCCAGCCCCTCCCCCGCCGATGCTTTTCACCTTGAGGAAGTTTTTTTTCTCGAGAAACTTTTGGCTCGATCGTGGTCCAATGTTGGTTGGGTCGTGGGTCGTCTGCACACACGCTTTGCAAATCGAACACTGTGCCTCAACCCAGAAAGAGTTTCATGGCACACAGGAGGCAAAGATGACCGGTCTTTTTCATAGTTGAACGATAAACCATGGTTTGTGATTTAACCCTGATGTATATAAGTCTCTGAGCCTAACATTTCCCAGTCATTTTGTGGAGTTACTGTCCTTGTCCAAGCCTAGGGTGTTTGACTTCTAGAGTTTAGGGCTTTTTAAAAGGGATTTTTTTAAAAAAAATAAATAAATAGAAAATTATACAATTATAGACCTCAAAGGAACCTGGAGGTCTTTTAGTCCATCCCCCTGCCCAAGACAGACAACCATATATCATCATGGACAAATAGTTGTCTAGAATGTCTTGCCAACGTTCAGATACTCTTGGGGATCTTAGATCTATTATTATAGATTTTGAAGGAACCTAGAAGTCTTCTAATTTAGGGGTCTTAGATCTATTATTCTAACGTTCTTTGAAACACCAAATTGGTTTAACCATGGTTTGATGTTCTGTCTTAAGACATCAGTTCTTGGCTAAAAGAGCCAAGAAAAAGAAAACAGGATTCTTTTCAAAAGTACCATAGCTCTATTAACTGTCCTTTCCACTCTTGGCAGGTTGAAAAACCGATCCCACTTTGCAAAAGGAAATGTTCCCACTGTGGATTTTAGGGTTAAAAAAATCAGACCACTGGGGAAAACGTGCAGTTTCAGGACTGATGTTTTGTTTATCTTTTAAGTTCCTTTTTTGCAGGTGTCTGTGCAGGCATCCAAGTGGTTTTGAGAAGTGGCACTCTGTTATTATCCATTTAAGCCCTTGATGCTATGGAAGAAATAAAATGCCAGGTTCAAAAGTGTGAGATTTCCAAATAAAAAAAAAATTAAGCTGCGCTTTGGGTGGCCTGGGAGAACTAGCATTTAAATTTCTGTTGGGGGACAATCCTCACAAGGTTGTTGTAATCATTAAAATGCAATTAAGGGATCCAGGCAGAATTCTTGGGAAGGTTCTTTTCCTCCATCGCATTTCCAGGTTTCCTTATTTGCAACTTTGGAAGAATGAGTGGAGGGAAAAATAAATAAAAATAAAAGCAACATCCCTAAAGACATGGAGTGGAAAATAAACAAATTCAAAATCTGCTCTGAGGAAATGACTTTGCTGGATCAGTTAAAAAAAATTGACAGTGTGGAGATCTCAAGGGCAGTTTGGGTGTTGGAGTCATACGGGCAGTCCTCAACTTATGACCACATTGAGCCCAACATTAATGTTGCTCAGTGAGACATTTAACTGAATTTTGCCCGGTTTTCTTACCACTGTTGTTAAGTGAATCACTTCAGTTTAATAACATGGTCGCTAAGTGAATCTGGCTTGTTAGAAGGTCACAAAAGGAGATCATATGATTCCGGGAGACTGTGATCGTCGTAAATATCAGTCAATTGCCCAGCAACTGAAATTGTGATCCCGTGACTTTGGGGATGCTACAATGGTTGTAAAGTGCGAAAAAGTGCTCACAGCTCACTTTTTTTCAGTGCCGTTGTAACTTTGTGTCACTACATGAAATAAATCAAGGACTATCTGTATTCTGACCCAGCTTGGTTGACGTTAAATGAAGCGTTTTCCTGGGAAAACTGATTCTGCTTTGCCTCCACAATTTTCCCACCCGTTGACCTCAATAAAGGGGAATTTTAAAATTACAGACTGCAAGTCGTGGGTTGAATCAAGCAGCTGTTCAGCGAATCTCTAAATCACGTGTGGGAGAGAAAAAAAGAGAGGAAGAGATTCAATGAGAATGCCCTGGATTGCAAAACCTGGTATGGAATTCCTCCTTGGGGGCTGTTGAACGCTTGGTACTTTCGATTTCTCTGTCCTGAAAATTTCTAATTGTGCATCGTGCAAATGACATTTTTTCCCCCTCTGCAAATAAAAAACCATCTGAATTTCTAGCATCATAAAGGAACATTTAGAGCCGTGGTTTCCAGCCTCAGCAACTTTAAGATGGCTGGGCTTCAGCTCCCAGGATCCCCCAGCCAGCATGCTTTATGGACTTCAATATCCCATCTGGGAATTCTGGGAGTGGAAGTTGCTAAGTTGAAAAACTTTCTTTAGAGATGTTAATCCTAAACATTCCCTATTCAGAGAAAATATATATATGTTGGCAAGTTGCAATTTGGGGCCAACCTCCGTGTCGTGTGGCCGATCTTCCCCCTCCCTGTTCTTCCCTTTCTAGACACCCTTTTTGTATTTCAATATTTTCCTTTCCCATAGCAATGGTTATTTAGCTAACAGCTGAACTGCACTCTGCCTCGTGAGGAAAATTAAACTTCTGAACTGTACTAACTGTATCCCTGGTTAGAGGACAAAGAAGATACGAGCACTTGGAAGGATCCGGCGCAGGTAGTCCTCGACTTATGCACAACTTGTTTAGTGACCAACGTTACAATGGTACGCATGATCGTTCAGATGGATTTCTGCAGAAAAACACCTTGTGGGAGTGTGCATTGTGTTGGCACGGAGCCTGCAACAATTTGGCCGAGAGCTTTCCTTATCGATCTTCCAGTGTGTCAGATCAAGTGATATATTTGCAGAAGCTGTTTTGTGTGTGGGTATATGGGTGGGTGTGTTTATGTGGGTATGAGAGGGAGGAACTAATCTTTCTTTGAATGCTGTCCAAATTCGAGATTTTGCAGATTATTCTGACAAGCCGGAGATGAGAACAAATTAAGAAAATTAGAGGAAGCTTCTCAAAATTAAAAGAGCGGATGTCAGAAAGTCGGAGCTGGGCCCTCTTAGGAAGGAAAACCATTGTGAAGACTGAAAATTACAGCAGGAATTCTGGACAAGAAGCCCTTTGGATCATATTCTAGGTTAGCAGATGAGCTTGGTGCAAAGGTGGAGCCTAATTTCAAGCCTTGGAAAGGAGACCACCAGGAGATCTCATAGCCCGCTGCGGACTACACCGGGAAGCTGAAAAAACGTCCCTGCTATGGCTCATGGCTTCCATATTATAGGTAGTACGAACATATGGCCACCTTGAACCTAATGTTTTTGTTGTTGAGTTTTGCCCCATTTTACGACATTTCTGTCCACGGTTGTGAAGTGAATTGCTGCAATTGTCCAAATGAATGTTTAAGCGAGTCTGATGTCAGAAGGTTCCAAAATGGAATCACACAACCCCTTTTGCAGGGGGACACTGTAACTGTCATAAGTCTGAGCCTGTGGCCAAATGGCTGAATTTTGATCATGTGACTGCCCCCCCCCCCCCCACCCGTGGACGTTGCATCAATGCGTGCCAAGTGTCAGACTTTTCATCCTGGGACCATGGTGGGAGGGGAATGTTGTAAGTCTGTAAAATGGCTCCGTCACTTTTTCCATTGCAACTTCGAATGGTCACTAAACAAAATCATCAAATGCTACCTGTGATGATTTTTTAAACCTCCATACACACTGATGCACGCACATGGAGGATTTAAGCCACAGATAGATAGATAGATAGATAGATAGATAGATAGATAGATAGATAGATAGATAGATAGATAGATAGATAGATAGATAATGTTGAGACTCTGGAAAGAGTGCAGAGAAGAGCAACCAGGATGATTAGGGGACTGGAGACTAAAACATTATGAGAAACTGTTACAGGAACTGGGCCTGGCTGGTCTAGGGAAGAGAAGGACCAGGGGAGACAGGAGAGCATCTTCCAATATTTGAGGGGCTGCCCCAGAGAGGAGGAAAAGGGGGTCAAGCTATTTTCCAAAGCACCTGAAGGCCAGACAAGGAATAATGGATGGAAATGTACAAAAATCAAGGAGAGATTCAACCTGGAAATGAGGAATTTTCTGACAGGGAGAACAATCAACCAAAAGGGACAGAAGTTGCCTTCGGAAGTTGTGGGAGCTTCATCCCTGGAGGCTTTCAAGAAGAGACTGGACTGCCACCTGTTAGGAATGGTGTAGGGTCTCCTGCTTGGGCAGGGGTTGGACTAGATAACCTACAAGGTCCCTTCCAACCAGTGGTGGGATTTAATTTTTTTTTGTCTACCGGTTCTGTGGGCATGGCTTGGTGGGTGGGGCAGGGGAAGGTTACTGCAAAATCTCCAGTCGGAGGTGGTATTGGCCGGTTCTCCGAATGACTCAAAATTTCCGCTACTGTTTCTCCAGAACTGGTCAGAACCTGCTGAATACCCACCTCTGCTTCCAATTCTGATTATCTGTAATCTATTTCCTGCGCTTACAGAGGGCTTTATGGGGAAAGCCTTGGCCAGGAAAATCTGAATTTGGATTTCCTCTTGGGCCAGGATGCGTCCCGGGTGGGCTGGGCTGGAGGGGGGGGGGGGGGTAAGGAGGAGAAATATTCAGGCTGGGCTGAGCTTCGCTCTGCAGATTATGGCCCAGCTGACTCCTGACGTGCCTCTCTGATATGACTTCAAGATTTTGGCATTTGGGGCAGGAAAAAGAGCCCTTCTTTGGGAGGGGGGCAGCGTTTGCCAAGGGTCCCTGCGTCACGGGAGGAAAGACCTATGGAAGCACTAAAAGAAGGGAGAAATCCAGGAATCTTGCAAATTAGTTCAGGGGGGGAAAAGTGGATTTTCTCAAAGAGCAAATGGAAATATATGTGTGTCTCCCTTCCTGTTTGTCTCTTTGGTTTTTTTCCTGGGTATTGTCACGGGAAAGACTTTCACACCCAGGTTTCGCCCTGGAAATTCCATCTTCTGAGATGCACGGAAGGGTCAGTTATCCTGAAAAGAAATTTTCAGTTATCCTACAGAAGGTAGAATAAGGTTTGGGAGGGACCTTGGAGATCTTCTAGTCCAACCCCCTGCTCGAGCACGAGTCCTATACCAGGACTCTTCAAACTTGGCAACTTGAAGATGTGTGGATTTCAACTACCGGCATGCTGGCTGTGGGATTCTGGGAGTTGAAGTCCACCTATCTGAAAGCCTGATGGCTGGGGGATTCTGGGAGTTGAAGTCCACAAGTCTTAAAGTTGTCGAATTTGGAGACCTCTGCCCTATACTATCCTCACTCTTGATTCAGGTGGTTTTTCGACCTACAAATTCATTCAGTTCAGTGAATCATTGCAAGGGTCAATTCATACGGTTAAGTGAATCTGGCCTCGCCGTTGACTTGGGCTTCTCCAGAAGGTTGCAAAAGGGGATCAAGGGACCCCTGGGAGACACCGCTCCCATCATAAATACAAACCAGATGCCAAGGATCTGTATTTTGGATCACAAGACAACAGGGATGTTGCCAACGATCGTGGGAAAAATGGTCACAAGTCGTACTTTTTCAGCGCCGTCGTAACTTCGGCCACTCAATGAACTATCGTAAGTTAAGGACTACCCCTACGGGTGGTTTGCACACCAGGGAGAGCAACCTCCGAATCTACCCAAAGCCGAGTTCGAGGCCGAGAGAAAAAGCAGCTGTTTCGGCAGATGTTGCCGGTTGCTCGCAGGGGTGCATCGCACAAAGCCGCCTTCGGGCCCCAAGAAGGAAGGATGACTTGGAGGGAAAGGAATTCGACGGGCGGCCATTGCGGGAAGCTCCTTCGGACCAGGAGGCAGCGGCAGCGACCATGGGAAGAAGGCAACTGGCTCTTGGTGCAGAGGTGGGGAGGAGCAGGCAGCCTGCCCCGAAGGCTGGTGGTGGGGGAGGACGAAACGGTCAGAGGATCGGGCATAAGGAGTCCAGTGGAGGAAATGAGATTATTTTCTTGGAAAAGTCAGAAACCGGAACACAACCCTGATCCAATTTTTCCTTCCTTCTCTCCCTTTCCCTTCCTTTACTTTTCCTTCTTTCCCTCTTCCTTCCTTTTCTTTCTGTGTCTTTTCCTTTCCTCCCTTTTCTTCTTTCGTGGTATCTTTTCCTTTCTTCTCTTTCCCATCTCTTCCTTTTTTTACATTTTCCTACCTTTGCCTTCCCTTTGCTTTCTCTGCATCTTTTCCTTCTCTTCCTTTTCCTTTCTGTATCTTTTCCTTCCTTCCCTTCCTTTTCCTATTCCTTTCTTTTCCCTCTTCCTTTCTTTCCCTTTAGTTTTGTCATTTCCTTCTTTCTTACATCTTTTCCTTCTCTTTTTCCTCTTTCTCTTCCTTTTTTCTTTCCTTTTCCTTCTTCCTGCTGTCCTTTTCCCTTTGCTTTCTCTGCATCTTTTCCTTCTCTCAGCATCGTTTTCTTTCCCTTCTCTTCCCTTTTTTCCTTTTCTTTCTCTGAATCTTTTTCTTCTCTTCCTTCTTTCCCTCTTCCTTCTTTCCCTTCCTTTACTTTTCTGTCTTTTCCCTTCCTTTCTTCTTTCCCTCTTCCTTTCTTCTTTCCCTTTCTTTTCTTTCTCTACGTTTTCCTTCTCTTCCTTTTGCTTTCTTATCCTCTTCCTTTCTTCCTTCTTTCCCTGCGCCTTTTCCTTGTCTCCATTTTCCTTCCTTCCTTCCCACACCCTTTCTTTTCCTTTCTCCCTGTCCTCTCCCTCCCTTCTTACTTTTGCTTAATAAACAGGTGACCCCTTTACAATCACAGGGATTCATTGAACAGCCGTAGCGAAAAAGGTCATAAAATTGGGCCCAACTCACTTAACAACCTCTTCGCTTAGCAGCAGAAATCCTGGTCTCAACTGCCATCGTAAGTCGAGGATTACCTGTACCAAGGAAAGAAAAATGTCTTTTTCTACCCCGACCTAAAAACCAAATTCATCACCCCACCTTCGTTGCCAACTCAACCCAACACTGCAAAATGCAACGCAAAAACTGGCACTCAGGTGCCAAAAGGGAGCGAATTTATTCATGACAGGAAGGAAATAGAATTAAACTTCTCATCGAGTTTTCAAACCTGCATCTGACGCCAAGGCGCCTTTTTAATTGCTTGTATTAAACTCTCATTACGTGGATGCTTTTTCCTTGAAAATAAACACACTCGCGAAAATTCGGAGCACGTTATCTGATAGGCTGAGGGCCAGATCTCTTATTAACATTACTGGGCAGTGACCCAAAAAAATTAATTATAAAATGTCAGAGGAGGAGGAGCAAAATCAAGCAAAAAAAAAAAAAAGGAGGATGAAAATCAGCAAGGTTTTCATCCGGATTGAAACCAAGCCACTTTTGCACGCAGCCCACATTTCATAAAGCAGTCCCTGAATTTTGCAAAGGTCTCGGATTCAGGCAGGCCTGAAGTTTAAGGTTCACTTTCAAACAATTTGCTAATTGTTATTTAATTGATCTGGAGTTAGGCAGCTTTGCAGGCATAGAGGGTGGGGGTGGGGGAACCAAATTGGATTTTGACCAGGGGTTTAAAAACGGATCAGATAAAAAAATCATGGCTAAACTCAACACTGGGATTTTATTTACTAAAAATGATGTGAAACTCTTTGCAAAAATTGGGATTTTGTCAGGTAATTTTGAGGGTGATCAGATTGCAGGAAGGTTGAGAAACTGTTTTTAAGAATTGAAATATATATACCAGCTCATCCCCAATTTCATTCTTAGCCACAAGCATCCTTCTGCTATTTTTTTTTTTTGCCCATTGAAGGCAACGACTTGCTTAGCCTTTTTGGAATTGTGTGGTGTGAGGGGGAGGAAACCCACCCCAAATATTTGCCCTACTCCTATGAGTGTACTTTGAAATTAGATTTTCTGCATCAAATGGATGGCAGGAAACTTTTATGAAATTTATGTAATGAAAATCACTGCAGCGCCATGATTAAAGCAGGTTTTCTCAATCTTGGAAAACTGAAGACGTTTGGACTTCCACTCCCAGAATTCCCCAGCCAGCGTACTTTAAGATGGGTGGACTTCAACTCCCAGAATTCCCCAGAAAATGCTTTACAATAAATGGACTTCCATTCCCAGAATCCCCCAGCTGCAATGCTTTAAGATGGGTGGACTTCCATTCCCAGAATTCCCCAGCCAGCGTGCTTTAAGAAAAATGGACTTCAACTCCCAGAATCTCCCTTGCTTTAAGATGGATGGGCTTCAACTCCCAGAATTCCCCAGAAAATGCTTTGATAAATGGACTTCAACTCCCAGAATCCCCTAGCCAATATGCTTTAAGAGGGATAGAATTCAATTCCCAGAATTCCCCAGCCAGCGTGCTTTAAGATAAATGGACTTCAACTCCCAGAATCCCCCTTGCTTTAAGAGGGGTAGACTTCCACTCCCAGAATTCTCTTCCTTTGAGAATCAAAGCAGCCCATTGAACATCTGCCAGAACTTCATTTGTGGAGCAATCTGGATTCCATAGGGCTCACTAAGAAACAGGATTTGAACCGAACCCAAATCAACCAATTCATATATTTATATATGTTAATATCAGAAACAGGCTTGGATAAAAAAAAGAATTATCCAGAATAATGATGGAGATGTCATCCAGCTGCAAAGACCCAGAAAGCCATGGTCAAGAAACTTTAAGGAGATGTCAGATGTTTGGGTCGCTCAGACTTTGGGGATCTGCAGGTTGCTGAAGAAGGAAAGAGTCCTTTAGCTCATTCTCTTGAATGCTTCAGGTGTTGGCGGAACCTGGTTAGATCTTGATCACTTGCGCGGCGATGCACGGGCTCTTCCGCTGGGCCCCGGGGACCTGTGGCTGGACCCAGAGCTGCGCATAGCTGCCTCCCACTTGTCCTTTCGTCAGCCGGCTGGGGTTAATGCAGACACACCCCAAAACGTCCTAAAGGAGAAGGGAGAGGCTTTCAACCAAGATTGTTTGTGGCTTTAAACCAAGATAGTTCACGGCTTTAAACCAAGATTGTGGCTTTAATCCAAGTTTGTTTGTGGCTTTAAACCAAGATTGTTTGTGGCTTTAATCCAAGATTGTGGTTTTAAACCAAAATGGTTCATAGGAACTTAGGTTGGATGAGATTATGTTGAGTGAGGCATCCAAACATTAATTTGAGCTGAACTTTGTCCTGTTATTTCATAATAATTCATAGCTATAGTGATTTTTCGGGCACAGAAAATCCAGTTGTACATTCACGGATGAGCTCTTTGGGGTTTCAATACAAGTAAGTCCTCAATTTACGGTCACCATTTCCCCTGTTGAGCAAGGCAGTTGTTAAAGTGAGTCACACCCAAATTTTACTTTGCATGTGAATTGCAATGATTTCAACCGTGGCAAAAACTGTTGTAAAGGGGGGACGGGGTTTGGGGGGAGTGCAACTTGGTGAACGACCGCCTTGCTTAGTTACAGGAATTTTGAACCCAATTGTGGTCGTAAGCCGAGGACTACAAGTACCCCCTTCCCCAAACTGTCCTGCCCCTTGTCTTTCTAAGACAGACAGCCTTGAAAGCTTGGAAGATTAACAGATTAATAGAGTTGGAAGGGACCTTGTAGGTCATCTAGACCAACCCCCTGCTCTAGCTTAAGAGATGTGTTCGTTTCCTCACCTCCACCCCCAGTAAGCGACCCTGAGAATCCCACAACGTGGAATCAAGGAAGGTTCACTCAGCAAAGGACACCATTTGCACGGCACGGAGTCCCCAAATTTGATCTGGCATTTAACACGGGGAGTTTTCTCCTTCCTGGCGGCCCTGTGCCCCTCTCACCCCACATACCACCACCTCCCACGTGGCATTCGTGCTGCCCTCAGTCCTGGCTATCTGAGCCCATCCTTCAACAGAAAAACCATGAGGACTGGAATCTTGGGTTATTTTTAGGAGCCTGGCCTAAGAGCTTAGGTATCTGTGCACGAAGGGCCCCAAGGGTGGGGCTGCCTTCCTAATATTTCTCCCCCCAGCTCAGCTCATAGCTGGCATCTCCCCCCACCTTAACGAAGTATTTCAGGTCGGAGGGGGTGATCAAGAGGTCCGGCGTGACGGGCAGAGAGGCGTAGGGGTAGAAGTGCTCGTAATTCACCATCATGTCCTCGGGGGGCGGGTAGAGAGGATAGTAGCTGTTGAGAATTACAAAAAAAAGGTGGGGGGGGGGGAGAGAAAAGAGATCAAGTTATAGCCCCCAAATGCTTTGCCCAACCTTTGGCTGGTGTTCCAGGCCACGCCCGGCAGCTGTTTCCTCTCCTCTACCCATCAAGGGCCAACGCGATGCCAAGCTGGGCTCTTGCGACGGTGCGGCTGCCGCTCTCATTCCAGGATCCTCCCGCCTGAGGGTCGGCATCTCAAACCTCAGGGCCAAAAAAAGGCCAGTGTACCCAAGACCGGCAGGCAGCACGTTTCTATACACACACATACACACACACACACACACACACATATGCCCCAAGGAAAAGCAGCTGCATTTCTGGGCTGGTCGACTCAAGGGCAGCTGGCATTGGAAGTTCCCTCTTGGGAACTCGTACGGAATGCGAATGAGAGAGAGAGAGAGGGAGAGGGACAGAGAGAAAGAAAGAAGAGAGGAAAAGAGAGGGAGGGAGGGAGAAAGAGAGGAAGGGAGAGAGGGAGAGAAAGAGGGAGGAAGTAAGAGAAAGGGAGGGAGGGAGAGAGAAAGAGGGAGGGAAGGAGCTATGGGGTGGAATGAGAGGACCCCAGCAAACCGTGGCTTATTTCAAGATGGTTTGTCCGTCACCTGCGATGGGTGGAGGTTATCAGATCAGGTCAAGTCAACCACGTTTACAAACCAGAATGGCGGAGTTTGTAAAGCACACGGAAGCAAAACCAAACAATGCATGATTATTTGGCCCAAGAAATAAACCAAGATGTAGAGGGTCATCTTTTAGGGGCACACATGGGTGACATCATGGCTCTTCCCACCCTCTGGCCACCATTGTCTGATTTCTTCCTCCCTCCTTTTTCCTTCCTTCCTTATTTCTTCTTTCCTTCCTTTTCTTCCTTCTTTCCCTCTTTTTCTCCCTCCCTTTTCCTTTCTTTTCCCTCCTTCCTTTTCTTTCTTGTCTTTCTACCTCCCTTCTTTCTCCCTCCCTCCATTCCCTTTTTCCCCTCCTTATGTCTTCTTTCCTTTTCTTCCTTCTTTCCTGTCTTTCTCCCTCCCTTTTCCTTTCTTTCCTATCTCTTCTTTCCTTCCTTTCTTCTTTCTCCCACTTTTCCTTCCTTTTCTTTCTCCCGCCCTTATCTCTTTTCCACCTTCCCTTTCTCTCCCCTTTAATTTTTCCTTCCTCCCTTTTCCTTCCTTCCTTCCTTTCTTCTTTTCTTCCTTCCCTTCCCTTCCTTCCTCTCAATCCTATGAAGCTTTTCTGTATGTCTGAAGATTTAGTTCTTTTTCTCCGCCCATTTCCTGGAAAGCAACTTCACCAAGCTACAGCGAATTGAGCACAGATTTTTTAAAAGTATAATGAACCAATGCTCTATTCATAACCATGAGGACTAGAATCTCCCTTTGTCCCATACATTGTTTGAGGAGGCAGAAAGCCTCCCTTTAAATCCCAATCCTCCCCTGGGCCCAGTATGGACACAAACTGCATTTGGAGTGTGTCTGTTTTCGTGTATTCGTGGCAGGCTACAAATTCTAGAACAAAACACAAACCATGTTCCAAAGTGGCTTACCTCCGCTGAGTCAGGATGTGTTTGAGAATTCGAGAAAAACGATCCTGAAAACTGGAAGAGCTGAGCAGGGGTGAAAAAAAACAGAGCAAGAAAGGTGAAAAAAAAGTTAAGAATTTGCTGAATAGACTTTGGGGCTGGCCTACCTTACAGGGTTGTGTGGAGGATAAAAATGTAGGATGGGATGAAGTTGATGGCTTAGAAAACTTTCTCAAAAGAAGGATTAAACTTGGCTCTTAAACAAACCCATGATTTTATCCGTTGACTTTTCCTACCTGAGCCAGGGGCTGGACTAGAAGACCTCCAAGGTCCCTTCCAACTCTTTTGTTATTTTTAAAATTTATGTATAGCAATAGCGCTTAGACTTATATACCGCTTCACAGGGCTCTAAGTGGTTTACAAAGTCAGCCTCTTGCCCCCAACAATCTGGCTCCTCATTTTACCCACCTCGGAAGGATGGAAGGGTTAGGGTTTTATTAATACATTTTTCTTTTTTATACACCTAAACAGCTCCATATCTAGCTGTACAGCATATTATCTGGGTATAATTAGTTCTGAATAGAGATATACCAGTAATCATTATGGTAATAGTACTAATTGTACCAACTCGGTAATTCTGTTATACCTATTCCATATATTTATCCATTTTAAGTTCTGAATCGTTGCAATTAACACCTTTTTAAAACTAACCAACACCCACCCACACCAAAACTTCCACGGAAAATAAGGGAAAAATGTTTTTGCATCCGTCTGTATTGCAATTCTGCTGGGTCACGAAAAGATGCCTTATCTTGTGTGAGGTCAGAAAAATGTAGTCACATTTTTTTTTTTTTTTTGCAAATCTCCTCATATGTTAGTCACAACATTTACTTGCTGACACCCACGGCTTAGTCATGGATAATCAAAGTGTTATTTAAAAAAAAAAAAACACCCTTTATCACATTTGCTCCGGACAGAAGGGTTCACCTCTCTCTCTCTCTCTCTCTTTTTTTTTTAAAGCATCACAAGATCCCCTTTTAGTGACCTTCCGGCAAGCACAATCAACGGGGAAGCCAGATTCGCTTAAGAACTGTGTAACTGACTTAACGACCACAGGGATTCACTTCACAAAATGCTGACAGGAAGTAAGTCGTAAAACGGAGCAGAAGACTCCGAACATTCCTCACTCAGCCACAGACATTTTGGGGGCTGTTAAGTCGAGGACCACCTGCAATAATGCTCAGCCACAGAGGGAAAAAAAGAGGCCATCCAGTCGGGCGCAATTCCCTTCACCGCCGCCCTTGCTTAGCAACGGGAAATCCTGGCCGTGAAGTCGAGGACTAACTTCTAAAAGTAGAGCAACGTTTCCAGAAGTCATGCAAACTTTTTGACTGTCTGGGAGAGCCGCCGATGACCCCCCACTTCCAAGTTTCTTTCTCTTCCTCCTGTCGCTTGTGAGCCGTGCGTGAGTCACTTTTCACCCCAGTCTGTGTGAAGGATGGCATTTTTCTCTCACACTTGTTGCTCCCTCCAGATCAATGTTTTTTCGGCTTGTGCAACTGGGATTGTGCAAGAGCCCAATTGACACGCTCACACACCCCACAGCAAGGAGGGGGCAGCCCGGGAAGGGGGGGGGCAGTAGTGTTAGCAGGCTTGTTTTCTAGGCTAAAAATTGAGAATAATCATAGAACAAAAAATATTTGTTTCCCATAGGTAGTCCTTGACTTATGACTGCCGTTGAGTCCTACGTTCCCGTTGCTAAGCGAGACGTTCATTGAGCAAGTTTTCACCTCGTTTAATAACGTCATTTCTTGCCACAAGGGAATCCCTGCCGTTGTTAAGTTATGCACACCGTTGTTAAGCAAATCCGTCTACTCTCAAGGACTTTGCATGTCAGGAGGTCGCAAAAGCAGATCACAGGACCCCGGCATGCTGTGACCATCATAATTGTGAGTCAGTTGCCAAGGTCATGTCACCATGGTGGTCCTGAAACAGCCGTTAAGTATGAAAAAATGGTCCAAACACCCTTTTTTCCCCAGCCAAGCCTCTGAATTTTGATTATCCTGATTCTGCAATGGTCATAAGGGTGAAAAACGCTCATAAGTCACTTTTGTCAGTAATGTCATAACTTTGAACAGTTGCTAAATGAACTGTTGTATGTCAAAGACTACCTGTGTCTTATACTACTGCCCCAAAAAGAGTCAGAAGTCAATCTTCTTTTTTTTTTCTTTTTCCCGTTTCTACCCTTTTCTCTTTTTCACTTTTCCTCCCCTATTTTACATTTATGAATTTTTTTTGTCGTGCTGGCTCAATGACTAAGACGCTGAGCTTGTTGATCAGGAAGGTTGGCGGTTCGAATCCCTAGCGCCACGTAATGGAATGAGCTCCCGTTCCTTGTCCCAGCAGCTTCTGCCAACCTAGCAGTTCGAAAGCATGTTAAAAAAATGCAAGTAGAAAAATAGGGACCCTTTTGGTGGGAAGGGAACAGTGTTCCATGCACATTCTGTGTTTAGTCCTGCCGGCTACAGGACCACAGCGACGTCTTCGCACAGCGCTGGCTCTTTGGCTTTGTGACGGAGATGAGCACCGCCCTTTAGTGCCGGAAAACGATTAGCACGTATGCGCGAGGGAAACCTTTACCTTTTAACGCTTTGTTAAAAACAAATAAAAATTTTGGACCGCGTAAAATCTTTCGCTCTTCGTCGCTCGCTCGCCTGTGTGCAATTGAACATTTTTTGCAAGGATCCTACCGGCTGATTTCCTCTGCTCCCATGTGAAAGAGCAAATCCACCGAAGTTAAGCCGAAAATCACCCCGTCAATCTCTAAGGTGCAGGGATCGGAAACGAAGAGCACTCGCTGTGGAGTTTGGGGATGGAGGAAAAAAAAACACCAATAAAGAGGCATTAATTCAGCAAACTTTTCTAAATGCTGTCGCCAAAGTAACTACGGAGTTAAGTTAGATTTTCTAAACCTTGATCGGCTCTGACGATCAAGTCAACATTCCCCAAGCCAACATTCTTCCAAAAGTGCTGGAATCTCAGCTCCCAGGATTCCTCAGCTAGCGTGGGATTCTGGGACATGAAGTCCCAAACCACCCCCAGGTCTACTTTCCTTCAACAGCCACAGGACGTGGCTAATTCTGAGCTGAGGAATTTCACTGCTTATTATTATTTAGGGATGTACGGTATTTCCCGAGAGAATTGACCCAGCAAAATAAACACCCTCGCAGCCCAAGGTTGCCCTGGTATCTTCCTGCTGTTCTTGGATCTGTCTCAAGAGAAGGGAATCCCCTTGGCTTGTCACTTTTGAGAAAAGGACGGGTATGTTTGTGTGTGTTTCTGACGGCACACCCAAGTTCCTTGTCTGCCTTTTCTGAAAAGGAGATTTAAATGCCCTGTTTCTCAACATTGGCAATTTGGAAGGCATGGGGGACTTCAATTCCCAGAATCCCCGAGCTGGCCCTGAACAAAAAACCTAACCCCCAGCCAGAATGAAAGTTGCCCATTTCCCTTTTCAAGAACTTTAGTAAAGTTTCTGCCCTGTTTTCCTGAAAATAGGACCTACCCTGAAAGTAAATCCTAGCTTGATTTTTACACATGCGCCCAATATAAGCCCTACCCCCAAAATAAACCCTAATTAAGATTCTGCCCACCCTAGAGTGTAAAAATTAAGCTAGGGTGGGGATGGGATGGGATGGCGGTGGAGCTGCCCTACTCCTTACCTTTGGACAGTTGTAGCCAGTCCTCGCATACCCCGACACCTGCCTTGCAGGCCCATTTTTTCTCCAGCCAGCAAGGCTGGTAAGGCTTTCCTGAAGGCCTCTGGAGCTGAGAACAAAGCTTTGGATCGATCCAGAGCTCTGTTATTGGCTGCAGAGGCCTTCAGGAAAGCCTTGCCGGCCACAGAAGAAGTTTCTGAAGGCCTCTGACAGAGAAAAGGAGGCCAGAGCAATGCACGCAAGCGAGGTTAGTCAGTAGATTACATCCCCTGAAAATAAGACCTGGTGCCTTTTTTTTGATGGGGGAAAAATATAAGACAGGGTCTTATTTTTGGAAAAACACAGGTATAAGCAAAGGTCTTCAACTTTGGCAAGACTTGTGGGACTTCAACTTCCAGATTTCTGCAGCCTAACAGATAATCAGAGTTGGAAGGGACCTTGTAGGTCATCTAGTCCAACCTCCCGCCCAAGCGGGAGACCCTACAACATTTCTGACACCCTGCAATACAAATGCCCCATCCAGGCAAAACCTCCATTTTCCAGGCAAAACCTCCGTTTTTTTTCCTCCTCCCTCCTGAAGCCTCTTTCCTTTCTTGATATGTCAGTTGGCCTCTAAACTCCAGAACAAAAAGCTATTTTATGGCTGGTTCTTAACAGCTTTCCTAGAAATCTTGTTTCAGTGTGAAGTATTTCCCAAAAGAAAATTCCTGGATCTTTTTGCAATAAAAAAAAAAGTCATGTAAATGTCCAACCATGGATGAAAATGTAGGATAAAAGGGACAGCAAAGCAGAGGAAGAATTTGTAAAAATAAAATAAAATGCAACCAGCAAGCATGGAAGCAGGCAACGTAAGGTTTCTTAAACTTGAAAAGGGAAAAGAAAATCACAATAATTCCCTCCCTTCCAAACTGGTGACGTTTTGCACTGAAGCCTGAGTCACTCTGTTGCCTTAGCCTTTCCTGGAAAAACATCTTCAATTTCTCATCCGAAGGACAGGAAATTCTTAGCTTTTCTTGAGAAAAAAAAAAAAAAAAACCCATTTTTTTTTTTTTTTTTTTTTTTTTTTGGGGGGGGGGGGAGTCAAAGCCAAAAAGTAAGCACTATTGCCCCCTGCTGGTGGCTGAACCATCTCTGAACCAGCTGGAGCTCCGCAGCACCTGTTGGGAACACCTGGAACCCCCCTTGCCAGGATCAAAAAAAAAAAAAAGCCAACAGCTGCAAACCTAAAAATTAAAATTTGGCCTTTAAATCTAAGAGTTTAAAAGCCTGGTCTGAATCAAATGTTTTTTTTCTTATCAAATGAATTGGAAGAAAACCACTGGACAAGTTCTCAAAAATCAAGCATCCAGCCAACTCTTTTCGGCATCGGATTACTTTGGCTTCAAATTCTCTTTGCAAACAGCAGATTTCCAGCTGGCGGTTACATTAAATGTTTGCAAAAAAAAAAAAAAAAAGGTGCTTGAAATAATTCTTACTTTCTTCTTACAAAGAAAAACAAGAAGGCAAAGGAAAGGCATCACCACCCTGCATCAATCCAGAGGGTCCTTGGTTCTCTCTGAGCTTGGTGATTTTCTTGCAAATCCAACGGTTCTTTGGAATTTGGGCCAATCCAATCAACCTTTACAGAAACCTAAGCAGCTCTAAACATTGCACAGGCAAGTCCTTGACTTACGACCATGATCGATCCCAAGATTCCTGTTGCTGGGGGGTCCTTTGTTAAGTGAGTTCTGTCCCATTTTATGACCATTTTTGCCCTGGTTGTTAAGTGAACCATTGCAGTTGTTAAGTTAGTCACATGGATGTTAAGTGAATCCGGCTTCCCCATTGGCTTTGCTGGTCAGGTCGCAAAAGGGGATTGCAGAATCCCAGGACACTGTGACCGTCATAAATATGAGTCAGCTGCCAAGCATGTGAATTGTGATTGTGTGGACATGGGGATGCTGCAATGGTCGTTAAGTGTGAAAAAAGTCCCTTTTTCAGTAGCGTTGCAACTTTGGTCACTAAATGAACTGTTGTAAGTAATTATACAGGTGGTCCTCGACTTACAACAGTTTATTTAGTGACCAATTCAAACACAGATAGCCCTCGACTTATAGTTTTAGTTTAGTTTAGTTTACTTTATTGTCATTGCACCTCGTACAACAAAATCAAACACCATGCCAGCATTCCAACTGACACTCCAACCAATTACTCCGAGACAGAGATCTTCGCAAAAGTTCTTTTTATTTTGGATAGTAAACTTGGCACAACTGGGGAATTCTGAATCTGAAAGTTCCCGGTTTCCTTGCAATAAGTAAAAACTACAAAATCCATCCCCTGCACCCATCATTGCATCACATGCCCCAATCACCATCCGTCCCAACTTCAGACGTCCTCTCACTTATGCGCAACACAACCTGACCATGAATCAGAAAAAGAATGTTATGAAGTCTAACTAGATATACTCCAATATATTCCCCCCTCCCACTTTCCCAGGCACAAAATGTGGCAGCGTGGGAGCATCTGATCTCAATATGGCTTCCAAAGCTGACATGCCATCTTTGTCACGCCCTTGTTGGAGTCTGATTCTGAGGGGGAGATTGAGCAGCTGACAGGGAGTGGGACTGTGGCTCCGGTGGCTGTGGAAGAAATGGGGGAGGGCATAGTCCAGCTGGGCATTCAGAAGAAGACCAAGGCCCACCCCCCTCTTCATCCTAGGGCACACAGGGAGAAATAGAGAAGGGAGCAATGTGGCTTATGGGAGAGAAAAGGGCCCTGATCCCCTTCATTAGTTGCAGCTGGGAGAACAAGATATAAGTGGGGCATTTGCACACAGCTCTTTGCTAAAATCAAAGAGTACATTTTCTTGGTTGAGCCTTATCTGGATTTTGGCATCCTCCCAACAGTGGTTGCTATGTTATCCTTTGAAAGTCTGCAATTTATCATCCTGGCCTGCCGTATTAATTACTTCAGAGTGGTTTGTGTTGGGTTTTTTATTTCTAATTTATCTGTACTTTGGGTTTGGACTGTTTTTCTTCCCTTCGAGGACTGTTTTTAGAACAGTTTGATCTTCAGCCGGGGATAATTGGACATTGAGGGCCAAGTTGAAGGTATTAAAGGGAATTTATTCTACTTTTGTGATTTTGTTATTTTTGTGTCACGCCCCAGGTCTCCAATCTTCAGTGCACATCATGACCATGAAAATACCCAAACACACATCCTTCACACTCCACACACTGAATTGAAAACCCCAAACACTAAATTATTCATTTAGTGACCACTCGAAGTTACAAGGGCCCTGAAAAAAGTGACATATGACCATTTTTCACACTTATGACCACTTGCAGCATCCCCATGGCCAAACAATCCAAATTCAGCCGCTTGGCCACTGACTCCCATTTATGACAGCGGCAGTGTCCCAGGGGTCAAGCGATTCCCCCTTTTGCGACCTCCTGACGCACCAAGTTGATGGGGAAGTCGGATTCACTTAACAATTGAAATGATTCACTTCAAGGTAATTGGCAAGGAAAGTCATAAAATGGGGGCAAAACTCAAGATTCAACTTAAACAACCGGGCAACTAACTTAACAGCTTGCAGTGGTTCACTTCACAACCACGGCGAGAAAGTACGTAAAATGGGGCAAGGCTCACTTTAACAACTGTCCCACTTAGCAACGGAAATGTCAGGCTTAATGGTGATCAAGGACCGCCTGTAAACAGACTGAGGGAGGTGGAGCTTGTCAGAAAAGTGGAGAAATTACCTGTCGGTCTTCTTTGGTGAGTTCACAGACAAAAGGTGGTTGGGGATAAATGCACACATGGTGTACATCCCTCAATGAAGGCACAACCACAAGGTGGGAGCCAGCACTGTGTGGGATGAAGGAGAGACACAAGCTTGTGAGAATCAGGAATGCAGGTTTAAGTCCTCGCTTAATGGCCAGGAGAACTTACAATGGAGCTCAAGAGCTACTTATGACCCATTTTTTGTAATTTCGATGGCCATACCTCCTTGTGGCCATATGATAACACTTTTTGGGTTGCTTGATAACAGACTTATATTTATGGCTGTTTGCATCCTGTGGTCACCTAAACAGCAATTTTTGCTGGTTTCTGGTATTTAGATTCAGTTTCCAGCAAAAAATGCCCATTCTTGTAAATGGGTTCGCTTTCACAATCACTTGAAAATGGGTCGTAAAATTGGGCACAGCCATGTGGCGACTTTCTTAATGACAGTCGCGATTTACAGTTGTAATTCTGGGCTCAGTTATGGTTGTAAGGTCAGGACTAGCTATATGATGTTGGATTGACGGTAGGAAAAGCTTGGATGCATTATTTTTAGATTTATATAATAGTATATGTATATATACACACACAGACACTTAAATCAAGGAATTTTCAGGCAGCAGGTTTTTCTTACCAAAGGAAAAAATATTTGTAGCTCAAGGTTGAAATGAGGTGCTTGGCGCTCTCCAAGCTTGGCAGTTTTCTTGCAGATGTTTCATAACCCAACTAGGTAATATCATCAGTGCTAGAAGGGAGTAAGGATTGTGGAGAGGAGAGGGAGGAGGAGGAGGACTGTGAGGTCCTTGGTGCTCTTTGAACTTGGCAGTTTTCTTGCAGGCGTTTCATGTCCCAACTAGGTAACATGATCAGTGCAAACCCCCACTCCTTTCTAACACTGATATTACCTAGTTGGGACATGAAATGTCTGCAGGAAAACCACCAAGCTCACAGAGCACCAAAGACCCCTCAGTCCTCCTCCTCCACCTCCTCTCCACAACCCTCCTCTCTTCTAGCATTGGTGATGTTCCCTAGTTGGGTCATGAAACATCTGCAAGAAAACCCCCAAGCTCAGAGAGCACCAAGATTTTTAAAAACCTTTTTCAGCTATGGGGAATCTCCATTTTACCTCCCAATTAAACCTCCAACTATTCCAGGGGTGCAAGAAAATATTCCTTTCCCGAAACTGAGCTGGCAAAGACGCCCCTACCACGATGCAAACAATACAGGTCAACAAATTGATTTCTTACCTCCGTGTGCCTTCAATGATAGTTTTCAAACACCTCTTGAAGACCTCGTCGTACAACATGATCAGCTGCCCTTCCTAGAAAGAAACCAATTTGGTGGGTTGATCAAGAGTAGAATCTCCAATTTCCCCTCCAATTAAAATCAGGGTGTTCAGAAGCTAATTGGATGTTATGACTTAAGATTTTGCCAAGCATCAACCTTTCTCAACTTAATACTCTCCAGATTTGGGGGAACTACACTTCCCATCAAACACAACAATTACTTTTGACTAGCTGGGGGCAGCACATCTGGACAGCATCCATTTTGGGGAAAAAACAAAGCTGTTTTTGCTTTTTTGGGCGTTTCTCTCTGCCAAACAGCTTGTTGATATTTGATTTTGCTTACTTAAAGCAGCTGCAGAATTCGGCCGAGGTTGTATGTCTTAGTGTACTGTTCACAAGTGAAAAATAATGGGGGGAAAAAATGGAAAGATCCTGTGAAGTTTTTAGGGATTTGGTATCCTGGTTTGGACTCCCAAGCCAACTTCTGAACTCACATGGAGGCAAAACTCTTGCAGGCCCACCAACTTTTAACATCTGTCTCTCTTCTCCACTCACCTCCACTTGTTTGTGCTTTGAATCAACGAAGGGACCGAGCTGCAAACAATGAAAGGAAACCACGATTAAGGAGGATGGACAGAGAAGGGAAACACACTCCAAATATTGATTAATGGTAGCCACCATTTCCCCCCCAAAAAAATCAAGCAAGCAGGGAAAAAAAATTAGTGCCCAGCAGGAAGTTTTTGCAAAACATAAACGCTGGCCGAATGAGATGAAAACTTAACTGGATCCAAAGGTTAAGATTTGTGATGATCCTCAACTACAACTCTCAACATCCTTAGCTCCCAGTAGTGCTGATGGATTGCAAATTAGCAATACAGCTTGTCCTCAACAAACGACTGGTCCATTACAGTCGTTAAATGAAAGTTATAAAATTGAATCCAACACACAAGTGACCTGTTTCTATGAGGTTTGGGGGAGGGGGGGCTGGCAGTAGTTGTTAAGTGAACATAGTGGTTCTAAGTAACAGGATGGTCATTAAGTGAATACCAGCTGTTAAGTGAATTCACTGGATATTGGGGTTGTTTTTTTTGCCAAAAACAGACAGTGATGGGACACCACAAATGCATCTATGTGGCAAGTGTCCAAAGAACAGTCAATATGATTGTGGAGAGGACCTGACCATCAGAACTTTGAATCTGGTTGGCAAGTAGGCCCCAAGTAGGTCCGTTGTAACTTCAAATGGTCACTTCTAAAGAGCAAAGAAATCCCGCAGATTTCAGAAGTGTCTCCATTACCAAAATGCAAACATCCGGCTTTTCCTTATTGATGGTCTCAATCAGGTCCACCATGGGCTCATAGACAATGCTGTCCGAAGTGGTGTAGGGCCCACAGGCAACCAAGACCAGCCGAGGTTCCGGATCTGGAAGGATTACAAGCAGGTTGGTTTTTCTTTTCCAATTCTGGGATTTTCAGGGATTTTCTCTGGGCCCTTCATCACCGCTGTTTTGGGGGTTTTTTGCAAACATGGTGCTAAAAATAAACTCTCAATCATTGGAATTGTCACTTAGTGCTCTGCTAGAAGAGAGTGGGGTTTGTGGAGAGGAGGAGGAGTAACAACAACAACAATAATAGTATTGTGGGGGTCTTTGATGCTTTCTGAGCTTGGTTGTTTTCTTCCAAACATTTCATGACCCAACTAGGTAACATTATCAGTGCTTCAAGGGAATTGTGGAGAAAAGGAGGAGGAAAAGGAGGGAGAGATACAGGGAGGGAGAGATACAGGGAGGGAGAGAAGGGAGGGAAGGAAGGAGAAAGATGAGAAGAACCCAATTCTGTCCCAGAGAAATCCCTGGGAATGGTTTTTTGCCTTTTCATGAAAGGATTATTAATGGTGATCATGATGACATGTATTTTTCTTTTTATGAATACTGAGAGCATTTGCACCAAAACAAATTCCTTGTGTGTCCAATCACATTTGGCCAATAAAGAATTATGTTGTTCTGTTCTATTCTATTCTATAAAAACATGCAGATCACCAGGTTGCATAGATATTTTCAGTTTTGGAGAAACAACCACTCATTTATTAATACATTTATTCATTATTATTACTAGTTGAGGAGATGCATGCAAACCTTGCACAGGGTAATTTTTCCCCCAGATTTAATGTAAACGTGATTATGTGATTTGTTATTATTGATGTCAGTGAAAGCTACCCATTGCACTATTTGCAACTTTTTAGAAATAAAGATCATTAAATATATGATTAGGACTAAGTTGGTGGCAGTGCAGGCAAACCATTGCACTGTTTATTTGCAAGTTTTTAAGAAATAAAAATCATTAATATATTGTTAGGATTAAGTTAACAGAACTGTTGCAATTTTTAGATACAAAACTCATTATTGTGACAATACAAACAAATCACTGCATTGTTTATAGTTATTATCATTTTTAGAATAATTATGATAGTACAAACCACTACACTAACTGTATTTTTTAAATGTGTTGATAAGATATTAAGTATTATACATATACATTACATGAAATGTAATACATTTGTATGGAATTATATCATGGATGTTATTATATATAACACATAACACTACATAATAATGTATTAACATATTACTATGTTATTATTGTTTACAAGGCATTTTGTATTGATTTAAAAATACAATACCTGTAAATAGTGCAGGAAAACTTAATGTACACATAGTGTACATATAAGGGTTAAAAATGGAGACAACATTAATATATAAAGCCCACATGAATCATTTCTCTCAAAGGAATGTCTCAGCATACTGTGTGAACATGGTCAAGTGGGAATGGCTCTACACTAACCACGTTTCAACAAACCACGGTTTAATGTAGACAAATCCAGTAAAAAGCCAGAATTGTATTTAAGATCACATGCTGATTGAACCAAGTTGGCAAAAAGATACCATACCTGTGGCTGCTTCTGTGGGCTTCTGGAAAGGAAGAGGCACTCCCTGGAGAGAGAGGAAATATTTTCATATTTATTTATTTATTCGTATGGAGATCAATTAAATTCATCTGCTGGCTATAGTTTCTCACTCCTGCTTAGGAAATACACAAGTTCAGGAACAGTCAGTCACCTTCTCCAGGAAAAAAAAGACCATGAAAACTTTCAGAGATTAGAACAGAAATCACACACATGTAATCCTCCACTTACGTCCATAACTGAGCCTGCAATTCCAGTTGTAAAGTGGACCATTACTGCAAGTTGTAAATTCATATGTAAATCCATGTTGAAGAGCATGACAGAGCAGTGAAACTCAGTGTATTTTAATTACCTCATAGAGTTTGGATGCAATCAGCTTCTTGCCAGTACTGTTCATTCCTTCCATGACCACAACCTGGATAATTAAAAAATTGGGAGGAAATATGTAACTTCAATTCCCAGGATTCCCCAGCCAGCCTGCTTTAAGAAAAGTGGATTTCAGCTCCCAGAATCCCCCACCTAGCATGCTTTAAGACAGATAGACTTCAGCTCCCAGGATTCCTCAGCCTCCATGTTTTAAAATGAGTGGACTTCAATTCCCAGAATTCCCCAGTCAGCATGCTTTAAGAGAGGTGAACTCCACTCCCAGAATCCCCCCAGCCTCCATGCACGCTTGAAGTCCACCCATCTAAAGTATGTTTGCTGGGAAATTCTGGGAATTGAAGTCCAAACATTATTAAAGTCCACCAAGGTTGAGAAACACTGATTTAAGCTCTTACCTGTCCTGGGAACAGAGAATAATCCGTGAGCTCAGAAATGTCGATGGGAATGAAAGCCCCTGACGAGTGTTCGCGGTCTCCTTCTAGGATAATGGATTGGGGGTTCAGTTTCCCATTTGAATCACACGCAATCTGGCCCAAGACGGTCACAGGTTCCTTCCGGCAGGCATTAAAAAGACAACAGGCAGTCAGAGATGCTGTTTGCTTCCAGACACCCCCAACCCCCACCCCAAAGGGCCACAGGCTTGGAACAATGGGGCTGCCCCTTCTCCTTAGCCCCACTTTTGCTATAAGCTTGTCGCCCCATTAACATACCTGCGCAGGCACCATCAGAGAGGAGAATTCGTCTATTTTGTAATGGGCCTTGAGATCTTCACCCAGCTCTTCAATCTTGTAGGACAGCACTTTCGGGGAACAAAAATAACAGAAAAGTAAAATATTTTTTTAAAAACTGAAAGCATCTGCCTGTAAAAATATTGGCTTTGTTTTTCCCAGTGTTTCAAGAAAGCAGTTGAGACCTGGTTTTTCCATCCAGCCTAAATGTGTATGTGCCTGTGTCCATCTTTCATCTAATCATTTATCTCTATCTATGTCTGTCACTCTATGTATCTATCCATCTATCTGTCTCTTTCAATAGATAGATAGATAGATAGATAGATAGATAGATAGATAGATAGATA
>BLBF01000081.1:5651433-5670658 GCA_015471245.1 Laticauda colubrina
GATAGATAGATAGATAGATAGATAGATAGATAGATAGATAGATAGATGAAGGAGAGAGATGGATAGATACATATCCCATCTTTGGATAGATGGATGAATGAAGATAGACAGATAGATAGGTAGAGATATGGAGAGGGATGTATTGGTAGACTCATGCATAGATAAATGGATGCATGCATGGATGGATGGATGGATATAGAGAGGGATGGATGGGTACCCACCTACCTATCATATCCATGTATCTATCCATCCATCTCTCTCTGAATCCATTTATACATCCATCTACCCATCTATCCCTCCCACCCTCTATTATCCTACTCTCTATCATCTATCTACCTATCTCCATCCATCCATCCATCCATCCATCCCTCTCCCTCTATCTTTATCTATCCATCTATTCATGCATCCATTCATCTATGCACATGTCTATCCATCCACCCCCCCTTTCTTGTATCCATGTGTCTATCCATCCATCCATCCCTCTCTCTCCCTCTCTCTCTCCATTTATCTACCCAGCTACCCATCCCGCTCTCTCTCCGTCATCTATCTACCTATCTCCATCCATCCATCCAGTTGCTAAGTAACTGGCTGTAAATCAAGAACTACCTGTACAGATAATCAACCAGGGTTATATGAGTTTTCTGCTCAATCACGCAAGAAGTGATTGCAAATAGGCGAGGAAACATGCTGGTTCTCCACCCACTCCTCCAAAAAAAGCCCCTCAACTCACCATCACGGTTCTCCATCAGATCCTGGAACATGAATTTGTATGGTTTAGTGAGCGAATGGGGGGCGTTGTACACCTGAACTGAAGGGGCAGATCTGGCGCGTCCCCCACCTGGTGCCGATCCAAAAGAGGCCACAACTTCCCCTCGGTTCTTCCGGGTGGCATATTTTTGAGAAGGGGTCGCACTTCAGAGAAGGAAGAAAGGAAGAAGGGAAAACATTTTTAAAAGTCTTTCCCAATGGGATGGATAAGCCAATGGTTGCCCAACAATTGTGTGAACTTGCCTCCTCACCAGAAACGGTGTGGAAAACAAGTCAGGGTCCTGTAAACCGGCCTACCTGGGCGAGAAGCTGTTGGGCGAGAAATTCAGCCGGGGACTGCGGCCAGAGAGGGTCCGCTTGGAACGGGGATTCTCTGGGGTGGTGATGGCCCGTTTCTGAGCAGACTGGAAAATAGGGAAAAAAATCTTTTTTAAAAAAATCTTGCTTACTTCTATATTTTCCTTCCTTCCTCTTCCATTCCCTTTGTTCCTTTCTTTTTTCTTCTTCCTTTTTTCTTCTCGCAAAATACTTCCCTTCCTCTTTAGCTCACCAGCTAAATAATACGACACAAAAGGAAGCTGGAGAAAAAAAAGGAAAGAGAGAAAGAAAAAGGAAGAAAGAAAAAATGGAAACGGAAGGGAGGGAGGAAAGAAATAAAAGAAGAATGGGGAAGTAAGTAAGTGAATGGAAAGAAAGAAGGGAATGGCAGGGAAAGGAGGGAGGAAAGGAAAGGGAGGTTGGAAGGCCACGTATCTATTTCTCTAAAATTCTAAATACAAATAATGAACAGCAGAAAAGAAATGATTTTTCAAGCAGCACTGATCAAGCCACCTCACTTTCCCCAGGCTGGTTAAATGTTGCTGAATCTTACTTTCTGGAACAAGCTGCAAGAGACACACAGAAGAAACTTTGTCAAACCCAGAGGCCTTTTCTAGGAGTACTCACCTTCGCTGCAATCATGAGAATAGAGCCTTCAGTCTGAGAGGCAGTCTATCCTAAGATTTCAGCTGCTGAGCCACAAAAGTAGGTTTTCTGTCATTCTTGGGCCCTTTCCCCCAACAGGGATCTCCTTCTACAAGTCACCCTGAAGGAGTTACATGACTCATCCATTACCTACTTACTTTTGAAGGTGATGCATAGGTATCCAGCAAGTCCTCTTCTTCCTCGTCAACCTCCATACTGCAAAGAGTTAAGACTCAACCATTAAATATAAGTTGCTCTCTAAAAATCACACCAAGCTACAAGCTCTGCTTCAATCGAGCCAGGGTGGATGGACAATTTTCATTTTCAATTGAAAATGAAATTTCAGTTTTCAGGGTGGATGGATTGACATTTTCATTACATCAAAACTAAGTGAGTAGGGAGTTGGACTAGATGACCTTCTAGGTCCATTACAACTTGTTATTCTATGCTCTAAATCAATGGCCACTTATTCTCCTTGTACAGGTTGTCCTCAACTTATAACCACTCATTGAATGACTGTCTGAAGTTATAACAGCACTGAAAAAGGTAACATATGATCTTTTTTCACACTTATGACCATTTCACTTATGACTGTATGATCTTCAGGGTCACGTGATCAAAATTTGGCAACTGACTCGATTCATGATGGCTGCATTCCCCAGGGTCATGGGATCTCCTTTTATGACCTTCTGACAAGCAAAGCCAATGAAGGAGGCAGATTCACTTAACAACTATAGCAAGGAAAGGTCGTAAAATGGGGCAAAATTCACTTAACAACCATCTTGCTTAACACTAGGAATGTTGGGCTCCGTTTGTGGTCGTAAGTCGAGGACTCCCTTATTGTCTGATCACTAGGGACCACGGCCATGTTCTCCCATCTATAGAGAGGATACGAGTCTTGAACGGAGCCGATATCCCCCGTATTGGACCAGCGATCATCCTTTTTTCTGGAGGGCTTTGTTATCTTCTTGCTCAGCATCTAAAAGGAAAAAAGAAACATCAAAAAAATTGTGGTTGTGTTGGCTGGTTGGCTGTTCCAATATTCTGGGAATATCTTTCCTTTTATGTACACTGAGAGCACTTGCACCAAGATACATTCCTTGTGTGTCCAATCACACTTGGCCAATAAAGATTTGTATTCTATATTCTATTCCCTATTCTATTGCCTATTCTATTGCCTATTCTATTCTAACATGCTGGCTAGGGCAGAATAGCTTTTGCACAATTATGGGAAGGAGCTAATATCCCTTCGGAAGATTTAGTCATACGAAAAGTATTGGAATGTACTAAAATAGATAAGCTCACATTGGAAATGGAAGACAAGGAGGATTCTGAATATTATGCAATCTGGGATAAATGGTATGAGTGGCTACAAATAGATATAAAGATTAGAAAGATTATAGTAAGTAACACAAAAGACCTTAAGATTATTAATGTAGATGTGTATATAATAATGTATATAGGATATATGTATTTGTCAATGCCAAAATGTTGTCACGAATTTGTATTTTTGAAAACAATTAAAAAAAACACAGACATGCTGTCTGGGGAATTCTGGGAGCTGCAATCTAGGCAATTTGAAGTTGTTACAGTCTTAATAAATAGTTAGCCTTATTGTAGTTTAATTTTATTATAATAGAAAAGACCAGTTTAGCTTTATTACCATGGAAAAGTTTAGCTTTATTATAATGGAAAAGATTCATCTTATCAGTATCATTTTTTTACAGTTAGAATAGAATTTTATAGGCTGTAAACTTCCTATCAAGGAAGAGATAAAGTTGGCAAAAATGCAACATAGGTGCAAATGCAGGTAGCTCTTGATTTAAAATTGTTTGTTGAATGACCAAATTAACATAAATTTTGGGCTCAATTAATTATGGTCATAAGTCAAGGAAACCCTGTAATTGCTAGAAATGAGGCCAAGCCTCTACCTCATGTTCGAAGGTAAGTAAATTTTCCAGAGTCAAAAGAAGGGCTTCCTTGCGCATAGCAAAAGCGATCAGCTCGTTTCCTAACTCCGACTTCGATACCCATCCCGTCATGCAGATTTCTTCTACTGTAATAGAGTAAATAAGAGAGTAAATAACAAGGAAATGGTCTTTTTTTTAAGCCAGCAGGCTGTGCCACTCCTGTCCCACCCCCACCCCGAGAGAGAGAGAGAGAGAGAGAGAGAGAGGGGGGGGGGGGGGGAGGGAGGAGGAGGAGGAAGAGGAGGAGAAAGATAAATTGTGTACATGAAACGAATTCAAGGTGCTGGATTTGTAGAGCCAAATTTTAATTGTACCTGAATTTATTAATAAAGTACATCTAAATGTGATGAACAAATCCATAAAATGGGACAATAACAGGACTGTAGTTTCTGGATTTTGGGTTGGTTTCTGTTTGGGCTCACAGTTTTCTGTGGCTGTTTTCATTTCACTGTTCTAATTTTGTATTATTCATTGCCCCCAATCCCTGGAAACCATCATAGTATGCAAGCCTAATAAATCACCAATCAATACCATATTCCCAGTTATTGGTTAACCAGGTTCGTCTTACCACCTTTGCCAGCTGCTTAAGTTGCAATGCGTTCTTTTGTGAAAAAGTCAGTCAGGGGGAATGAATTCAGAGTTTAAGTGTGTTGGGGCAAACCCGAGATAGGATTTGGGGTTCCCGCAAAGAAAGAGGGTGTGTACCTTCGTGTGCCGCCCTTCAAAACAAACCCTGCATTGAACAAAGTGAACTTCAGTGATCAAGGCAGGCAGCCTTGATTTCTCATCCAAAATTTGGCTCCTGCTTAGGGCCCTCATGAAACCTCCATTCAGTGGCAGTCTACCTTGGACTAACAGTAGGAATTGGTTTCTCATGGATTGACTCGCCGTCCCACCTTCTTTTGTTGCTTATTAGAAGTAATGTAAGGCGACGTAAAAAAGAGGTAATTTATAGGCTTAAACCACGCCCCCAATTCCAATATTTCATGAGGTCTAGCGCCCGGGCTTTACACACTTGCCCTTTTATCTCCTTTTTCCCCCTTTGCTTTTTCCTCACATTTCTCGGCAATGGCGTCCTGGTCTTCCCTCTCCGCGAAATCCAGCCCGAAGACCTTGAGGTCGGCCACCACAGCATCCATAATCCCCGGCCCCATCATCGCTTCCTTTTCGCGCCACGACAGGAAAAATTCCCGGAAGAAAAAAAAAAAAAAAATCTCGCACGCGTCCATTCGACCACTTACAGCACCGCCCCGCGCACTGCTACCAATCAGAGAAAAGTGGTCGGCCGCCACGCCCATCCCGGCTTCGGCTGATGCGCGGGCCGCCTGCTGGAGTGGGCGTGGCGGCCGAACCTGAAAGGGAGCGGGGGTGGGTGGGGGCTGGGGGGGTTGAAAGAAAGGTTCTGTTCCTAGAGCGGCCAAAGTATGTATGTGTCGAATGGGAGATTCAGGGAGTGAGAGAGTTGTTCCTAGAGCGGCGAGAATTTTCTTTCTTTCCACCGCGTCTTTCAAAACGTTTGCAAGACTTCGGTGCTATGCAGAGCTCTTCGTCGGACAGAATTGTCAATAGAGAAGAAAGTGTGACTGAGGTTTTTTGTTTTTTTTTTAAAAGTTTTTTATTCTTTTGAAGAATAAAAGCACAAAACCTTTTTGCAGCATACCTGACCCATAAAAACTATGAAAATATCTAGGGGATTATTATAATCCCCACACTTTTATGTATAATTCAAGAATGGTCATATTTCATGCAGTCAAATAAGAGGCAGCTGAGCCCACAGCACGAATGTGGGCAGCATAAGAGGCTCAGAAAGGACCCTCCCCTAATTTCTTGGGCTGTAAAGAAAAGGGTGATGACACATATATTTCCAGATTTGCAAGATTCTTTTAAATGTAGCTGCACAATAAAATCAAATTACATATGGTGTTTCTTCTTTGGTCTACCTAGCAGGGTGGACATGCAACCAACTTTTTTCTAGGCTGGTTGTGAATGAGACAACCAGCAGATTTAGCAGAGTGATTAAGCCTATAGGATTTTTCCTTTTTAAAGTGATCTGTGAAGTTTGTAGGATTGCTTAACGGTTGTAGAAAGGAAGATTTGATATTTGAATTAGGTCCTATAGGGTTAGTAGATGGTAGGGTCACATGTCTTTGGATATAAAATACATTGCCATAATCATAACCTGAAGGATCATACATCCGTCCCCCCCATTTCATGCCTTGATCCCATAAGGGAGAGTCCTTGCCCTTTGATAGAAAAGTTATAGTGATGTTATTACACCGAGTGTTCCGGGAAGATGTCTGTCCAAAATCGCATTTTTTTCTGGTGGTAGATCTTCCGATGGAGATGTAGGTATCAGGCTTGTGTGGAGTCCATGACATATAACCGGTCGTTTCACATCCCCAATTTTTCCAGAATGTGTCCGCGACGCCCCCACATTGATATTTATCATCTGCTGTTTGAGAGTGTCCAGGACAGAAGTAAAAATAGCAATTATATACATATGAGGGATAGGGTTGGGGAGGCCGGGAAGCAGAATTAATAAAGTCTTTATAAGGAATAACACCATGAAGCATTTCCGCAAAATCAAACTGCAGCTGCGGGAAAAATAGGTCTAAACGAGTCATATTGCAAAGTTGAGTTAATAATTCACCCTGGGCGTCTTTGACCGTCCAGCATATTGATAAGGCGCGGTGTGGGTTGATATTATGTGCCGCCAAAAAACCAAACAGGGATAACAGTATCTGGTTGACAATCAGATGCGTCATTGCGTTTGTCGTGGGTAGATGGATGGAAAGGACGAACGCAGCGTGCTGGAATCCACAAAACTTTATCAGGCAATTGGATAGCGGTGTAGCCTCGACCCCATGTTATAAGCTCTGCTGGTCCTTTCCAAGCAGGATCTGGTAGATGCCTGTAATAAACAAGGGGTCTGGAAGTGGGAACAGGAGGTTTTGAACAGGAGGTTTTGAAAAATGTCGAGATGCTGGGGTGAGAGGAGGGGTTCCAGTGAGGTTCAGAAAGTTCAACATATATAGGCATACGTTGAGAATATTTTGCAGTGCTGGGAGGTTGGGGGGCCTCGGGTGGCCATTTTACCCCATATACCTCTGAAGAGCTAACTTCAGGGTTTGGTTAGCTCTTTCAACGATAGCTTGCCCTTGGCTATTAAATGGTATACCAAATTTGTGAACAATGGACCACTTATGGCAAAATTCCGCAAAGGCAGTGCTAATATAAGCTGGCCCATTGTCTGTTTTTAGCGTGTGTGGACATCCCAGCACTGTAAAGGTTCGAATACAATGATACAATACAATACAATACAATACAATGTTTGGTGGATTCACCTCTTTGTGGAGTTGCCATAATAAAACCCGAAAAGGTGTCCACCGATACATGCAAATATTTCCAAGGTGCAAATGGGATAAATTGAGTAACATCCATTTGCCAGGTTTCACATGCTTGAATCCCTCTGGGGTTGGTGCCTTGAGCTAAGCCTTTACTCTGCTTGCTACAAGTAGGGCATTGTTGAATAATGGCTGTTGCTTCAGCCATGGTAATTCCAAATTGTTTTACAAGGGCTCTTTTGTTTTGATGAAAATATTCATGGCTCCGAGAAGCTGTGAGTGCAATAGGCATAGGTGCTTTAATAGTAATTGGGCATGCAGTACACGCTTCATCGGCTCTTTGATTGCCTTCTGATAAGAACCCAGGTAGGTTTTGGTGACTTCGTATATGGGCCAGAAAGAGGGGGCATTTGCGTTTATTCAGCAGGACCTGTAGATCACTTAGTAAATCATACAGATCATGAGGAGTAGCAGGGGATATATATGCTTCAAATATGCTTCATATTAACCAGCTGAGTAACATGTAGACTATCAGAGATCACATTAATTGATTGGTGTGGGAACAGGGCAAGGGCCATATTGAATGCGGCCAATTCCGCCTTTTGTGCAGAGGTTTGTGGAAGAGTTAGCCTTTTATGCCAGGTGTTAAGATATGTCCATGTACATGCCCCATGGGTTTTGGACCCGTCTGTAAAAACCGTGAGAGCAGCAGGAATGGGGGTCGAGGTGATGGGACTACTGAAGGATATAGGGATGACTTTTATGAGTTGAAGCCTAGGATCAGAGGGGAGGTGACACGACGTATGTCCTACCCAATCAGCCAGGGCATCCTGTATGATGGCAGATGACTGATATAGTGGCTCCCATTGAGTTAATTTCATGGGAACATATAAGGTGTCTATGTCATATCCAATTAGAGTTTTTGCCCTGTGTCGTCCCTTATGTATAATCTGTGCAATTTGTATGTGGCGGGTAGAGATGGTGACACGAGGAGTATGGGGTAAATGTAACCATTCTATAATGTGCAGGGATTTCTTTGGCGAGGGTGGGATTTGTAATAATATACCCGTAGTGAGCATTGGAGTGTTAAGGAGAGCAAGGGATAGCAGGTGATTGTCACCTACTCGATCCACCCATAGATGAGTTAATGTCCTGTTAACTAATTGCAGGACATTCTTATGATCCTTGGAGAGAAGTACTTTATCCGAAGGATGTTTTAGACCTGTAAGAGCATTAAAGAGCGGAGTGAGCTGAGCAGTGGTAGAGAGATATGGTCTGGCCCAGTTGAGAGTGCCAAGATATTGCTGAAGCTGTACTAATGTGGGGTTAGAGGGTAATGACAATATAGGCAGCGCGGGAGTAGCGGCAGCCTGTAAAAGCTTATGACCTAGATATGTGAATGGATATTTGCGCTGTATTTTTTCAGGTGCTATGTAAAGTCCTGCCGCCTGTAATATAGTTGTCAACTGGGGTAGGCTCTCTTGTATAACGCCCTTCTCACCTGCGGTTGCTATCAGTATATCATCCATGTAATGATATACGAGATAGTTGGGATAGAGTGCTCTATAAGGTTGTAATGCCTCTTTAACATAGGCCTGACACATAGTTGGTGAATTAAGCATGCCCTGGGGTAGCACTTTCCATTGATACCGTTGGGTGGGTTGAGAATTGTTTAATTCAGGTATAGTAAATGCAAATATTTGCCTGTCTTGTTTTTGAAGGGGGATAGAGAAGAAACAGTCTTTTAAATCTATTATCACTAGATCATAATCCGAAGGTATGAGATTGGGGTTAGGTAGTCCACATTGCAAGGCCCCCATTGGTTTTATAATGACATTTATGGCGCGTAAATCTTGTAATAGGCGCCATTTGCCGGATTTTTTCTTTATCACAAAAACCGGTGTATTATAGGGGCTTGTGGACGGCTCAATATGTCCAGCAATTTTTTGAGCACGGATCAATTCTTTTAGGGCATTTAATTTTTCTAGCGGGAGAGGCCATTGATCAACCCAGACAGGAACAGAGGTTGTCAAAGATAGCGGTAGTGTATGAGGCATAAGGAAAATCGTCAGGGAAAAGAAATGGTAGCTTGCAATTGCGATAGGAGATCCCGTCCCCACAGGTTAAAGGACAGCGGAAGCACATAGGGTTTTATGTGCGCGATAGTAGAAACCCCAGCAATAGAAGCAGACAACCAGTTAGAGCTGACCTGAGCGGCTTGAGCTCCTCCCACACCGTGAACCGCCGGCGAAGGGTCGAGCGGCCACTCAGGGGGCCATTCAGAGGCAGAAATAACAGAAGCGTCAGCACCCGCGTCAACGAGGCCTGAAAAGGATCGGTTGTTGAGAATAACCGTGAGTAAAGGCTTCGAGGTCTGTACAGGTCGTTGCAAAGCCATAAAGGAAAGGGAATCGGAGGAGTGCAAAAGAAGTATAAAGGTAGCTACAATCATGCCCTTTTTTAGAAAAAAGGGGCGATCTCCCATTACTGCCATGGACAAACAATTTATAGAGTAGACATTGTAAAGAAAAGGAGCGGCTATTACTCCTTCTATTATCAGAGCGGAGGTGGGGATCAGCAAAGCAGGACAGTCAGATGCAATAGGGTGTTGTGTAGTTATAGTGAGGGGAAGAGTAATGACTGCCCCTACGTCCTCATAAACTATATCTTCTGATAATTCAGCAGGGAATGCATTCCGACTTGCAACCTTATTGTCCGGGCTAGTTGCCAACCCCGCAACTAGTTTTCCGAAGCCTGTCCCTGCTGAGGATTGGATCGGCATTGGCTTGCCCAGTGATAGCCCTTACGGCACCTTGGACATATGGTTTTAGGCTTGGTGGTTTGGGCAAAGGTTTTTCTTTTTGGAGCATTTCCCCCTCCCCGAGCCCTGCATTGACTTTTAAAATGACCCGGTTTTCCACAATTATAACAGTTTCCTTGACGAGGCACAGTCATAGGGAAGGTGGAGGATAGCACAGAAGCAAGGGCAGAAGCGTTAGAACGGGCACGATGTGCTTCCGTGCCAACATCTTGACAGGCTCTGATATAATCTGCCAGAGTTTGTTGTGGTATTGATTGCAGCGGTTTTAGTACCGCCTGACAGTCTGCGTTAGCGTTAGAGACTGCTAATTTTATTAGTAATTCAGCCTGTGCAAGCGGATTGTCAATTTGTCTGTTAATGGCATCAGACAGTCTGTCTATAAAGGTAGAGTAGGGCTCAGAAGGTCCCTGAAGAATCTTCGCAAAGGACAAAGTAGGTTGCGAAGAATCGGGTATGCGGCGGAAAGCATTCAAAGCAGCATTTTTCATTAAATTGTATCCTTGAATGCCAATTGTAATTTCTTGCTGAGGAGTAATTATAGTATTTTGGCATAATAAATGGTCCATTGTTACATTCGGTGGTAAACCAGCAGCCGCCGCGGCTTGGATGGCTATTCTATAATCATTATGCCATGAAGCCAATTGTGAGGAAGTGAGTAACATATTAGCCATAGCTTGCCATTCAGAAAATAAGATACGGTAATTAGTTGCCATATTTTCCATAAGTGTATGGACATATGGTGACTGAAGACCGTATTTAACAGTGGCAGTTTTCAGTTCCTTCAATAAGTCCCATTCCATTGGAACGTAATGAGGAAAGGGAGCGTTAGCCCCCGCCGGAGTGTGTAATACCATAGGAAAACAGGAAAGGTCTTCCGGCGAAACCTTCCCAGTTTGTACTGCCTTTTGAAAGGAATTCATAATAGGAGGTTCTGTCGAATTGGTTTTGTCAGGGGTTTTTAAGGGCTCGTCAAAGGAAGTTAGTGACGGTGTGTTAATCAATTGATAGGGGGTGGACAACTTAAAGATGCTAGCGAAGGATATAGAGAAGAGGGGTTAGAAGAGGTATTAAGGGGAACAGAATTTGAAACAGTGTCAATTTTGGAAGACGATGTATCTTCAGGGGATTGTTCCGTCTGTGGATTAGTTGAAATTGGAAACATCGTCGTTATGGCAGTCATTAAGGCTTGCCATGTACACAAAATGTCTGGAGGAGCTCTGGGGAGATTATGGAGCCATTTGCCAATACGTGTCCATGTAGAAGACTTGAGAGTGCCTTCTTCAGGATAAGCGGGGCAATTTTTTTGAAGGTATAGGAGAAAATGAGAAATTTGTCTCTTCGATAGAGGATATATAGTTGTGCCGTTAACCTTTTGCAGGTTGTTAGCTTTCCCGACTATAGAGGAAAGTTCCTCCACATGTTTGGAGAGAACTTTGGATTTTGAGGAGCCCATACTTACGAAGCGCTTGCCTTCCCGGTGCGTAGTATAGGAGTCGGGCGACGTATCCCTGGACAAGAATCATGTCAGGGTCACCAGTTGTGAAGTTTGTTTGACACCGCAGTGGAAGAGATCACCCAGCGGGAACTGGCAGAGTTTCGACCACCCCCTAGGTGACCGGACCTCGCATCGATTAAGAAGAACCACACGGACACAATGAATCTTCTTGATGAGAGCGCCCAGAGGACTGGTCACATTCTCTTTTATTGAGTAGTCACCTAACTTAGAGATAAGGGAGCTTATGGAGCTTATTTGTTCTTGCCAGTTCTTTTGCCTAATATGGAGTTGTTTGTTGCCTTCGGCCTTTTTTCAGGTATGACTCATTTTCTGCTACATGACTATGCACAGGAGTAACTTTAGATACTGCAACAGTGATCTGTGTATGTTTTGTAGGGAGAATTTTTTGCACGCATTTTTAAAAGAATACTTTTAAACTGTAAGCTGCCCAAAACAGTTTGGAGTTGGGTGCCCTCTAAATTCAATAAAAATGATAAGAGAAAGGAATCCAGCATGTTTACGAAAGGCAGATGATTAAAACCTTAGTAATATGGGGCATTGGTTATTGAATGTGGAATTTAGTTACATTGGGATTGCTGCAACAGTCGCAAATGTGAAAAAGGATGTCACTTTTTTCAGTGCCGTTGTACAACAAATGGTTGTAAATTGAGAACTACCTGTATAGCAGAGATAGGATTATAATCTGCATAGAAATGATAGAAGCTAATCTCATTGCTGCTCCAGTGGCAAATTTCAGGGCATCACGAGAATATTTCTAATAAAATATTTTTTGAAATACCCATCAATACCAACAAAATGAAAACACAACAAGAAAATCATAAACATAGCAGGTTTATTAGAGAAGATCTTGTAGGACAGAAGTGCATTTTCCACTGAGGTTGTCATTCTGATTTTTTTTTATTTGTTTACATAAGTTCAGTAACCGGGACTTACATAAAATATGTCTGAATGATTATCCATCCAACACCAAAGGTACATAATTTATTTCTTACATAATTTCTCTGTGGACATTAAAAAGAGACTTATAAATTTGTCATAGCCTTACAAAAAAAAAAAAAACAGAAATTGTAAAAAGAGGCGTTTTTTTGTCCTTTCCATTAAATTACTTCTCCCTTCACCCTGGATAATGCTACTGATCAAAATAGGCAGGTTTTAAACATACACCAACACAAAGGATTAATCTATTTTCAGCAGAAAAATATCAACAAAGCATACATCTTTGGAAATAAATACTTGAAATTGTAAATCCTTTTGTCTTGCCAATGTTTGCTGTTATACAATTGAAACTGGGGTTTTGTTTCTTTATCACATTGATGCTTAATATCAGTGCTTTTCAGAGTTTTTTGGTCAAGGACCCCTTCCCTTTATACAGTATTTTTGATTTAATCCCAAAAAGAATGGTAAAATACTAGCTAATATTAAAGGAACAAAAGGAAGAGAATAAAAGGGTATAGTTAAAAATTATCCCCTCCAAAATACAAAAAAAATCCCTACATAGGACACCATTATTGAGTTTTTTTTCCATTGTGACTTATATCTATTCATTTTTTGTAATATTAGAAGTTGCAACAGAAAAGTTTTAGATATTTTTGGTTCTGAAGGACCCTTGAAAGCATCTCAGGACCCCTAAAAAGACCTAAAACACATTTTGAGAACTCCTGGCTTTCAGTTATTTCTGCTTTTATGAGGGTGGGCTAATTGTTAAAATATAAACTGAAAAATAACTACACTGGGCATGAAAGCAGGGATGGCCTGTCAGACAAACAGTGCTGCACGCGATTAGCTAAAAAAAAAAAAAAAAGGCTACTTATAGATGACCCCTTAAAAGTTGATTGGTTTTGTTAGAGCAAGGGTCTTCAAAACTTGGCCAGTTTAAGATTCATGGACTTCAACTCCCAGAATTCCTGAGCTAACCTGACTGGAGGAGGAGGAATTCTGAAGGAGTTGAAGTCCACAAGTCTTCAAGCTGTCAAGTTTGAAGAGCCCTGCGTTAGAAGTTCAGAGCAGGGGTTCTCAGCCACCTGATGATGCATGGACTTCAACTCCCAGAATTCCCCAGCCAACCAAAGCTTGGAGGGAATTCTGGGGGTTGAAGTCCACACATCTTCCAAGTGGCCAAGACTGAGGAGCACTAAGATCAGGCTTGCCATGAGAACTTCTCAAGAAGATCCCTCCTTCTCCTCCTGGACAGAAGGCTTCTCACAGGAGCTCTGTCAGAACATAACCTCTGATTTCAAACTTCAGAGAGGTCCAGTCCAGCAGCGGCCTTGGGGTCATAGGAGCCTGGAAGTTGTTTAACTCTACTGCAGGCAGGACCTTATCCCAGAAGTAGACCTCAGCTATTTCTCCCACTAAAGACTGCTTCACGTTTAATCTGCCCCCGTCGGAATCTTGGTCCTGACCCAACATCACCACCAGATCCGCCTTGACCTCGTACCCTTCATTGCCTCTTTCCTCAGCAAGCGCTTCCCCATCCAGCCAGAGCTGGACCATCCCGGAAGCCGAATCCCAAGTGGTACACACCGATTCCCAGTGGAAGGGAGACCTTTCCAGAAATATGGGAAGTGGGAAAACGGCGCACTCACCACCCACACATCTTTTGAAACTGTTGGGGTTTTGCGAGAGGAGAATCTCGTTGTCGTGGTCTTGGGAAGCAGCTGAGAAGAGGGAGAAGCTGCGGGTCAAGTCAGTGAAGAAGCGGAGACAAAGGGTCAACTGTCGCAAGCCTTGATCTAGGTTGGGCTTCAGGAGAACGTGGGAATTAGCAGAATTAGCTTGGAGAACACGAAAGCCTTTCCATCCAAACCTGAGGAAGAAAGAGAGAAAACCATGAAAGGGTGGGTTTTCATGCCCACAGAGCAGAGGTGGATTTCAGCCGGTTCTGGAGAACCGGTGGTGGAAATTCTGAGTAGTTTGGAGAACCAGCAAATCCCACCTCTGACTGGAGATTTTACAGTATCGTTCCCCTGCCATGCCCAACCAAGCTACGCCCACAGAACTGGTAGTAAAAAAAAAAACTGAATCCCACCACTGCCAGAGGTATTCAAACACAACTTGCATGAATCCATGGTTGAATCAAGGTGGATTCATGGAAGGTGAAAGTTCTACCATGGAATGAAGACTTACCTGTGTTGGTCAAGATCCCTGGAACACTGAATATCAGGAGGACTGTACAAAGCAACAGGCGGTCCTTCTCCATGATGTCACCCGCCATAGCCACCAGTTTCTGAAATCAGCTGCTGGAAGGGCCACCAGAGACGTTTTTTCTCTAAACTTGGCTGTCTTGAGTTAGAGAGATGTTCTCAGTGGTGTAAAATGTTCCTCCTGCTTTTGAACAGAGTCCTCAAAACGCCCTTCCAGGGTCTGTTTGCAAAGATACCAGAGAAGCACCAAAGAAGGGAGACAGATGGAGAATTGTTAGATATTATCGTCTGGCACGTGAGATAATGTCATGGCAGATTCAGATTTGTGTAGATACGTGTTTTTCAGCCCAGCTTCAAAATGAACTCTGGCAGGATCCTCTCCAAAATTTAAAGAAAACCCAATTTCATTAACTTTAACTTAAATCTAAAATTTAATTACACTTATCTTTATAACTAAGATGAAAATGACTGCTTGCTATTTATTAAGTTTACGTGCCACCCACTTGGCAATTTGAGGCAACACTGTATATCAGACTGTCTCACTAATGGCCACAATTTGGACTGGCAATTTATTAAGCAAAGTGATAACCAAGGGAAACTGTGACTATGCTTATGATCTGACTTTGGGTTGCATTACAGGCCTGAGAAGGTTCTCAAGTGCAAAGATTAGTGGCAAAGACATTTTTTTACCACTGTCAAGAACTTTGAGCGATCACTAAATGAGACAAGTCATTAAATAAGGTTTGTACTTTTACAATAGCTTTATAAACTTCACAATAAAGTAGAATTACTATAGCTCACCTGGCTGTGTTTCCTCTGGTCTACCTAGCAGGGCTGATTTGCAGCTGAACTTTTTTACAGTGCGATTGTGAGAAAGATAGCTTTCATACACAAACTTTGGGGTGGTGTAGTTGAGGAGCCCATCAATTTTTCTTTTACGGGTGATTTGTGTTTTGCATTTTTTTTTTTGGACTATACAATTTTTGTTCAAATATTTTCTTTTTAAAGTGTAAGCTAGCTACAACTACTTACAACTGGGTGACCTCTACATTTCAAACAACAATTACATATAGTTCTTGACTTATGACTATAATTGAGTCCAGAAGCAAGCAAATGTTGTGCTTGTTTTTTACCCAGGGATGGTTTTTATATCTTTATACATAATTTATATAAGCACCTGATGCACACATCACCAAGGATTTGACCAACTCCCCTTCATAGGCTGGAATGGGGCAGCGAGATCTTCACCCCCATGCCCCCCCCATCGCATCCAACCTAGCTTTCATTATCAGCTGACCTCTACTAGCAGTCCATCCTTGGGCACTGGGGTCCACCGTCCTCCCCCACTACCCCACAGCCACATCATCATAACCAATTTAGCTAGGGAGACTTAATAATGGCCAATTCACAGTGCAGGAAAACTAAATGCCAACCAATACCCAGGCCAAGTGATGGGTCTCTGCCTTCTCAATGGATAATAGAGGCCTCGGGTGCCGGACAGGCAAGGGACAGAGCGTTGGGGTCTGGAAAGACCTACAGGTAGGTACGGCACCACACTTCTCCCTTCGCTGCACTGCAATTCACACGAGCCCCGAAATGCCTCCAACCCAGAGCAGGAGATCTTGAGGGAGGAAGCATGGTACCGGAGCGGCACCAGTGAGGCTTTCTAGATCCCATTGCTCTGTCTCCCGCCTCTCCGGTGCCCAAGGCCACTGCCATCCACCGAAAAGACAGCGGCCAATCCCTCGGCACACAGATTGACTGATATTTAATTGCCCTGCTCTACCAAGGAGAATCAGATGTGAATATGTAACAGGGAGGAAGGACAACTGACCAGTGGTGAGGGGGCAAGAGAAGGAATGCCCAGGATAGCTCAGGCTAACATGGACATGAAAATGTAACTGCAGTCAACTGTCTTTGTGGTGCCTTTTCAAACCCTAAGAACCACAGCTATGGCCAAATTATGCCAGGCAAGGAAATTATAACATCTATTCTCCATCAGCAGACATACCTACCATTAAAATGGGCAGTCCGGACAGTACAGAGGAGGCAGCATCACGTCGCCGGAGCTTGTAGAGTGTTTGGATGGTAGCACAGTTTGCTCTATGGAGTTGGTTGGTTCAGTCAAGCCCTACACTGCTTTCAGCTGATCTCTCTGTTCTGCAAGTCTCGGGCAATCTGGGCCAGCTCCTTGGCCCCCATTTTGGCCTCTTGGAAATGGCCTGCCACAACTACCAAGAGGGCACTTCTCCATGAGGCAGGTGTGGAGTCCGGTACATGTGTTAGTGGGTTTGCAACCGGTTGAGGAGGGGTGGGTTGTGACCACTGGATGGTCTGGTTTTCTCTCTGGGTGGCCTGTTCTCTTTGGGTGGCCTGTTGGTGGAACATATTTGGTTAGCTGGAAGCACTTTTTGATGGCTTCCTGTGAAAGGCTTGGTAAGTGCGGGGTAAGAAGGGTGAAGAGTGCCTTCCTCATCATCCTCTTCCTCCCAGAACGGCATGTTGGCATGCCGTCACAAGGCCTCATCGTTCTTGAGGGTTCATGCCATCTTAGTCGGTAGGACACCTACATGCTCAGCATTCACTTCTGCTGGGTGACGTGACTGGTGTTTGCTGAGGGCCCGTTTCATCTTGAAACGGAGACCACACAAGCACAGGAGGCTGGGATTTTCTGCTCTGTTCTGGGTGCCGGCATCATTGGCACCCTCATCTCTACTGCTGGAGTCCAAAAGTCCAGGGGGATTAGTACTCATTACTTTAATCATATCAGTAACCAGCAGCAAACCCTCTACAAGGTGGTTGGCCTTGCAGTGGGGTGGCTTGGATCTTAGCTCCAGTACAGAGGGTTAGAGACACCATCCATACCTTCTCCAGCGGTCGCCACGGGGAGGCGCCCAAGCCATGCAACTATGCTTCAATTAAGAGAGTCATAGTTACTCCCGCCACCTACTCTATTATCAGCCAACAGCTCTACCTAGCATTAAAAAGGGCAGCTGAGGCTTTCTCTCTGGTTCTAAGAACCATCGCCATGGCCCAGGTTACGCCAGGCAGCAAGACTATAAAATCTATTATCAGCCAACAACCACGCCTAGCCTTAAAGTGGGCCATTGAGCTCTGTCCGCAAGAAACAATCAACAAGCCCAAAAGCTGACATCAGACCAACACGCAGGAAAGAACTGCCAAACATGTAAATAACAAATAACTCAACCAAAGAACCTCAAGACTACTTTTACCAACACTGAAACAACTAGCCACTAAAACATAAGTTGAGAGCAAACTCTTTTCCTCCTAGCACTTCACTTGTTGGTAATGAAACATCTGCAAGAAAACCACTAAGCTCTGAGAGGACCAAGAACGCCTCATTTCAAACCTGAGCCACAAATGTTGTCCTGGACTGTATACAGCATTATATTGAAATGTATCACCATGTTTATTTTCAGTGCTAAGAAGTCTGGTTGGTATTGGCATTCTTTTTAAGGAAGTGAAGGTGGGATGGAGGTAATCCAAAAGGATTGCCTTCCAGTCGGAGTACTGAGGGGGTCCTCAGGGACTGGAGGAGGCTTGCAGCTGAGCCCGCTTGACTCCTCCAGGCTGATTTGCCCTCAGTGCTCGCTCAGTGACTTGGAAGGGTCACCCAGTGGAGGCCATCCTGTGCGAGACTCCCAGTGTTTCTGCGTGTATGTTTCTGCATGTGTGTGTTTGTGTGTATGTGTGTGTTCAGGGATTGAATGAGACAGGCAGCAGTCGTCTACCTGGCTCATTCACTCCGACCGTCAGAGACTGGAAGCTCAGGAACTAAATGACCTCCCCAAGTAGGGAAGGTCAGTTAGAAATTTATGTGTTTTAGATACATTGCTACTTTAGCAAGGGCCAAAAGTTTTTTGCCATAATTAATCCCATGTTGCCAATAGTACCTGTCAGGCTTCTTAGCTAAATGTGGTGCTGGATAGTTAATGAAACCAGTGACTTACCTTTGGTGTCTTCAGTTTTGACTGATTTTACTCAGTGAGTGCCTCTGAAATAAAATAAAAAATAATTATCACCAAATGTCCACCTGATGTTCAAAGACTAAAAAATCAACTCAATTTCACAAAAGGGGCTTTTATGTGCTTTACCACTACCAGTAAAAAGAGGAAGATACAGCGAATTGGAATGTTGTGCCCTTGAGCATACCTCAGACCCACAATTCCTACTGTTCCCAAAGTTACCACAGGTGCTATAATTACTCCCTGAGAATAGCATCCCCATCCCACAAAATCTAAGAGTCTCTGCAAGAATTACCTGAGGTAAGAGGCTACGGCACGGTCCAAGGTGATCCAACATACAAAGTCTTCAGCAGCTTGAGCTCATTTTTCTGGTTCCAAGAACAATGGCCAAATTACGAGAGGCAGCAAAACTCTAAAATCTATTATCAGCCAACAGCCACGCCAAGCATTAAAAAGGGCTGTTGAGGCTATCTTTCTGGTTCTAAGAACCATTGTCATGGCAAAATTACGCCAAGCAGCAAAACTCTAAAACCTATTATCAGCTAACAGCCACAGCTAGCCATAAAATGGGCCGTTCAGCTGTTTTCTGGTTCTAAAAACCATCACCGTGGCCAAAGTTACGCCAGGCAGCAAAACTATAAAACCTATTATCAGCCAACAGCCACGCCTAGCCATAAAGTGGACTGTTAGGCTGTTTTCAGGTTCTAAAAACCA
>BLBF01000081.1:5684500-5695402 GCA_015471245.1 Laticauda colubrina
ACTCTACTCTACTCTACTCTACTCTACTCTACTCTACTCTACTCTACTCTACTCCGTATTAAAAGACAGCATCATAGGGCTAGAAGGGGCCTTGGAGATCTTCTAGTCCAACCCCTGTAATTAATAGAACAGAAAAATAACAGAAAACCTGGAGGATACTGAGAACACAAGTAGTCCTCAACTTACAATTGTTCAATTAGTGACCATTTGAAGTTACACTGGCAGTGAAAAAAGTGACTTGTGACCATTTTTCAGCCTTAACAACTGTTGCAGCATCCCGTCAGGCGAGCAAAATTCAGACCGTGGCGACTGACTCACATTTCTGACAGTCGTAGTGTCCCAGGGTCAGGTGATTTCCCTCTTGCAACCTTCTGACAAACCAACTTAGAGGAAAAACTAGACTCACTTAACAACTGTGTTCCTCACTTAATAACCACAGGGATCCACTTAAGAAATGCGGCAAGAACGGTCGCAAAAGGGGGCAAAACTCCCACAAATGTCTCGCCTTAGCAGCAGAAATGTTGGGCTCGCTGGGTTTTTTTTGTAAAATCGAGGACTCCCTGTACAATGAGGTGGCTTAATTCGGGATCTTCTGATTTACTCGGCCGTGCCCCACCCTTCCCAAACACCGGGGGGGGGGGAGGGAACTCACGGAACATGGTTTCCAGCCGCACCAAACAGCAGACAAAGTTGTCGAAATCTAAGGCCAAGTCGGGTTCCGCGTAGCGGGTGATGATCAACTCGTATAGTTTCTTGTTAAGTTTGAAACCTGGCGGGAGGCAAAGAGCGGTGTGTCAATTTCCCATTTAGGGGAAGGCTGAGAAGGAGAAGGCTAAAATTAAGACATGTGCAGAGTGCAAAGGGTGCGTGTGTGTGTTTTTCAATGGGGCACCAGCAGGATGTTAGACATTCAGGCAGCATTTTCACAACTTCAGCAACTTTTAAAAGGTGTCCACTTTTACTCCAAGCATGCTGGCTGGGGCATTCTGGGAGTTGGAAGTCCACCCATCTTAAAGCTTGCAAGTTAGGGAATTCTACCCATCTTAAAGCACGCTTCCTGGGGGTTTCTGGGAGTTGGTTCATCCAACTTAAAGCATGTTGGATGAGAAATTCTGGGAGTTGCAGTCCACCCATCTTATGACACACTGGCTGGGGGATTCTGGGACTTGAAGCCCATCCATTTTTAAAGTTGCTAAACACTATTCTAAGATATTTAAACTTTTCTCATCTCTTTAAAATCGAAAAAGTTTATTTCTCACCTCACTGACACTTAAAGCAAGATGGATGGGGAATTCTGGGAGTTGTCCACCCAGTTTAAAGCATGCTGGTTGGGGAATTCTGGGAATTGAAGTCCACCTGTCTTAAAGTTTCAGAAGTTGAGAAACAGAGAGTGAAGACACTGCAGACCCAATTCAAGTTCCCCATTTGTTTGGGTGATGTGGGGCCAAACAGATATTCCTAATGCAACCAACACCACAGGACTGCAGTTGTCACAACTGTGGAGTCTCCTGGAGCTCTCACAGAAAAGGTAGGATTTAAATGCAATAGATTGAATTAGACTAAATTAAAGTAATCCTTATCCTCCAATTGAAAACCTGGCAGGGCTTTAATTATTACTGGTATTTTTAGCCCTCCTTGAGGACTAGTCTGCTGCACAGGCAGTTGAGAAATGGAGAAAAAAAAAGGCAAATGTTCCAAGAAATGAGCATGTCACCTGCAGATTCCAGAGCCATTCGCATTTCATAGGAACTCATGCTTCCTGACTTGTCCAAGTCAAACTTCCGGAAGACTGCCTGAAAAGTTTTTAAAGGAAAGACAAATGAGAGGGAAGGGGATTCTGCAGAAATTCAACAGCTTATTATTACACATGGATGATGTCCATAGTTTTAGGAGATAAGAAAAAACAAACCCGCTAAATAAAATCATGCTGAATATAATAAATATTTTTGCTGAAAAAAATCATAATATCCTGAGACGGATATCATTTTAGCTCTTTATGAAATGCAAACATGGTTTTGAAAACATGGCTGAGATGTTCCTGTTTTAAACCAGCTGAGTGGATGGAAACTTACCAGATAGTTTTTAATCTTTGTCCAAAGGACATTAAACTCCACCAAGCCGAGTTTTCCATTCCCGTCTTTCTGATAGAGGAAGGAGCTGTTAAGGAGACGCTCTTGAGGAAATTCACCCCTCCCTTCCCAACCATTCACTTACAAAACCACAGGAAAAAAAATCCCTTTGTGATCATTCAGCTGAATCAAGGTCATATCTGTCCTTATCAGGGAAAGAAGCCTCCATTCCTGGTTTGAAGCTGGTTTGGAACTTGCTAAAGATCCTAAAAACCAAGATTAGGCAGCCAACATTTGGGATAATTTGTACAGAGAGGGGAAGATTGGGGGAAACAAATCACCAGTTAATAATAAGGAAGCCAAGAGGCTACATGAATATTCTATTTGTGCACAATTATTTTTTCTGTTGTCTGCAATCTCGATGACTTGAGCAAGGGGTTGGTCTAGAAGACCTCTAAGGCCCCTTCTAATTCTGTAATTCTCCTGATTTTCAGAGCATTTTCAATGTGGGAGAATAATCAGGAAGATTGCAGAACAATAGCAGGACCAAGAAGAGAAAATAACAATTCAAAAGTGGCATTGAGGGTTCTTGGTGGTCTCAGAGCTTGCTTGTTTTCTTGCAGACATTTCATGACCCAAACTAGGTAACATCATCAGTGCTAGAAGAGGGTGGAGTTTGCGCTTTTCCCTTCTAGCAACTAGTTACCTAATTGGGTCATGAAACGTCTGCAAGAAAACAAGCTCAGAGACCACCAAGGACCCCCTCCCCCAATGTCAATCCTGAGCTACAAATATTCTCCTTGATTAATTTTGATTAATTTTCTAGCATCCTTCAGAGATGATGTTTGTCATCAGAAATAGTTTTCAGAGAAATCCGTAAGGAATTTTTAAAGCAACCTCAGGACAGCAGTAGAAAGAGTCAAGCCTGATTCACCAAGAAATAATTTTTTAAAAAGAAATAAAATTTCTTTAAATTTCACTTAAATTCAATCCAAGATTATCAAACAGAGATCCAACCTAGAACCAAGGAGAAATTTCCTGACTGTGAGGACAATTAATTAAACTTCTCTCCAGAAGTTGTGTATGCTCCGTCATACTTTTCAAGAAGAGACTGGACAAGAAGTTTGTCTGGAATGCTATAGGGTCTCCTGCTTGAGCAGGGGGTTGGACTAGAAGACCTCCAAGGTCCCTTCCAGCTCATTTATTCCGTAATTCTGCAAGTCAAATGACAAATGGGCCTCCCCTTCCCACACTGTGAAAAATAGGATACATCCATGAGGTTCACCATACTTCGGCAGGACTCCAAGCTGAATCCTTTTGTGCGCAGGTCTTTATCTACCATTTACAACAAAGAAAGGAAAGAGGGTGATGTTATCCCTTACAATAGTTCATTTAGTGACCAAAGTTACAACAGCATTGAAAAAGGGAATTATGACCGTTTCATTGCTACTATGACCACTGCAACATCCCCATGGTCATGTGATCAAAATTCGGATACTTGGCAACTGGCATGTACTTATGACAGTTGCAGTGTCCTAGGGTCATGTGATCCTCTTTTGCGACCTTTTACAAGCAAAGTCAATGGGGAAGCCGGATTCACTTAACAACTCTGTCACTAAGTTAACAACTACAGTGATTCACTTCAGGACTGTGGCAGGAAAGGTGGTAAAATGGGACCAAATTCACTTCACAAATGTCTCACTTAACAACTGGGGTCTCTTGGTCATAGGTCAACCTGTATATTGGTCAACCCAATACTCCTGGTGCCTATTTTACCCACAACAACCCTGTGAGGTGGACTGGGCTGAAAGCAGCCTTTGCCATTTCTGCAAGTTTCAGGATTTGCAGCAAAACAGTTATTTTTCTCTTTTTATTCATGCACTGTTTTATTTAAAAAAGAACCGCAGAGAGAGGCGAAATGCTATCTTGGCACTTACGTTTTCCAATTATCCTATTGAGGATGGTTTGCAGTTCTCGTGGGCTGATCTCCATATCCTGGAAGGAAAAGGAAATTAGATTTAGATTATCATGTGTTTCTTTGGAAGAAAAGAGGATTTTAAAGCCTGTATCTGAACAGGCCTAGAGGCTGTGAGATATTTCTCTCTCTGGGCACACTGAGAATTTATCTGCTGAACAAAACTCCCCATTGGTGACAGAAAGGGCATCCGGCCAGCAAACACTCGGCGAGCGCCATTCAGTTGCCCAGACTCCACTTCGCAAGGGATTATGGGATCGTTAAATGAAGGCAATGATTAGAATCTCTCTCGCTTTAACGAGACAATTCAACCAGTAAATCCAAACAGAGGCAAAATGATCTCCCACCTCTTTCTCTCCAATTTTACTGCCAGCTCAATTTTTACTTTTAATTCTTTCATTTTAATTTTTTAGAATTTGTGCTGTTTCTCATCTTCGCATACTTACCGCCCCTGCCAGCTGCCTAAACAGCTGTTTAAAGCCTTCGTCAATCTCACTTTCCGAAAGAATTTTCTAGAGAAACGGGAAAAAAGGAGACGTCAGAAAACGAGGACCGGATTTCCAACGAGTAAAGTCAACGATGGAAGCCAGATTAAAACTCTCCATCTTGTCTCAAGTGGATCGTTTTGGAGATATGTCTCCCTAGGAAGGAAGACACGTATTTCTCCTTTCAACGGAGAAGGGAAATTTATTTCCTGCTCCTGAATTCCCTCAAATGTAGAGAAAAAATGGTCACTGGAAGCTTCTACCTCATCGGGAAGGTTGGCTTGGATCTGGTCATCCATCTCCCTGCAGAAGGACGGAAACGAAGAAAGAACAAAATGAAATTCAGAAATAACTTCCTCAAAAATCACAGCCTAAAATACAGATAATCCTCATTTTATTATCATAATTGAGCCTGGAATTGTGGTTATAAGCCATGCCAGTCATTAAGCAGGTCATCGCGAGACTGATCTGATTTTAGGACTTTTTTTTTTTTTTTGCAGTGGTCATTACGTGAAGACATATTTAAAGTGAACATCACAATAATTAATTATTTACAATTGGCATTTTTTTGCAGAAAAACCAGAACTGAAGTTGGGCTTCCAGTAAAAAAATCCTAAATCACAATCTCGTGACTGTAGGATGTAAATTTGCTCACTGGCCAAAAATATGACTGCAAGGGGTGGAGTTTGGCAGCCGTCAGAACTTTGAATCCAGATCATAAGCACTTTTTTTTGGGAGGGGGGGTGACTGCTAAGCAACTGGTTATAAATCAAGGACTATCTTAATGTGAAAAGGACAAAATTTACACTCCTCTTTTGAGATGGGAAATGTACAAACTTTAGTGAAAGCCACAAAACAGGGTTAAATGCTGGTAAAATAGAAACATACACCCCAAAACCCAGAATTCTACCTTAGGAATCTTAGTCTAAACTGTGTGTTAATATTTTGCCCGCTGCATCTCTTGCATTTTTTAAAAAAACACCAATATTTCAAAATACAAGTAGGCTCCCACTAGTGACTGTTCAAAGTTACAATGGCACTGAAAACAGTGTCAATTTTTCACACTTATGACCGTTGTGGCGTTCCCTTTGGTCACGTGATCAAAATTCAGATGCTTGGCAATTGATTCCTATTTATGACGGTCGCATTGTCCCAGGGTCATATGATCCCCTTTTGCGACCTTCTGACAAAGTCAATGGCAAAGCCAGATTCATCCAACAACCGTAGCGGTAACTAAACAATTGCACTGATTCACTTAACAACCATGGCCAGAAAGGTCGTAAAATGGGCAGAACCTCCTTGACAATTGTCTTGCTTAGCAATGGAAAATTTGGGTTGAATTGTGGTTGTTAAAGAGACAAATTCCTTGCATGTCTAATCGCACAAATAGAAGTATTCAATTCAGTAAGATGGGAACTATCTGTAATTAATTTTGAAAACAGATTTAACAGATAATCAGAGTTGGGAGGGACCTTGTAGGTCATCTACTCCAACCTCCTGCCCAAGCAGGAAAACCTACATCATTTCTGACAAATGGCAGTCCAATCTCTTCTTGAAAGTCTCAAGTGATGAAGCTCCCACAACTTCCGAGGGCAACTTCTCTTCCAGGGGTGGATTGTTCTAAGTTTCTCCTTATTTCCAGGTTGAATCTCTTCTTGATCAGTTTCTATCCATTATTCCTTGTTTGGCCTTCGGGTGCTTTAGAAAACAGCTTGACCCCCTTCCTCCTCTCTGGGGCAGCCCCTCAAATATTGGAAGGCTGCTGTCCTGTCTCCCCTGGTCTTTCTCTTCCCTAGACTAGACTGAAAAGATTTAGGGCAGACTTAATAGTGAAGGACGTTTTATGAGGGTTTTCCCAAGCAAGCATGATTCCAACCAACCAGAGTTTGTTGAAGCCCTGGGAAAGGATGACTTACACGGTGCCAGCTTTGTTCTCTGAGAACACGCGAAGTACGAAGTCCCCTTCCTTGTTGGGCTCAAAAGTCGAAGGGACCACGATATATTCACCGGGAGGCAGCCTGAAACGAGTGCTCACTTCCCGCAGGTTGATGAACTGCTCCGATCGAGCCCGGGACGAGTTAGAGAGGAAGAAATCCCGCTTCAGATGGACGGAGGGCTGCCCTTTGCTCTGCCAAGATAAGAGAGGAACCGAGATCCAAAGAAATTCCATTTTGACAGAGATTCCCTCCCTCCGAGATCCCCGGGAGATCAAAAGGAATCCAGAAGCCAAGACTTGCCTGCAAAGCTGGAGATCCGTCAGCGATGAGTCGGCAACTGAGCCAAATGAGACAGATCGGTTTGGACATTCCTAATTCTGGTTCTCATTGAGAACCATGAGGACTAGCATCTTAATCCTTTTTTTTTTTTTCAGCTACAGCCCAGAATTACAGGTAGTCCTCGACTTACAACCACAACCGAGCCCAACATTTCCACTGCTAAGCGAGACAGTGATTAGGTGAGTTTTGCCCCCTTTTATGACCTTTCTTGCTGCCATTGTTAAGTGAATCCTGCAGTTGTTAAGTTAGGAAAACGTTTGCTAAGTGAATCTCGCTTCCCCGTTGACTTTGCTTGTCAGAAGGTTGCAAAAGGGGGACCCTGGGACGTTGCGACCATCATAAATATGAACCAGTTGCCAAGCGTCCAAATTAAGATCACATGACCTCAGGGATGCGGTAACAGACATAAGCATGAAAAGCCATATGTCACTTTTTTCCAGTGCTGTTGTAACTTTGGACGGTCCCTAGATGAATGGTTGTAAGTCAAGGACTACCTATATTGGGAGGGCAGGAGTCTACCTATACAGGGTGTCAGCAACCCGTGGCTCTGGAGCCTCATGTGGCTCTTTGGGTGATCCCACAGTGGCTGGCCCCACCCTTTGCCCTCTCCTCCCCCTCACTCCTCGCCAGAAGGTAAAACACAAAAACCAGAAATGAGGGGGGGGGGAGAGGGAGGGAGAGAACCATTTCCCACAGGAAACACCGGGAGCCACAAAACCTGGGTAGACGTGGCTTGGGGGGGGGGTGTCATGTGACTGGGTGGGAGTGACATTGAGTTGGTCATGCCAACCCAGGTTTTGTGGCTCCCAGTGTTTTCTTTTCTGTGGGGAACAAGTCCACATCAGAGGTGGGTATTCAGCCAGTTCTGACCAGTTCGGGAGAACCAGTAGCGGAAATTTTGAATAGTTTGGAGAACTGGCAAATACTGCCTCTGACTGGCCCTGCCCCCTCTATTCTCCGCCTCCCAAGTCCCAGCTGATTGGCTGGGTCTCCTTTTGTTGCCCTGCACAGGAGAACGAAGCTGGAAAGCAGGTTAGTGGGATGGGAAGAGAATTGAAATTTTACAGTATTCTTCCCCTGCCACGCCCGCCCACCAAGCCACGTCCACAAAACCGGTAGTAATTTTTTTTAAAATCCCACCACTGGTCCAACTGGTTCTTTGAGCATTTAAGGTTGCAGACCCATGACCTATACCCCACTGAGCAAAAGACTGAACTAGATTTAATTCAGCAACTGCTCTTTATCTGAGGCCAAGAACCTTCGAATCCCATTTTTATTCCTTGGCACCTCCAAACTGGAGAAAAGATTTATTGGCCTGGAAAATCATTACTGCCGCTGGGCTTGAACCCATGGCCATACCGGCTGCTCTTGGCAAACATACCTCCGGGGGCACCTGGGAAAAAAAAACAACAGGAAAAAAAGAAAATCAGTGCATTTCAAAAGAGGAACCATCCCAATTCAGAGGGACTTCCGGAGGAGGGAGGGGGAGAAAACCCCTTGGGGGGTGGGGGTTACCTCGTAGACGGCAAAGCCGATGGTCTCCATGTCCTTCCCGAACCGCCTCTCTTTGCGACGGTGCTTCTGCATCAGGGCCAAAAGGAAGCTGCAGCCGGGCTCTCTCCGCCCGTCTTCGTCCTCGTGGTCGATCTCGTCAAGGCGAATTTTAAACTGCGGGTTAATCCAGAACGTGGCTGCAGGAGGAGAGAGACAAGAGAGTAGAAGGGAGTAAAGCATATATGAGAGAATATCTTTTCAAGAAGAGATTGGGCCGCCATTTGTCTGCTGGAGCAGAGGGTTAGACTAGAAGACCTCCATGGTCCCTTCCAACCAGAGGTGGTGTTCAGCAGGTTCTGACTGGTTCTGAAGAACCAGTAGCCAAAATTTTGAATAGTTGGGAGAACCGGCCAATCCCACCTCTGAATGGCCCCATCAACCCTATCTATTCTCTGCCTCCCATTAAGTCCCAGCTGATTGGCTGAGTCTCCTTTGGTTGCCCTGCACAGGAGAACAGAGCTGGAAAGCAGGCTAGTGGGGTGGGGAGGGAAGGGGGATTTTGTAGTATCCTTCCCATGCCCACCAAGCTAAGCCACACCCACAGAACACCATGCCCACCAAGCCACACCCACAGCTGATCGGCTGGGTCTTCTTTGGTTGCCCTGCACAGAACGGAGCTGGAAAGCAGGTTAGTGGGGTGGGGACTGGGAGGGTCTGGGGATTTTGCAGTAACCTTCCCCTGCTATGCCCACCAAGCCACGCCCACAGAACACCATGCTCACCAAGCCACGCCCACAGCTGATTGGCTGGGCCTTCTTTGGTTGCCCTGCACAGGAGAAGGGAGCTGGAAAGTAGGTTAGTGGGGTGGGGAGGGAATGGGATTTTGTAGTATCCTTCCCCTGCCACGCCCACCAAGCCATGGCCACCAAGCCACACCATGCCTACCAAGCCACGACCACAGAACCAGTGGCAACATTTTTTTGAATCCCACCACTGCTTCCAATCCTGTTATCCTATGTTCTATGAAGAAAAAGATGGAAGGAAGGCCAGCGCAAAAGATCGGCGTGGCCAGATATTGGTCAGGGTCCTTTTTAACCTGACTTGCATACATGTCATCTTTGAATTATCACCATGATGCACCCTGGAAATGAGAGTCCTGGTGTAATGATCGTAAAGCAGGTCAATACTCCTCAACTTACAACCATCATGGGCTGGTTTCCAGTGAAAACATCGTAAATCGTGATCATGTGACTTCTAAAGGATGCAGCAAATGACTGTAAACGCGGGCTGGTTGCTAAGGGTCCAAAAATGTGCATGTCTGTAGGACTGCAAAGAGATATGGCTCGTTCTTCCAAGATTTTTAAAAATATATTATTTATTATAACCTTGAGCAAGGGATTGAACTGGAGAAGACCCCCAAAGTCCCCTTCATTTTTTTTTATTCAATTTTTATACTGCCTTTATTGGTTTATAAGTAACTCAAGGTGGCAAATATATGTGATACTAGCTTCGCTATGAAACTTATGTGGTTGGGCTTAGTTTTGGGGGAGGAAATTAAGGGGAAAAAATTCTGCCCCTGCCGACCAGCATCCATCAGTATTCATCTGGCTAGAGTCCTGTCAGTGTGTGAGAGAGTTGAGGGCTGTTTGGAAGCTGAAAGAGTATTTGCTGTGTGAGCAAGGAGACAGCAAGGAGCCTGGGCGTGGCTTAGCTCAACTGTTCTGTACTAAAGCTGCTTGCTGCTGTGAAACTGAAGCTCCTCTCCTCTGCTTGTGTTTTGCATTTGGAAGAGATTTCTTTTCAGGTGGGGGGGGGGAATAGAACTCCTTTGCATGTTAATAATAATAATAATATGGGAAATATTCCAATGCTCTGAGAGTCATTTGGAAAAATCCTTTCTTAGTGAGCCCCCAGAAGCCAAGAAGAAACATCCATGCCAAATTTCAAGTTCTGGAGATTTTGTGATGATGCGTGAGTGGTATTTCGCTTTTATAGACATAGATTCCTCCTTCTTCTTTTGCTCACAACAACAACCCTGCCAGGTGGGTTGGTCTGACAGAATTACATCCGCTGCCATGGAAGATACCTGGGTAATTCCTACAGCCTCCGGCTGTGCTCCCTCGTCGCCAGGTGCCATCGTACAGTGTGGTGTTCCATTTTCGGAATCTGCGAGACTTCAGGGCATCGGGGGTGAGGTTGCAGATCTCCAGGCGGGAAAACTCACGGAGGAAATCTTGGAAGGACATCCTGCAAAGCCAAGGTAAGAAGCAAAAGCCAGAGCTGTGTTTTGAAGTGTGCAAAGTTACAAGAGGAAAGCAGAATCTGTAGCCTTCAGATCGTTGTTGGGAAGAGGCACAACCTGGCGGCTTCCCTTGAGAGTAGAAAAATAGCACATGTCCCTCCTCCAAATAACACAGAATTTTCCCCCTCCAAATGATTCATGCATTTATTATTTTATTTTTTGGAAAAATACTAGAACTTTCCTGCCCGACATCTCAGTCATTAATTCGCCTTATTGAAATAAAAGTGCTATAACTTCTATCTATCTATCTATCTATCTATCTATCTATCTATCTATCTATCTATCTATCTATCTATCTATC
>BLBF01000081.1:5695616-5712847 GCA_015471245.1 Laticauda colubrina
TCTATCTATCTATCTATCTATCTATCTATCTATCTATCTATCTATCTTCTATTTATCATCTATCTCCATCCTCCTTTTTCCTTCCTTCCCTCCCTCCCCTTCCTTTCCTTCCTTCCCTCCCTCCCCTTCCTTTTCTTCCTCCCTCTCCTTCCTCCCTTCCTTTCCTCCCTCCTTCTCCTCCCTCCCTCCCTCCCATACGCCCCCTCTTACTCTGAAAAGTAAATCCAGGCGGCTTACAATAAAAATCATAAATATTAAAATAATATTAACAGTAGATACAAAATTAAAAACCATCCCCAATGACTGTACGGTGGTGGCGTCTTCTCCATTAAGTTTTTAAATTTCAATAAAATAAAAGGTTCTGCTGAAACTCAGGTAAAAGCCAGACCTACCAAAACTCCCCATCCTCCATTTTTATTCTCAGCTGCTGCCCCACAGCCGGCTCCACTGCATTCCACTCTCCAGAACTGTTAAAATAAAAAATAAAAACAATGATTGTGAAAAGGCTCCTTAAATTCACCAGGAAACAAACCAGATTTTAGGCAGGCTGAGGGTTGTTAATGAGGCCGGGAAGAGTTCAGCGTGTGCATCCATCCAGGAAAAGAAACTGGCAAAAGCTTGTAAAATTTAAATTATGAAAACAAACGAGCAAACCAGAAACAAGCTCGAGTCCAAATTTCATTGGGCCTGGTTTTTTTTAACCCTTTATCGATAGGGATTAAAAATGGTAAGATTGTCAAGATTGCAGAGAGCTGGGTTCGAATTCTAGCTTATTAAAATGTTGATTAAATATGACACCCGGAGATATTTTGAGAACAAGCAGGGAGACCACCAAAAAACAAACACACACTTTATTGATAAGCTCTGGGTTGGTCTATTCTAATGTTTTTTTTCAACCTTGGCTGCTTTAAAATGTGTGGACTTCAACTCCCAGAACACTGAGAGTTGAAATCCACACATCTTAAAACTACCAAGGTTGATCTTTCTACTCTTGAGACTGGGGAACATTTATAGAAATGAATGAAACATGGATAACTCTGCTTCATTCATTCTGGTGATTTTCTTCTCTCTAAACCAGGCAAGGCCACTTCGTGACAAAGGATGCTGGGAATTGTAGTTCACCAACTCCAGGATGCCCACTTCACCTGTCACTCCATGCTCCTGTCCATTCTACCTCTCCCCATGGGTTTCGTATCCGGATCAGGCTGACACGCTGTCCTCGGTAGTTGATCTATTGGAAGGCAGAGATTGTCATGAGTCAATGAGTACCCACTGAGGTGATTTCATGGTGGTTTTATATAATTAAACCACGGCCAATCCGATTTGTACACGGCATGGTAACCAGAAACCAGAAGTGAGCAAGTTGATGTCTATGAGCCTCGGTGGCGCAGTGGTTATACTGCAGTACTGCAGGCGACTTCTGCTGACTGCCAACTGCCTGCAATTTGGCAGTTCGAATCTCATCAGGCTCAAGGTTGACTCAGCCTTTCGTCCTTCTGAGGTGGGTAAAATGAGGACCCAGATTGTTGGGGGCCAGAGGCTGACTCTGTAAACCACTTACTAAAAGCATGATGAAGTGGGATATAAGTCTAAGTGCTATTGCTATTGCTATTAAGAGCTGAGTGCAAATCTGAAAACAGACTGGGAATGCTTACTAGTGCCAAAGAATAAATTCAACATGATTTCTGAGACGATCACGTTCCAGGTAATCCTCAACTTACAACTCCAATTGGGACCCCATTCCTAAGCAAGGTGCTGTAAAGGGCTTGATTTTACAACCCTTTTTTGCCACGGTCATTAAGAAAATCATTGGAGCTGTTAAGTGAATTGCACGGTCATTCAGTGAATCTAGCTTTCCTTATTAAGGTTGTTTGTTGAAAGCCAGCTGGGAAAGTCACACATGGTGATCGCGTGACCCCAAATACATTTTACAGTTGCCAAGTGCCCGAATTTTGTGTGTGGGATCACGAGGATCCTACAACGGTCATAAGCGTGAGGACCGGTCCTAAAGTTGTTTTCAGGACTGTTGTAAGTTCAAATGGCTGTTAAATGAATGTTGTAAGTCGAGGACTATCTGTACATGGCATGTAATATTATATTTCTGTAGATGGCCCAGCTGAGCCCGAAGGGTCAAATGTGTCATCGGTCGTGAATCCCTTCATGCCCACAAGTCCATCCCACCATGAATTCCTTACCTCCCGCTAATTTCCCTTGGCTGTTAGCAGTTCAGATTCTCGCAGAGAGCTTAAGCTTGCGATAAATCTCTATACCCATTTGAACCGTCTGGATCTCCCGATTTCCCTGGCGCTTGGCGTGATTCTTCTCTTTCAAGTTTGGTTATGACGCTTCAGTGTTTCTCACCTGCTCACCTCCGGTAACCGAGTAAGCATGGCCCTTCACCAGCTTTTTGAAAGTGACCGCTTCCATGTCAAATGCACTCGTGATCTGGAATTCAGAGTGGGAAGGAAGAAGGGTTAGAAGAGAAAAACTGAAATGATGAGCTCTGAATGCCCACAAAGAAGTGGAATGGAGCTACGGGTCGTCCTCGACTTATAACTGATCACTTAGTGACCATCTGAAGTTACGACAGAGTTCCACGGTTGTAAAATCAGGTGCCTGATTTCACCGGTTGTACTGATTCCACCAGTCGTAAAATCAGGTCAGTCGTATGGATGATCCGATTTAAGACTGTCACAGATTATGACCAAGATTCATTTTAATACATGCCAATTAGTGCACATTCAAAATGACAATAAAGTTATTCTAAGTTTAAGTAAGTTAGGCTCCATTATAGTTGTGACTCAAGGATTCGCTATATACAGTAAGTCACCCAGAGTCACTTTGCATAAAAAATTAATAAATAATAAAATGAGAGTGGGCATCAGAATTTCATTTTTTAACGTGTGTGCCAGTGTATTCACAGAAAAAAGTGACAATTAAGGTTATCTTATTTTATCTTATTTTTATAACTTATCTCATCTTATTGTCTTATCGTCTATCTTATCTTGTTATTTTGTTATCTTATTCTATCATCTTTCATCTTCTTCTACCTTATCTTATCTTAGCTATCACACTCTGCTGAACAAATAATTCCCTCAACACTGTCCAACTATTTAGAAAGTCTGCACTACTATTACTGTTAAACTTCTCATCACTCCTTATCGCCCATCCCCTCCCATTTGTGACTGTATGATTGTAATTTTGTTGCTTGTATCCTTATAATTTATATTGACTGTTTCCTAGTATGATTTGATTGCTTATTGTACTTCATGACTATCATTAAATGTTTTACCTGATGATTCTTGACTCTGGATGAATGTATCTTTTCTTTTATGTACACTGAGAGCATTTGCACCAAGACAAATTCCTTGTGTGTCCAATCACACTTTGCTAATAAATAATTCTTTATTTCTTTCTTTCTTTCTTTTCTTTCTTTCTCTCTCTCTCTTTCTCTCTCTTTCTATCCTTACCTTAATCTTGCCTTACCTTATTAGTAAATAGTAATAAAGCTTGCCAAGTGACCAGTGACTTAGGAGTCCACCCACATGTGCCCATCTTGCTGGGATGCCCATGTCTAAGAGAAGGCGAGATGACTTCCCCGATATACTCACGTCAATGGAGCATCCCATAAGAGATCCTCTCTCCAGGGCTTTCAAAATGATCTGAAAGAGATCGCTGGGAGGCTTCCGGAGATCGTACCACTCGGTCACCCCGCCTGTAAAGTCCTCAAACCCTTCAGAGGTGCTTCCTCCAGATAAGGCCTCATAGCAGCCATTCAACCTAGGGTGATATCAAAGTATAGTATCTATCTTATTGCAATTCTACGGTGATTTTATCATGGCTTTGCCTCAATTTGTTTGCTCAAGCTGTATTTTATATTTGTGATTATATGTATAATGTGTTTTATTACAAGGATCCCCAACATTTCTGGCTCTGTGGAGCCCATTTCACAGATGGGGAATGCTGAGTCCTTCTCCAGAAGCTAATTCTTGACAGAGTGGGGGGAGAATGCCAAATCTACTGAAAGCTAAGATCGACTTGGAAACACTTTACTCTCCAAAATAAAAATAAATCAAACGATACATACTTGGCATAAGCTTTTTCGAGTAGGGCGCTCCAGAACTCATTCCCTTCAGCAGAATGAACAAACACCAGCTTGCCGTCTTTTGTCGGGAGCAAATCATCCACCACCACATCTATCCATTCACCAAACTGCCAGATCTGTTTTCAGAAGACAAAAAGAAGTCATCAACCATACTCACTGGATGCTCTACTAGGGAAACTTGTGGTAACAGACCACAATTGTGCAACCATGCTAAACCAACGATCTCGGCCTTTTTAAGCACCTTCAAGTCAATGCAGGTAGTCCTCAATCTACAACCACCCCACTGAACCCAACATTTCTGTTGTTAAGCAAGACACTTGTTAAGTGAGTTTTACGAACCTCCTTTCCACCGTTGTTAAGGGGATCGCTGCAGTTTTTAAATTGGTAACATGGTTGTTAAGTGAATTTAGCTTCCCCGCTGACTTGGCTTGTCAGAAGGTCGCAAAATCAGATTGTGCAACTTTGGGAAACATAACTGTGAAGAACAGTCATAAGTCACATTTTTCAGTGCCGTTGTAACTTTGAACGGTCACAAAGTGAACTGTTGTAACTCAAGGAATAGCTGTAGTTTCTCTCACTCTAAGGATGAAAGGCACTGTCAAGACTCTGTTAATGGAACATTATGATGAATATAGAGTTGTAAGAACTCCTGGGCTGTAATTCTTCTCTGCACTGCCTCGCAAGGCTAACCCACTGCTTGTATTTCAAAAAGGAAGACAGAATAAACCTGTGGGCCCTGGATAAAGGATCAGACAGGTGTTTACCTGGAAGTGGAAGATACCAGCATATCCGTTCTGGAAGCTTTGTCCATGGGGGACCACGCGATGGAGAAGGGGGTCATTCAGCGTGAGTGATGCAATGGCAGCTAACAACCAACAGTCCCCTAGAGAGAGAGAGAGAGAGAGAGAGAGAGACCAGAAAATTCAGCCTTCTATGCAGAAAGAGTCCATAAAAATTATTAGAACATAGAATAACAGGATCGGAAGGGACTAGGGAGGTCTTCTAGTCCAACCCCCTGCTCCAGCAGGAGGCCCTGTTCCATTCTGGACAATAGTTGTACAGTCTTTTCTGTCCAGTGATGGAGTAGCCACAACTTCTGAACTTAGCTAAGCTGTTCCACTGATTAAACAAAAAACAACCTTTTTCCAGTTTTTTTTAATCCTCTTCTTTCTTAAGATTCCTATCATGTACAGATAGTCTTCAATTTAAGATGATAATTGAGCCTGGAAGTACAGTCAGGTTAGTTGTTCAGCTGGTCATTAGATGACCAATTCATTTTTATGACTTTTTTTGTGGCAGTTCTTACCTGAACCTAAATTCATGGGCCACAATGGACTTGGTTTTTTTCCCCAGAAACCAGAAATAAAAATCAGTTTCTAGGGGAAAAAATGCACAGCCATTTGCATCATCCTGCAGTCATGTGACCACAATTTAAACACAATTTAGTGTTTTGCAGATCAATTTGTTTAATGACTGCAGTTTTCACTTGACAACCACAGGAAACATGGGTGCAAAATTAGACGTGGTTATGTGGTGACCTGCTTAATGACTGGCACAACTTATATTCTGGTTGTAAGTTGTGCTCTATCTTTACTCTAAACCCAGGAAATTACTATAGACTCACACAGAAAAAAAAAGGTCTAATTCCTGTATATGAAAGATTGTGGGATCAATTCTTGACATCTCCAGACAAGACTAGATAAACTAAAAAAAAAAAAAATCCACAGGGCTTCTATCAATCAAGAATCCTGGGCTGCAAAAATTTGCTTTGTGGACTCGGTTGTAACTTGATTGTAACCTCGTCAGTTTGAAAGGCTGTGCTGTTTGAAAACCCAGCCAGCTGTGGCTTGTTGGACACACTACACTTAAGCCAAACCAGGCTACATGCAAGATGCAACCTTGGTTTGCAATTTTGCAATGATCACAATTGGTTAGGAAGAACCACACAGAGGTAGTGGAGCTGCCAACCATGTCTGGAATTATTACAAGCTGCAACCTGTTTCTTAGCCCCAAAGTTGGCTTGGTGTCACAGGGTGGGGTGGCATCTCCATGTAGGCACAGATCAGATAACTGACAGAAGGGTGTGGATGCAACCAGAGGGGAAGAACATTTCCTATAACTTCTGGGGCCAGAAGCAATGGGTGGAAGCTGCTCAGAGGTAGATCCAGACTGGAACAAGGAATTTCCTGGCAGTGAGAAAAATTAACCAGTGGAACTACTTGCCTCCAGAAATTGTGGGTGCTAAAACACTGAAAGTTTTCAATAAGAGATTGGATAGGCATTTGTCCGAAGTGGTACACAGAATAACAGAGTTGGAAGGGACCTTGGAGGTCTTCTAGTCCAACCCCTTGCCCAACTAAGAGACCTTATACCATTTCAGACAAATGGTTGTCCAATCTCTTCTTAAAAGCCTCCACTAGGACAGACTAGAACACTGGGCCATATTTAACAAAATGAAATTCAATGTAGAGAAAAGGAAAGTCCTACACTTAGGCAAGAAAAACCAAAAGGACAGATATAGACTGGGGTGAAACCAGGTTCAATAGCAGTAACTGGGAGAGGGATCTTGGAGTCTTTGTGGACAACCAGCTATATAGGAGCCAGCCATGTGCGGCAGCAGCCAAAAAAGCCAATGCAATCCTAAGCTGCAGTAACAGAGAGATACAATCGAGATCAAGGGAGGGACTAATACCACCATATAAAGCCTTAGTAAGGCCACACCTAGAGTACTGCATCCAGTTTTGGTCACCACACTTATAAAGACACTGAGACTCAAGAAAGAGTGCAGAGAGGAGCAACCAGGATGATGAGGGGACTGGAACATGAAGAACAGATGCAGGAACTGGACCTGGCTAGTCTAGGGAAGAGAAGGACCAGGGGAGACAGGAGAGCAGTCTTCCAATATTTGAGGGGCTGCCAGAGAGAGGAGGAAGGGGTCCAGCTATTTTCCAAGGCACCTGAAGGCCAGACAAGGAATAATGGATGGAAACTAAACAAGGAGAGATTCAACCTGGAAATAAGGAGAAACTTTCTGACAGTGAGAACAATCAACCCATGGAACAGAAGTTGCCCTCGGAAGTTGTGGGAGCGCCATCACTTGAGACTTTCAAGAAGAGATTGGACTGCCATTTGTCAGAAATGGTGTAGGGTCTCCTGCTTGGGCAGGGGTTGGACTAGATGATCTACAAGGTCCCTTCCAACTCTGATTATTTGTCAAACACTGATGGAGCACCCACAGTGTCTGGAGAAAATTTGTTCCACTGGTTCTCACTGTCAGGAAATTTCTGGATTTTCACTGGATCTCACTATCAGGAAATTTCCCCCTTAGTTCTAAGGTTGCTCTTCTTAAGCTTTTCACCTCCCGTCTGTTTGGGGAAAAAAGACAGAAAAAGGGCCCAGGGATGTGGAAATCCAAGGGGCTGCAGGTCTCGCCACTCACCCAGAGCTCCCTGGCAAACATCTGTCCGTGTGGCACCATCTATAATGAAAAGTGGGTTCCGGCACATTTCCTGGAAGATTCAAAGAGAAAAAAAGCTGTTAAATGGCGGAAGAACTTGAGAACACCAGCAGGGTGTGAAGACTACATGAGGCAACTGGCCCCTTTTAGGGGTCAGCTAGATGCCTTCAGGGAGTCCCCAAGGCCTGCAGCCAGCATTGACCACCTCCTGTCTTGGATCCAAGAATCCATCCACAGCCATACCGTATTTATCCCTCCTGAACCTGTCTAGTCACTTTCCAAACAAGAAAACAGTCTCTTGACTTATAACCCATTTGTTTAACGGTGGTTTGAAATTTATAACAGCTTTGCGAAAAAAATACTTTAAAAGTGACGACTATCGGCCCAACCTTATGCCCCCTCCCCACTCTGGTTCACAATCTGGATGCTTGTGGGAACCAATGATGGTCATTTGTGACCTAGAGACCACTGAGGACCCTTCAAAAGAACCCCTCTGTTAGGAATCACTGTGGGGAAATATGACAAGGATATTATATATGTAATAATTCATATAATCACAGCTGCGAGATTGGCTTATACACAACAACGGAAAGGTAAAGAAACTCCAAGTGAATTAGAAATAATTAGGAAAATCTGGATGTGTGCAGAAATGGACAAATAGACAAAGGAATTAAAAAATAAGGATGAATTGGATTATTACAAAATATGAGAAGTTTTTTGGTTGGTTAGAAAAAAAGAAAGGATCAAGACAATAAGAAATGATGAAATGTACATTATATATTATATATAGAATGCAAACATGTACTATTTTTATATGTGATTTAGCAATGTAAGACAAATATGTGGGTTAGGAGGACTGTACCATGTTCAATGTTTTTAAAGTTTCTTTTTGTCTTTGTTGGTTTGTTTAATAAAATTTTTAATTTTTTTAAAAAAGAGAGGGGAAAAAAAGATGTTTTTAGAGGAAATTTCTGCACCCTAAAAATTTAAGGCTCACCGTTGGGCGCTTCCACTTGACTCCGTAGGTCTTAGAAGAATTTGGCCCCAGTTCTTTGAAACCCAGCGAAGAGGCCGTGGCGGGGAAGGTCTCGTCCCTGAAGAGGCTCCCGTTCTGCAGGCATTCGTTGCGAAGCCTCTCAAAATCCTGGCCCAAGTGCTTGACTGCATTCTCATGTTTCCCCAAACCCAGGTCCTTGGCCCGTTGCTTTTGAACTTGAGCTGAGATCCCAGTGCAATAAATTGGGACGATGATCTCTTCTGACATCTTGGTTGATTCTCCAAGCGATCAAATTCCCTGAAAGAGATAAGAGAAGACTTAAAACTAGATTCTAGTTGGTAGGAAAACGGTCAATTGCTCGGTACAATACGGTATCTATATGTTCAAGTCCCTAGTCCTCATGGTTACAGGAAATAACCCGAAAGGGTAATTGCACAGAATATCCAAAATAAAGACAGGGAGTTTCATTAGGTTGCTGTCAGTGTTCCAGGGATCAGTTCCATTTCGATCAGTAACTCTAAGACAAGCATCATCTCAAAAGTACTTTTATTAGAATAGCACCTGGCACATCTGTGGAATTCTGAAACTAAAAGTTACCCTGACTTCCCACAATGTCCCAACCTACAAACCATCCCCTTTTTACTCATCATCACATCACATGAACCAATCCCAAAGTAGGTTCCAATTCTTTCTGTGCCACACTCTTTGACCTTGAACCATCAAAAGAATTCTATTTTATCTACTAAGAGCTACTCAATTTATATCACACCCCCCTCCACTTTCTCAAGCAATGTTGCAGCGATGAATAAGGATTCTATAGCTAACAGTCACAGACAAACTGCGCGCGCGCACACACACACACACACACAAAATGACAGAATTTATTATGGCCTCAGATCAGAAGTGAAAAGAAAAAATATGGACGGTCCTTGAGTTAAGGCAATTGGGATCGGAATTTCAGTCGCTAAGTGATGCAGTTATGTAACCATGATTGCAGTTGTGCTGGAGATGGAGTCATCATGTGATTAGAGCAGATTTCCCGGTCATTTTTATGGTGTTAAGCAAATCCCATGGTTGTTAAGTGAGCATACAGTTGTTAAGTGAACTTAAGCATTGTAGAGCGTTAATATGATTTATGGCTAAGCCATTTAAAGTTCAAACAAGCTAGGGCTTGATGGTGTCATTGTGGAACCTCAGCCTGCTGTTGTTAAATAAAACCACAATGACTTGGCTCAGCCAGAAACCATGGTTTATAAAGCAGGTCTTCACTAAAACTGCTTTACAAACCAGCCACAGGATAAAAAAACCTGCCAGCAGGAAGATAAAATGATTAAATTAAGGAGTTGGCATGGGGACTGCTGCCGTATTAAACACGTCTACGTGTTTACTGAAGGGAACATCTGTTTTATATAAGGAATGTCCTCCAAAATCCCGGAACTTCCCTAGAAAAACTTGAAATTCAGCAAGATAATCTCATACAAGTCAGAGTCCCTAAGGAATTTTATTGTTGAATTTAGGTCATTCCAAAGAGTCCCCCTCCCTCCTTTCTTCATGCATGAAAAAAAACAAGCAGATGTTAGAGAAACGAAGGAGGGGTAAAATAACCAAATCTTGCAGTGATTTGAATTTCCTTCCTTCCTTCCAAGTTTCTGGCCCTCATGATCGCAAAGGAGGGGCAAGGCCTGAGAAAATCTGAAGAGAGCAATGGAGGAAAGCTTTAAAGTCACGCAAAAAGTTGGTTCCATATGCCCAGGCTGAGTTTTTTTTTTTTTTTTTATTGTTTTTAGGAAGGTAAAACAGGTTGAGTCCAGATCTAGCGGTCTTTTTTTCAACCATGCGTGGAACATGCTAGCACTGGTTTCTCCCAATACTTGTTAAATGCCACCTGTTGTACCCTTGGCATTCCAGTTTCCAGGCGTCAGAAGCCCAAAAGGACAGCACACAGGGACTCTGACCCTCTCTCTCCCTCTCTCCCTCTGAATTCCTGCCTGCATGGCTATCCCTGTTGAATGAAAGCCAAGGCCGATCGTTTTCCCTGCCAGCTCTTCATCTGTCTCAGAAGCTTCTGAGGGAATCCAAGATCAGCACCAGAGGCTTAGGAAAGAGAAGGAAAGATCGCTTTGTGGGTTCCTTGACTTACAACCGTTCCAAAGCAGGATCGGATAAAAAAGGGGCTTGTGACCACCGCAGCATCCCTGCCGTCACGTGGTTTGCAATTCGGGCCCCGTCCCGGGGGTCCCAGGGTTGCCATTTGTGGCCTTCCCAGACAGCTTCCGACAAAGGAAGTCAACGGGGGATTCGCTTAACAACTGTGTGATTCACGTAACGACTGCAGTGATTGGCTTAACAACTGTGGCCAAAGAGGTCGTAAAATTGGGTGAGATTCATTTAACAATCACCCTGTGGGGTGAGAGGTTGATGAAGCAGTGTGGTAGATTGTCAAGGAGTAAGCAAACTTCCTTCCTTCCTTCCACCCTCCCTCTTTTCTTCCTCCCTTCTTCTTTCATCCTCCTTTCCTTCCTCTCTCCCTCCTTCTTCCTTCCCTTTTCCTTCCTCCCTCCTCTCTCCCTCTTTCATCTTCCCTTCCTTCCCTTTTCCCTCCTTCTTCCTTCCTTCTGTGCCCTCCCTCCTTCCTTCCTTCCTCCCTCCCTCCTCCCTTTCATCTTCCCTTCCTTCCTCCTTTCCTTCTGTCTTCCCTCCCGTCCTCCTTACTTTCTCCCTCTTCCTTCCCTCCTTCTTTCATCCTCCTTCCCTTCCTTCTGCCCTCCCTCCCTTCCTTTTCTTAGCTGCCCATCTCTCTCAGAGAGGAGTTTGGGCTGCATACAATATAATCAATACATAGCAATGGATAAAATTAACATTAAAATCAGAATTAATTTAAGATTCAAAAGATTTAAATAACACTGCAATATTTTAAAAGGTGAAAATTTCCAAATTCGCCTGAAGTGGTTTTCAGACAGTGTCTCCAAAATCTATCCTATCCAATGTTGGCACTGCACCTATTTTGAGGTGGTGTCTGTGTGTTAAAGTGGATGCGAAAAAAGCAACCGGTTAACACTCGATTAACACTGACCTTACCTGAGTTAAGTGAAGGCAGATTGGGTTGGCTAAGGCTTGGATGAGATACCACCAGGAGATTCTAGGGCTCAGGCTGAGCTAGGAAGTCCAAAAGAAACAGATACAAACACCCTTTTAACTGTCAAGAGAATTACAACAATGTGTCTCTAAGTAACGTAGTCAGTCCTTAGACTTAGAACCACTTCCCTAGCGACTGTTCGAAATTATGATGAAAAAAAGTAACTTACATCCAATCCTCAGATTTACGACTGTCACAGCCATAGTCAAGGGATTGCAATAAAAGATAATGTGTTGCTCAGGGTTGCAAGGGATTACAATTCTGGTGCTTGGCAACCAGCAAGTATTTATCAATTAAATTTATATTCTGCCCATCTTGCTCTGCAAAGTGCCCTAATGACCCCTTGACTCACTTAACAGCCGCAGTGATTGGCTTAACAACGATGACAAAAAATTCAGGTGCGACTCGGTCAAAACTCCACCTTGCTTAGCAACAGAAATTCTTCTCCCAACTGTGGTTGGAAGTTGAGGATTATCTGTAATTAGAAATATGTTCAAGTGGGTAGATTTTACTTTTGTCCCTGGCAATAAATAGTCAATAAATCTCATCCCTACCCACTTCAGTATTTTCAATATTTGTCCTGCCTATCAACATGATCCTTGTCTATGGAGATTCACAGTCATCCAGATCATGGTTGTCTCAAAGGTGCTTTTTTTTCAAGAGGAAACTGAACTTTCTGTTTTTTATTTGAAAACATTTCACTTCTCATCCAAGAAGCGAGTTGAAGAAGCTTCTTGGATGAGAAGCGAAACGTCTTCAAAGAAAAAACAGAAAGTCCAGTTGCCTCTTGAAAAAAAAGCACCTTTGGGACAACCTTAATCCTTGCTTACCCCTACATACAAACAAAAAAAGCAAATGTAAAAACCCCAAGCCAATGAAAAGCTATTTATTCCACTTTACTGCACCTAGGGAAATGCCTTGGCATCTCTGCAACCAGTTCATCAGGCATGCAGAATTCACAAAAGGAAAATGCCAGGTGAGCAGAACAGGGTTCTATTTGGCATTTCCTCCAGCTAAAGAGAAGGAAATTATCTACTTGCTTATTTTGGCTGCTTCCCAGAATCATCCTGGGCAAATATAAAATTGTAGAGGTCAATTTTAATGTATGTGAGAGAAAAAAAAATATGTAGCAAGGTGTTTTTTTTAACCTAACCTAGTTTAGGTGTGCTTTGAAATCTTGAAGACATTATACTTCTTGTAGCTCAGCATAGCAAGAATCATCCCCCTCCCTGCCCAAGATCACACCTAGAATATTGCATCCAGTTTTGGTCACCACAGTATGAAAAAAGATGTTGAGACTCTAGACAGAATGCAGAGAAGAGCAACCAGGATGACCAGGGAACTGGAGGCTAAAACATATAATGAAGACTTGCAGGAACAGGACATGGCCTAGGTCTGGAAGGGACTTTAGAGGTCTTCTAGTCCAACCCAAACAAAATATACAATGGACAGTTGCAGGAACTGGGCCTGGCTGGTCTAATGAAGAGAAGGACCAGGGGAGATATGAGAGCAGTCTTCCAATATTTGAGGGGCTGCCCCGGAGAGGAGGAAAGGGGTGAAGCTATTTTCCAAAGCACCAGCAAGGAATAATGGATGGAAACTGTTCGAGGAGAGATTCAACCTGGAAATAAAGAGGAATTTTCTGACAGTGAGAACAATCAACCCATGGAACAGAAGTTGTCTTCAGAAGTCATGGGAGCTTCATCACTGGAAGCTTTCAAGAAGAGACTGGACTGCCACCTATCAGAAATGGCGTACGGTCTCCTGTTTGGGGTTGGACTAGATGACCTCCAAGGTCCCTTTCAACTCTGATAATCTGTTAAGTGGGATTTTACAGAATAACAGAGATGGAAGGGTTCTTGGAGGTCTTTTAGTCCAACCCCCTTTGCTCAAGTGTGAGGATCAGTTTTAAGTCCCTTTTTTCCACTGCCGTTATATCTTTGAACAGCCACTGATTAAATGGTTGTAAGTCAAAGACTACCTGTAATAATGAGCATATTAAGGGGAGGCATTTGAGAAAATCCTTGAGATGATTCATGATTTAGGAAAACCTTTGGCAGACTCACCCATGGTAGGAATAGGTTGAGACTTGCTCAAATGGTATCAGGAGAAGGTGAGAAAGACCAGAGAAACAAATCCACACTTCACAATGGTCCGAGATGGGAATCTTTCAATCTTTCAATCATTTCAAACACCGATTCAATATTTTGACCCAGCCAAATCTTACTGTATTTACAAAACTTAGAATAGAATAACAGAGTTGAACAGGACCTTGGAGGTCTTCTAGTCCAACCCTACATCACTTCAGACAAACGGTTATCCAACATCTTTTTAAAAACTTCCAGTGTTAGAGCATTCACTGTTGTTCCACAGATTAATTGTTCTGTCAGGAAATGTTCTCCTTCGTTCTAAGTTGCTTATCTTGTTGTCCTGTTGTTTGTACGTGGTTTGAGAAAGTTTGAGAAAGTGCAACTATAAAACCATCCACCTTGTCCTGAATCCTGACCCCAAAGAATCAAAGCCACATGGAATTCAAAAGGTCAAAAATTTGCAATACGGGTCGCCCTCAACTTATGACCACAATCGAACCCCAAATTTCTGTTGCTAAGCGAGATGCTGGTTGAGTGAGTTTTGCCCCATTTTACGCCCCTTTTTTGCTCCAGATGCTAAGCAAATTGCTGAAGTTGTGAAGTTTGTAATCCGGTTGCTAAGTGACTTTGCTTGTCGGACGGTCGCAAAAAGGGACACTGCTACTGTCATAAATATGAGTCAGTTGCCAGGTGTCTGAATTTTGATGACATGACCATGGGGTTTTCTGCAATGGTCGTAAGTATGAAAAATGGTCATCTTTGCCCAATACAGTCCACCACAGTTGGTTGGAGGAGATGATAAAGCAATAGATAGAGACTTAAAGCCAAGTTATTTCTATTGGGCATGCTTAACAGGGAAATATAATAAGAAAACTCAGTCCTTGATGTTTCTTGTAATAACAGTGGAGAGAATTAGCTACGTACAAAATTGGAAAAAGAAGAAATACACCCACAGAGGAAATGGTAATAAGGAAAATACCTGAGTGTGCTGAAGCGGACAGGTTGACGATGGAAATTAAAGATAAAGGGGAAATGTGATGATCCAGGACATGGCACAAAAGCAACAAAGTCACAAAAATAGGTAAAGACCCTTTAATTCCTCCAACTTGGCCCCCAATGTCCAGTTATCATTGGCTGGAGAAAAAACTCTTCCAAGAACAGTTTTTAAAGGGAAGAAATTCCCTCCTAACCCAAAGTACATATAAATTATAAATAACAACCAACACAAACCACATTGCAGCAATTAAGGAGACAGGGCAGGATAAGGAATTGAAGACTTCAAAAGATAACAAAACATACACACAGTTGGAAGGACACCAGAATTCAGATAAGACTTGATAAACCAAAATAATTCACACTTTGCTTCCAGCAAGGAACTATGCGCAAATACCCTCCTTATCCTGTTTTCCCAGCTGCAGGGAATCAGGGCCTTTTTTTCCCCGTAACCCATGTTGCTCCCTTATCTGTTCCTCCCTGCGTGCCCCTATGATGAAGAGAGGGTGGATCTGGGTCTTTCGCTGAATGCCCAGCCAGACTTTGCCCTTCCCCAGTTTCCTCCACAGTCACCGGAGCCACACCTCCACTCCCTGTCAGCTGTTCCACCTCTCTCTCAGAATCAGATTCCAACAGGGGCATGACAGGGGATCAGAATATTATTCCGTTTGGGACATATGGTACAATTGGTTAGATAAGAGATGCAAAGACTAGAAAACTACAATGAAAGATAATCAAATACTAGAAATAATATGAATATAATGATAGTTAAAAATATATACGTATAGAAACTCCGATTAGAACTATATGAATAAGAAAGATAAATATGGTATTGTATAAAGAAAAGTTAAATGGTTGAACATAGGAGGTATAATAGAATGCATCATGTATAATTTTGATACAACCAGTATATCACAGTTGTAAAATTGAGGGTATTATAAAAAACAAAGAAAATGTATAATAAAACTGTATTTTTTAAAAAAACGGTCATAAGTCAGTGCCGTTGCACTTTCTTTCATTTAACTTGTTTCTTTTTTTAAAATTATTTTTCCCTTTCCCCAAGCATGAAAAATAATTCTGCTTCCTCTTTCTGCAGAAACACCTCATTGTAGGTCATAAATTCAGGACCTGTGTTCAGCTCCTCTTTTGGAGGTTGTCCTAGACTTCCAGCCACTCATTCAGGGACTGTTCGAATTTACGACTGCGCTGAAAAATGAGAAAAATCCTCACACTTACAACTGGTGCAACCATCCCCAGGGCCACGCCATCAAAATTTGGGGTGCTTGACAACTGACACATATTTGTGACTGTTGCTGTGTTCTCAGAGTTACATGATCCCCATCGGCGACTTTCCCAAGGACTTCTAAATAGTCAAGTCAAATGGGGAAAAGCTGGATTTGCTTAATGACCATGTGATCCACTTAGCAACCACAGCAATTCACATAACCATCATGGAAGAAAAGGCAGTGGAATATTGAATTGCTAATTAGGACATACAAAAACTTTTGCTAGACCATTATTCGAACACAGCTCATCAGTCTGGAATCTGCAATGTATATCAGATATTCCTACAATTGAGCGAGTACAGAAGTATTTCACGAGAAAAGTACTACACTCCTCTGCTAGCAACAGAATACCCTACACCAGGTGTCCCCAACCACCGGTACCGGGCCATGGATCATTTTGTACCAGGCTGCAAAGAATGAATAATTGTGATTAAAATATATATAAAAATATGTTTTTGCTTCCGAGTGTCTTAGTTTGAAAGACAACCACTTCCGCCTTCGCCTAACTTTCGCGCTAACTTCCACGCCTAACTTTGCAGACCGCATTGCTAAAGCTAAGAAGCCCTTCACTATTGGGGAAGAATTGATTTTGCCGGTCTGCGAAAAAGTATTTCTGCGTGAAACTGGTCCCTGGTACAAAAAAGGTTGGGGACCACTTCCCTACATCACCAGGCTTGAAATTTTGGGCGTAAACAACCTTGAACTATGTCGCCTACAGTTGGACTTAAGCATAACACACAAAATTATCTGCTACAATGTCCTACCAGTCAATGACTACTTCAGCTTCAACTGCAACAATACAAGAGCACACAATAGATACAAACTCAATGTAAACTGCAGCAAACTTGATTGCAGAAAGTATGCAGAAAGCAACAGAGTGGTCAATGCCTGGAATGCGCTACCTGACTCTGTTGTTACATCCTCTAACCCCCACTCCTTTAACCTCAAACTAACCACTATTGACCTCACCCCATTCCTAAGAGGTCTGTAAGGAGCGTGCATAAGCGCACCATCGTGCCTACCATCCCTGTCCTATTGTGTCCCCATTTATTCGTACCTATTTCCTGTATTCTTACTCATGTTTATACTTATACCTATTACCTTGTAAGTGATTGACCAAATAGATAGATAGATAGATAGATAGATAGATAGATAGATAGATAGATA
>BLBF01000081.1:5712857-5730123 GCA_015471245.1 Laticauda colubrina
ATAGATAGATAGATAGATAGATAGATAGATAGATAGATAGATAGATAGATAGATAGATAGATAGATAGATAGATAGATAGATGGCAGGCAATTTGCTGGCTGCCTTGCTTAGGGACAGAAATTCAGTCCCAATTGTGGCCCTACGTTTGAGGACTCCTTGTTTTTTACTCCTCCAAAGGCCTGGCATGAAGTTTGTCTTTTCCACAAAAGGCCACACCATGCCAGCCTGGTTCCTCACCTGGCCATGTTTCATGATGCCCTGCTCTGAGTTTTGAAATGCACGGAGGCTTTTCAACTTCCTGGAAAGTTTGACTACTCTGAAGCAAGGGCTAGGGGCTCAAAATACCCAGGTTGATTTCCCTACCTGGAAGATCCAGGATGGGGCAACAAATTACTCTCTGTTTAAACATCCTGCCACCTTGGTACCCTCCTCTTGAGGAACTAATACATCAATGCAACCCGATTAAATTAGGCATAGAGAATTAGGATTCCACCATTGTGTTTCCAGGAACAGCTGTAAAAATTCCCTGCTTCAAAGTTTGGGCGACAGATAGCAAACATCTGCATCAAAGCAGAATGTAGAAGTACCTTCAGATTTAAATCATCAGCCCCATGAGGACTAGAATCTTCATTGGATCATCATTTACAGAAGGCAGACCACAGGACACCATTATACAGACCCAGGTTTGCTTCTAGAAGGCCTGAAGTTAAACCCCAGAACTTCCAAAGAGTCTAGAAACTTGCTGATAAAATTTTGAAAGTTACATCTATAAAAACCTGGCTGGGATGCCCAACACGGGTGACTCAGTCCACAGATATTTATATTGCTTTTCCTTTGCCTATAAAATGTGCAGGCCCTGTACATTTGTTATGCATGTATTTTTTTACAATTCGGCCACATCACTGACATCTAACACAAAGCAGTGGGAAAGGAGCCCAGCAATGGCCTCAAAATGCATGGACCACAACACCCATCCAGGCAAGAGGTTGAGGGAATTGTAGTGCAGATGTAGGCCAAAAGTTTGGGGGGGGGGGGGGGGGGGAGGATCTCATAAACATTTGACACAACCCTAACTTTTCTGCAGCTCAGATAACCAAGCTGTTCCGCTGCTTTCACCCAGTTGGAGAGAGTAATTCTCTCGGGGAGAACCCTTGGGTTCTCTGCCCATGCTCAGAAGTACCTTCCCCCCCCCTCCCCGCATGAAAGCCATGAAGGGCCAGCGGGAGAGAAAGAAAGAATCCTGGAAGCGAACTTGGCCGCTTTCGCGGCTTCTCCTTAAACCGGCGCGCTTGCTTTCCCCAAATAACAAATTTAACAATACTTTTATTTCAAGAAATAAATAACCAGGCCAAGTTGGACCTCTCCAGGAGGAGCGGGTTGTGTAATAAACAGGCAGATACTAAGAATATTTTTTTTTTTTCCCCAACCGGATCGCAAACTCTAGCGCTTTTCCCTCTCCAATCTCGCCTCCCGAAGCCAAGCCCCGAAGTCTTTACCTGCGCCCCGGAGCGTCCCCTCGGCCTAGGACGGAGTCAAAAGGCCCCGGAATCTTTTACACCAGAGGAGAGGGTAAGGGAAGCTTTTTCGGCGCAGGAGCGTCGTTCGAGCACCCCCTCCTCGCCGCCCGTCTCCGCCCGTTCGTGGCACAGCAACTCCTCCCTCGCTGGGCGTTCGCCAAGGCACGGGAAGGCAGCCGGAGCAGGGCGCGGCGAAGGAAGCCTTGCGCAAAAATGCACGAGTTGGAGACGGAAGAGGGGCGGCGCGGGCGGCTCTCTCTCTCTATCTCTCTCTCTCTCTCTCTTTCTCCGATCCCGGGTTTGTTGGGGAGACGGAAGGGGCAAGAAGCGGGGCGGAGGAGGGAGCTGGGCGGCCGCTCTCCTCTTCCGCGGTTGGAAGCAGCAGCCGAAGTCGGCTTCCTCTCCTCCGCGTCCGCATTCTGCCTGCATTGCAACACCCGGGGTAGCCGCGCCCGAGAGAGCTTGGCGGCGCCCCGGAGCGCAAAGTGTTTTCATTTCTTTGCGCGAAAAAAAAAAAAAGAGAGAAGAGTGCACGGGATGCGGACCTGCTAATGCGCCATCCCCAAGGCGGCCGGATTGCGGGGCGGTTGCAGCCCTCTTCAGGCAAAACGGCTGGTTTTCCAACTTATTATTTTTTTTAGCTTAGCCTAAGAGGCGCGAAGCTGGACCGGCTGCATTCCAGCCTGGCTGCGGTTAGGGAACCCAGCCAGGGCGAGCTGGGCTGTCCCCAACGGAGCGCCCTCCGACTACAGCGCCCATCGCTCTCTCCCAGCAAATTATTGTACACTACAAGTCTGGCTTGTGGAGATTTCGGGATCGAACAAGGCGCCTTGTTGGGACGGTTCCAGGTTTTCCAATGGGGCACCCCCTTTTTTGATAGGCGCCTCCAAGAAAGGGGGATTTCCAAGACGTGGAGAAGTCTCTCTTCATCATTTTTGCCTACTTTTATATGACATAATCAACTCAAGGTGGCGAACATACTTCATGCTGCTTCCTCTACCTGTTTTCCCTACAACATCAGTCTTACGAGGTGGGACAGGTTGAGAAAGAGGGATCAAGCCAAAGACACCCAGCTGGCTTTCATGCCCAAGGCGGGATTAGAACTCACAATCCCCTGGTGATCAGCCCAAAGTCATCCAGTTAGTTACATGACTAAAATGGGACTGGAATTCAGAGTCTTCCTGTTTTTAGCCTAGTGGTTTCATCATTAGATCAAACTGGTCTGCCACGCTATATGCAATTGTTTGGATTCAGACAACCACTGTCTGAGCCACTGTCTTGATGATGGCTTCTCCTTTGTATGGGTTATGGGAAAAAAGTGCTTGAGGTTTGGACAAAACTGAGACAGACACACACACACATCCCCAACCCCCCTCCAGCTGTTAGATCATGGGTAGGTTTCTTCTATTATAACCTGACTTTCTGCAGTACATTTGCCCACACGGTTAAACATGGATTAATTTTCAGGTTTTGTACATAGGCTAGCTAAAACACAGTTGGAGCACAAAGCAACCTGTTTTGTTTTCCAAGGTTGAGAAATCTGCCCTATTATGCCAGCTCCAGTTCATTCCCCACCCAATTTGAAATTGTTGACAGAAAACCGTATTCTTCCCAAAAAAAGGGTTAACTTTCCCCCAAAAACGTTGAAGGGGTTTTTTTGTCTTTCAATTTTACTCCAAATCAAGGTATATTTGTATGGGGGAAAAGACAAGGAGTTAAGAGTGAGAAGGATGGTTTCTGAATTTGATAAATAAAAATATGACACCCTTGCCAGCTATCATTTTCAGAAAGGTGTTTTCATTCAGGCTTCAGGCCCACCTGTCAATATAGTTCTCGGGAAGGTGTTAATTACCATTGTTATCCAGGACTTTCCATTTATTTGATTCTAATTTTCTAATGTTTTGTCAGCTGCCTGAAGGGCCAACAAGGCACAAAAGTGAGTCAGAAATCTAATAAATAGCCATTGCATTAGGATATGGCTGAGGAGAGAAATAGCTTTAAATCCCTCCCCTCTTCTCACTTTCTATTCCTGTGTGCTGCCCCAAAATTTCTACCATAACATCAACTGCAAGGACTGCAACCAGTAGCAGACTAAAAACTGTCCAAATTTTCTCTCCTCTTGTTTTGTCCTTGTGTGTCTGAATACCTGCACTCGGGGAGTGCTACTTTTTAATTGGCCTGAAAATCATTCCAGATTCCTTTGGGCTAAAACAGCTTGTAATTCTACAAATAAAATGTGCTACGAATGAACCAGAGTAAAATGCGATAAAAAGTTTAAATATATATATCCCTGTAGCCTGTTCTTCTAGACGTCTTTATTAAGAGTCATTCCAACTGGCACTTTTTTTGACATTGTACAAGTCACAATCCGTAAGCTTTTTTTTTTAAATATATACAAATATAATAAGTATTACTGAGCGTCCTCTCTACAAACAGGAAGATAAAGTGCTTATAAATAGAATGGCGCAAATGTAGATGGAAGGACATCCATGAATACTACTCCGATGGGGGAAATCTGGTATGCCGGTGGGGGGGAGGTCTTCAGCCATTAAATATTATGCCAAGAACTGCCAATCTTTCTCTGCTCCATCTGTCTCCATGGTGGGTCCCTGTAAGACTATCAAAGATTGATGTTGAGATTCAGTCTACGCAATGCTTCAAATTGCATTAGGAAGTTGCACTTGAAAACTGAAAAGGATGAACAGCTACTAACAGCTACTCTGGGGTTCCAACACTAAAACTAAATGTTAACTTCTTCAACACAGTGATAAAAAGGGTAAGTTCAATTTGCTCTAGGGTGGATGAACAAACAAGATAACTGAAATGAAGAATCTTGTGGGTAGAACAGTTATGTGTTAAGATATCTAAAACATTTATCAGATCCACAAAGTTAAACAGATCTTTCCATCATTGGAAATCAACCAAAAAACATGCTTATTCGGTATCAGGTTTATTTTTAATTTTTAACTCTACTCTGTTTAAACCAAACATGAAATGTGTAAGACTGATTTCAAAAGAATGTACAGGTGGTCCTTGACTTACGACAGTTCATTTAGTGACCATTCAAAGTAAAAAAAAATGACTTGTGACCATTTTTCACATTTACAACTGCTGCAGCAATCTCATGGTTACCACCAGATCAAAACTCAAGATGCTTGACTAAGGTTTATAATTGTTGGGAGTGTCCCGGGGTTACGTGATCCCTTTTTGCGACCTTCTGACAAGCCAAGTCAATGGGGAAAACAAATTCACTTAACAACCGTGTTGCTAAGTTAACAACTGTAGGGACTCACTTTACAACTGTGGCAAGAAAGGTCGTAAAATGGAGCAAAGTTCACTTAAATGTTTTGCTTAGTAACACAAATTTTCGGCTCAATTGAGGTCGTTAAATCGAGGACTAGCTGTATATTTCATTCTTTTTGAAATCTAGATTTCAAAAGTAGAGTGTTTTTAAGTAGAGTGTTTTTAAATTCAAAACACCCCTAAGGATGAACTGAGCATGGTTGAGTACTTACTTTGCATCATGGTGTAGTTAGTCTCTGAATCCAACATTAGCAAAGGACAGCTTTCCAAATCCCCTTTCAACACTTCTGATGGTAAGAGATCACTGGCAGGGGGAGTGACCTGAACCACGTTTTCTTCCATGTCCAAAACGCAGAGAAGGCACACCGAGGGCGTAACACCAGGCCCTCTGGGGACAAACTCATCTTCATTCTTCAGGTAACTCCTCAGCGCCCCACTGTGGTGAGATGCTCGTTCACGGGCCCAGGCCCAGTGAGAGGGCGCTCTCAGCATTATCTAGAGATAACAGGAAGCCTGATAGTTATGAGATTTGGTATGTCAATATCACAACAAACATCTCCCTTTTCTGGGGAAGAGACTTGCTGCTTTGCTGAGGTACAATCAGGCAGATAGAAAATATTTTTGTTGTTTAATATACACTGGAATTTACAAGTTCACATGGTTAACCATTCACATGCAGGAATTTTTCTGTAAACACCATCTCTTTTTCTCAATAAATATTGCTGAATTTAGTGTGTTTTCTTTTTTTGTGTCCGACATCTTCAACTTATTTATCAGCATGTAAAGATGCCATGCAAGGTATGAAGCTTCACTAAATTTCTAATACAGTATGTATTAAAATGAACATTTTAATCTTCTAGTGGTTTAACGTGGAGTGTTACTCTTAATGTTACATGCAAGGAGACAGGTCCAATTCATTCATAAGTCTATTTTTATTTATTAAATTCGCATGCCCCTGTCCACATCGATGTGGTTTCCTTGGCAAGGTTTGTCTTTAGTGCTTTGCCCGTGCTTCTTCCTAGGGTTGAGAGTGGATGACTGGCCCAAGGTCACCCAGCTGCCTCTGTGTAGGACTAGTAGTACTCTTGGTCTCCCACTTTCTAACCTGGTGTCTTAACTATTATATCAAACTCACTCTGCTAAAAATCGTAGTTGTGAAAAAAATATATTTTTCATTGTTAGGCAACTACAAAAAGCACCTGATAATAGCTAGTATAGACCTTGTAGAGACAACAAAGCTGTATTACATCTAATTAGATTATTGGGCCATCATTTTTACAGAACATCAGGGAAGTGTATTTTTTCTAACGCAAGGACACACCATATGCATACTATGCATAATGTTAACATTCATTCCATTATTTGTAGTTTTCCCTCAGTTATCCTCCCCCACCCAGCTGCCAGTATCTACTGTGGAGTTTCCTTTGCAGGAAATAATTTTGCCCTTCCCTCCATCAAGCCACTGGTTTTAATCAGATTAAACTGCAGCTGACCTCATCACAACATCGCCGGCTAACAAATGCTCTATACTTCATTTTAGCCCAAAAGCCATCTCTCATTTTTAAGAATTGTGGAAATAGTTTTCTCCAGTTGTCACCAAGTGCCCAGGGGAAGATTTCATATTTATAGTCTTCTGTGTCTTCTTCCATGTCATTGGCTAAGTACCTATAATTAGGACAAAAAGATATTGGAAGCAGGGAAAGCCGTCGGGATTCCTTCGGTGACATAATACTGCATAATTTCTCAAGAAAAGCTGAGTCACTTTCTCAGTTTGAAATACATCACTTTTTACAACCATACAAAGTTATAATAGTCACAGTACAAAGTCAGATGTTGTCCACGTTCAAGGACAGCTTGGAGCATGGAAATAAGGTAGTGGATCACCTATCTTCCTTTGTAATGGAAAGCAAGGAAAAATTTCAAATAACAGCCTAAATAAGGAAGTATCAAGGAGAAAACAACATCGGCACCAGCACTGACAGGGTAAGCTACTGTACATAAACAGAAAGCAAACCCTGCTTCTTTTTATCAATAAAGATGTTATCTAGTAGTTGGGTAATGAAACATCTAAGAACAAACAACCAAGCTCAGAAAGCACCAAGGATTTCACAATTCAACTCTAAGTTACAAATACCCTCTTCTAATAGAGTACCAAATAGAATAATAATTATATTACTCATGTCAATATAATACAGACAAATATGTTCCACTGCTACAGTACATCATTTGTTCTACATCATTTAAAGATTGATTATGCATTATTTTTGAATAAGAATGTGAAGTCAATTCTGAATTCAGTGGTCTCTGTCAAGATAAATTAGCCACTTCCAACCCTAAATGCTGTCCAGATATGTGAATATCTTTAAATGGCCTGAGCATTAAAAAAATATAGGAAGCAAAACAAAAGCATAACTATAGGAAAACCATGAAGCTCAAAAAATAACAACTGTGCCACTTACAGAGCTATGAAGAGATTGATCCGTGTATATTCTTTTGTATGTAGGCCAGCTCGTTTAAAGTACATCATAGTCATGGCTATAAGATACTGAATGAGAAAGTGGGTTTTAATATTTTTAAAGACCAGAATTGTAAGAGGGACAGGGAAGAAAAAATCATTCTAAGTACATGCATAGAAACAGAACTGATGAGCCAAAATACCATCTGCTTTTATTAGGAAACCCATTATTGCTCTGTGAATTTTGAGATGAGAAATTAATAGTTACCCTGATATCACAGAAAATTATTGAAAGGGAAAGCTAAGTGGCAGCTTACCAGCTAAGCTCTTCCTAATAGGCTGTTTTTTAAAAAAAATTCCTTTACTACGGAAATCCACTAAGAACAGAAAAGTAACAAGAAAAACCCAACAACACATTTTCAGTTATAGCATCAGGAGCTCTGTTGGGAAACACTTTATCTTCTCTTGAATGGTTGAGTTTGGGTTGCTAAATAACATCACTTTAGCTTAGCACAGAGATGTTATATGAACAATTAAGCATGCTGTTGTCATGCTGCAAAACACGAAAGAGCTATCATTGTGAATTTAAGTCCAAACTAATATAATTATTGTTAGCTGGTTTCATTCCTATAGCAAGACTAGAACTCATGGTCTTTTGAATTTTAACCACCAACCAACTGGCTCTAGTTTTGGTATCAGTGTCCAATTTAAGAACAGGTTTTATTTCTGATATGCTTCTAACTATGATCAGTACAGTTATAAAACAATTGACATATTTCAATTACATAATATAAATAAGGAACTTCTACATTAAAAATGCAAGTAGAACAAAAGCAAATAGAATGTAATAACCCTTCCTTGATATATAGGTAGCCCTCAACTTACAATTGTGCCCAACATTTCTGTTGATGAACAAGATAGTTAAATGAGTTTTGCCCCATTTTAAGACCTTTCTTTCCAGTTGTTAAGTGAATCATTGCAGCGGTTACGTTAGTAACAGTTAAGTGGATCTGGTTTCCCCATTGACTTGTCAGAAAGTCGCAAGAGGTGATCACATGATCCCAGGACACTGCAACAGTCATAAATATGGGGCTACAGCCAAGCGTCTGAATTCTGATCATGTGACCATGGGGATGCTGCCACACCGTGCCATAGATTTAAATATGAAACACAATCAGAAGTCACTTTTTCAGTGCCATTGTAACTTCAGTTACTAAATTAATGGTTGTAAGTTGAGGTCTACCTGCATTTGTTCAGGTGGGGAGGCGTTTGGGGGAACAGAATGTATAAAAAAGGAGATAACCAATATAACCTATTTTTTCTGGAACATGGAAAAATATACTCTGGAAAATGGAAGCAAAGATCATTTTATCCACTGTGTGCTAATCTTTTTTTTTTTTAACAACAGCTGTTAAGTCTTTTATGAAAACAAATAAACAAAAGCCTATTCTGAAACATCCTATCTGTTTGTGTGAAAGTATGCTTCCAATATTGTTGATTAAAATTGAACTGTAAAACTACAGATACATTATTGCTCTAATATTGGAAGCCTTAATGCATGAACACAGCAGGAAACATACCTTATCTGAGATTCTGTAACATGTGTCTGTGGACAGGAAGTCTTGTACCAAACCATCCTCTGATGAGAAATAAAGTAGAGGGATCTGATTTAAGCTATACAATTCATTATTGCAGACAAAGTTTAAATTCAGGTAATACAAACTAACTTATAGTATTTATGCTATTTTATAGCATCTGAAAAATATTATTAAATAAACCTTACTCTTGATCATAATGCACAATAAGAGTGTGACATCCTGTTACTATAGAATTTGCCATGCTTACACATTTTGAATCAGAAAAACAATAAAGTGTTGAAATCATTAAAAGAGATTTGGGAGCTAATAAATTAGCTCCCAAATAAATTAGCTCCCAAATTAATTAAAGAGATTTGGGAGCTAATAAAATATTAGCCCCCCATCATCGCCCCATGTTTGAATGAGAAAGAAATGCAACATTTTTCTGTACATATTTTAAATATAATTAAGCTTAATTTTTTTGTTAATTTCACATAAACTTTCCCAGATATAGCTTTTAGCAATATTATCCCAAAGCTACCTATTCTAAAAAAAAATAAAAAATCCCTAATCGACTTAAAATCAAACATTTTGCTGTTCTGAAGTGCAGAAGACATCTTAATCCGTGATTTACTGAAAAACACATGGCACAAGGCCATAAACCAGAGATTGGACAGCAATCATTTTGTATCCTAGAAACCAGAGGTGGTATTCAGCAGGTTCTGATCAGTTCTGGAGAACCGGTAGCGGAAATTGAGTAGTTCAGAAAACCGGCAAATTCCACCTCTGACTGGCCCCACCCCCATCTATTCTCTGCCTCTCATCGAGTCCCAGCTGATCGGCTGGGTCTCCTTTGGTTGCCCTGCACAGGAGAATGGAGCTGGAAAGCAGGTTAGTGGAATGGGGAGGGAATGGGGATTTTGCAGTATTTTTCCCTTGCCACGCCCACCAAGCCAAGCCCACAGAACCGGTAGTAAAAAAATTTGAAGCCCACCACTGTTAGAAATCATGTGATTTTAATGAACGATCTGACTGTCCTTCCATTAAATCCCATCACATTTAAGTGAGAGAATGTGATTGCATTTCTTTTTTAATTGGTGGGGAAGAGAGATTTGAAGATAAGGGTTTGCAATCAATCAGGCACTGTGCTGCCAATACAGATAATTGGGAAAAAGGCACAATGGTTAAACTTTGTGTTATCAATTAAGTCAAAGGCGGGCTAGTTGTGGTAGCTTTGCAGGCTAGCTGTGCTTTGAATGCTGTCCATTTCTGTCCCGAGGAGGACTGAATCCTAGCACAAGCAGATACAACTACTGGACCTAGGAGCTTGAAGAATGCTTCTTGTTCTTCTCTGCGTAGCAGGAAAAATGGCTGCTGCGAAATTTTCAAGGTTGTAGTGGAAAGTTCCTTCTCAAGCCTCTGTGTAGAACCACCAGTAACCAAAGCACCCTGCGTGTTGCGTTGTCGTGTACACCCTGGCTTCACTACAGCAGTGACTGTAGGAGGAACACAAGTACTATGACTGTCTCGCATTTTTCTTTGAAGTGGTTGATAGTAGAGGCCCCAAAATGGCCTTCCTGGGAGGGGGAAACACATTAATGCATCAAATTTAAAGCCACCACATTAAATATTAGTTTTTAGAAACTTTTCTTCCCAATGCATTAAACTCCTTCAAGATTCAACTAGCATTATATATTACACTCCAATTTCTAACATCATACCTACTTTGTTTCTCAATGCCCACACCAGAAGAAATGGGAAAATCTCAAAATAGCCACTTACATGTTGACAACTATTTGCTTAACACAAGATGTAGATATTGCTAAAAAGACACAATACTGTACACCAAGCATTGGGTGGTGCAAAACAGAACTCTACAGTATACCGAAATGCAATTAAATGCAGTTTAAAAAGTTTGGTCTTTAACCAATAAAAATGTACTCAATAAAACGAGCAACACAAAATTGTCCCCCTAACAACAAAAACTATTAGCAACTACAGCCCATATTCTTCTCTATTACCAACTCCATAGAGACCTTTGTCACCAGTTGATTGCCTGTTTTATTTAAATTTCTGGGGCACCTCAAAAGCTTTCATCTGCATTGTTTAATAAACAAGATAAATTTCTGTAGAAGTAGCAAAATTTTGCTACTTTATGTGTAAGTTTGCCCACAAATTATTGACAATAGTTCTTGTTGTTAGAGGATAGTTTTGTATTGTTCATTTCGTTATTGGTCAGCGGTCAAAGTTCTGTCTGCAGTAAAAGCAACACTTTATTTAAAAAGCTGATTTAAGGAGATTTCAAGACTCAAAAGCAATGTTGCAGTTAAATTCTGAGTTTGTACAACCACAGTTTAATATTAGTGCTGAATTAACTCTATCCACTTTCACCCAAAGGGAGACAAGGAAAGCCTTGTATATTATGTACATATATTTTGGGTAAACTCCCAAAACGTTTAAGTGAAATGGGCAGTATAGAAATTTAAACAAACAAAAAGGACACACACTGTACTCAGCAACGATTTGTCCCAATTGTGGTATAAATTATTCAACTGGCTTTACCAAACACTCAAGTTACAAACCATGACTTAACCACAATGGTTAAGTTTATGGGCTAATACTAATCTAAGCATATTACAGATTACCTAGGAAAGAGTAATATTATTCCTCTTTCATAACTCAATGCACACGGACAATACAGTATTCAAAAACAGGCCCAAGTTTGTTTTGAATGATAAACTTTAAAATCCCATCTGATTGTTGCCCTTAACATGCTGTCTGGAGGAAATAAAGAGAACAGATTTGTAATTTTGTAAATTCAATTAGATATTTATCATGCAAATTATAATTCAAGAAGGGATCCCATAAAACACAGCAAATAGATAGCTACAAAAAACAAAAACACAAAAGTATTTTATGCTTGGGGTTAAATGGCCCAAGCAGGACTCATCTGACATTATTCCCAATTAATAACTACATTTCGCTCAACAGGTCATTTCTAACACCAGCAGACATGAATTATTGCATAGTCATTTTTAAAGATACATTTTCATACTATTTCCAAACAATAAATCTGTCAGGACTGAGATTATCAATCAATGAGATAATCCTCAAACCTGCCCCAAACTGCATTTCTGCCAATTTTCCTCCTCTTCCTTTTTTTTTAATGGACTAGCTCCTTAAAAAAAAAAAAATCACTTGAATTCCTCCTAGTTAAAAAACATCATTTGAGTTGCATTTCTCCCCTTTTGAATAACCCACACAAGTACATTTCCTTTGGGGACTGCTTTTGTTGCTGTCCTGACAGGATTGCAGAGTTTATGGGGAGGAAAAATCTCCCTCTCCAATGATGTCTTATTTTGCTCTGAATCCTGGGTTAAATTGAGCTCCAGTTGCCCACACACAAACACACACCCTCAAATGGGAATGGGCGTATTCAACCAGGGGTTTTTCATGTAAAAAGAGCAATAATTAATGGCAGTCTCTGTGGAGAGCGTGAAAGGCATCAATAGAAGGAGGGGAAAAAATGGCCCCGCTTCTTCTTCCACCATTCCCCACCACACTATTTCCCGCCAAAAATTTCCCGCCCTTTTTACCCCCCCCTTTCACCTCCCCACCTGAGCACAGCGACAACCACCCAAAGAACAGAAGGAAAGGGAGCGGCTCGAAAAGCACCGCTAGCCTCGCCCACTTTTCCTCAGCGCTACCGTTTATAGGCTCGACTTCCACCCCGGCTGCACCAATCCCCGCTAAGAGAAGGCGGGGATAATTGGGATAAGTCTCCTTCCAATTCATCCCTCCTCCCTGCTTCCCTCCCTTCCCTGTGTTTCGGGCGAGCTGTCAATCAAGAATTGCTGACGCAAATGCTGTTTGGCTGGGAAAATTTTTTAGAAGTTTTTAAAGTGAGGTGTTTTTTTTTTATGCCGAATTGGGCTTCGTTTTAAGAGAGGTTCGCTTGCCAAGTTGGGAGAGCTTGTAATGTTTTTCTTAATAGCAATAACACTTAAACTAACACACACACACATATATATGTGAGATATATATGTGAGATATATATGTGAGATATATATGTATATGTGTGTATATATATATATATATATATATATATATATATATATATATATATATATATATATATATATATATATATATATAATATGTGATATATATCTCTATATTTATCTATCTATCTATCTATCTATCTATCTATATATATATATATGTTTGTTTTTTAAGTTTTGCAGGTACTTACATGTGTGCTGTTCAGCTTCCTTTGGGTATTATCCCACGTCATTGGAGTTGTGCTTTTAAAGTTGTAGCAACGTTTCAGCAGAATCTCATCTGCCATCATCAGGCTTCTGTACTGAACTCATGAGATTCTGCTGAAACGTTGCTACAACTTTAGAAGCACAACTACAATGATGTGGGATAATACCCAAAGGAAGCTGAACAGTGGATAGATAGTTAGATAGATCGATAGATAGATAAATTTGTCAGTTGCTTGCAAGATAATAGGTATAAGTAAAAACATAGTTATGAATACATGGATACATATAAGAAAAATGAAACAATAGGACAGGGACAGTAGGCACATTGGTGTGCTTATGCATGCCCCCTACAGACCTCTTAGTAAAGGGGTGAGGTCAACAGTAGAAAGTCTTAAGTTTTTGGGGTTTGGGGGAAAAAGAGTCAGGTAGAGTATTCCAGACATTGACCACTCTGTTGCTGAAGTCGTATTTCCTGCAATCAAGTTTGGTGCGATTAACCTTGAGTTTGTATCTATTGTGTGCTCTGGTGTTGTTATGATTGAAGCTGAAGTGTTCATTGACAAGACATTGCAATGTATGATTTTATATACTATACTTACATCAGACCGATGGCGGTGTACTTCTAATTTCCTCGGTCTAGAATTTCGAGTCTGGTGGCCTAAGGTCTTCTGCAACGAGTAGAGGAGTGGATAACTCTTTTTGTGAAATATTTCTGGACTTTCTCAACTGTGTTAATATCAGATACGAAATGTGGGTTCCAGACTGATGAGCTGTATTCGAATATTGGTCTAGCAAATGTTTTGTATGCTCTAGTTATTAGTGTAATATTACCAGAGAAAAAGCTACGCAAAATTAGGTTAACAACTCTTAACACCTTTTGGGCTATGTAGTTACAGTGGGTTCCAGCATTTAGGTCATTTGAGATGAGTACCCCAAGATCCTTGACAGTAATACTGCTTCATATACTTCATATACTGCTTCATAATAATGTGGTGCTTTCCCTATGTCACTATGCAACCATAACCATCAGGTGGCAAAGCTATCATTTTTAGTGTTACTCGTTCCATCGCAACCCTTACTGTTCTTGGCTAGCATGGATATTGAATTGCAAAAAACTCCCACCTTGACCAGCCTGGCCATTAGACTGCAAGATCCATTATCCTCTGCCAGATGGAGTTGGCATGGTAGATTGCACAATCATTTGCATCATTCTCCATCATGGCTGTTCAAAAGTCTCTTTGCTCATCCAGCTCAGCCGGTGATTGTGTTAGTATGGGTGAGAGAGTATAGGTAATCCTTGATTTATAACCACAATTGAGCTCAAATGTCTGGAGATTCTGTCATCCAGGTTGTCCCAAAGGTGCTTTTTTTTTTTCAAGAGGCAGCTGGACTTTCTGTTTTTTTCTTTGAAGAGGTTTCGCTTCTCATCCAAGCAGCTTCCTCGGTTCTTCAGAAGTTCTGTTTTTCAATTGTTATTTTTAAATGTCTTTTCTTTTTTGTATGTTTAATAAAAATAAAATTTTATAAAATAAAAGAGAGAGAGAGAGAGAGAGAGAGCTTCCGGAGCCTGGGGAGATTATTTTTGCCCTCCCAGAGGCTTGAGGAAAACCTCCGGACCCCAGGGAGCCCCACATGGCTGGCATACAGTATCTTCTGAACCATCTTCTCCAACCCAGATTGACATCTCCAGTCCATAGATCACAATCAGAGTAATCTCAGATTTCTATGGAATAAATGGGACTGAAGGGAGATTATACCTTTCTATCACAGCACCAATCCTAGAGAACAGCTTGTCTTTGAAGAGAAAATGGTTTCTCTCACCTCATCCTTTCAGAAAGTGGTAAAACTGAGCTTTTCCAAACTTGAATGGTACTTTTCTCTTAAATTAACTTGTGAATTGTTGGGGAATTATCATAGGATTGCTGAATTTCAGAAAAAAATTTTTAAATAGTAAATTGTACAATGTTTGTTGTACCATGGCTTATCAATGATATTTACTGTGGATGTTTTATCCCTTTGTACACAACAAGATGGAATGATATGGAGAAAATACACACCTGAAAAATTAATGACACTCTTCAATCACAAAAAAAAGTTTTGCTTCTCATCCAAAAAACTTATTCAGCTCTGACATTCCTCACCATCTAGAGCTGAAGATGTTTCTTGGTTGAGAAGCAAAACTTCTTCAAAGAAAAACCAGAAAGTCCAGTTGCCTCTTGGAAAAAAAAAAAACCTTTGGGAGAATTGAGTCCAACAATCGAGACAGTTGTTAAGCGAATTTTGCCCCATTTTATGGCCTTTCTTGCCACTGTTGTTAAGGGAATCACTGCAGTTATTTCAGTAACCTGGTTAAGTGAATCTGGCTTCCTCATTGACTTTGCTTGTCAGAAGGTCATAAAGGGGAATTAATCACATGATCCCGGGACATTATAACCGTCATGAGTCAGTTGACAAGAGTCTGAATTTTTTACCATTTTTACCATGCTGCAAGGTTGTAAGTGTGAAAAATGATCATGTCACATTTTTCATTGCCATTTGAACTTTGAACGTCACAAATAAACTGGTTGTAACTCAAGGATTACCTGTACTTTTAAGCATGATTTATTTCGAAGAGTGTATCTGCAGCTCAGGATTGAACCGGGGACTTCTGGGGCCTCTGGTGATGTTTCCCTAGTGGGAATATGAAATGCCTGCAAGCCAATAACCCAGGCAGCACCCAGCATTCTATGTTTTTATTAAATGCATCTTGTTTATTTATTTAAATGTTCCTATTGTGGATGGAGATCGCTGGAGGGTTTCAGAAACAGGACAACCATTTGACTGGGCTTATTTAAGCATTTATCTGAGATGGTATATTCTCCTGCTTGAGCAGGGAGCTGGACTAGAAGACCTCCAAGGTGTCCCTTCCAGTTTTTATTCTATTCTATTCTATTCTATTCTATTCTATTCTATTCATTCTTATTCTATTCTATTCCTTACTCTATTTGTTATTCTATTCTATTTATTCTATTCATTCTTATTCTATTCTATTCCCTCCTGCCCTGAGCAGGGGGTTGGACTAGAAGACCTCTGAGGTCCCTTCAAGCCTTATGGTTCTATGTTCCAGAATGCAATTTATTTGCAAATAGATATCAACACTGCGATGAAGATGGAAATCAGTGCCGACTTAAGCATGTTGTTGTTGCATTGTTTTCGTAACTGGGCTCGCTTCCCTCCTGAGTAACGTCTCTACTCCAGCGTAAAAGAAAACTGCAGAAAGAACGACGCGTCGGCGCATGCGCATATCCCCTCCCAATTCGAACCCAGAACCCCATCCTTCTCCCGCCGCCTTCCTAGCTCGCCTTCTTCGCATAGCAACAGTTATTTTGTCCCAATCGCCCTAACTTCGGCAACCATTTTCCCATTGGAGGAGAGGCCAGACTTTGGGCCAATCAGCGGGAGCCACGGGACCCTCTTTTTCCCTGTCCAGCTCGGAAGGACAACATCTCGGGAGCCTGTATGGGCCATACCATTAGAAAGCTCTAGAGAGGGTGGTGAAGGCGAAGAGAAGGCAAAGGATCTGGGAGCAGTTTAGAAGGATTTTGTTGGAAACCATCCTTTCGAGACGCTTTCAGGACAATCCAAAGAAAGAGGAAAAGAAGCGGGAGAGAAAGATAATAAAAATAAAAGGGGCCGACCGACGCGGTTGGTACGCTCCGGGGAGGAAGTGAGGTGTCTTCTGAGCATCGGGACTTCCGGTTGGGCAGAGGAGAAGAGTTGGTGGTTCAGGCTGAGAAGGCGGAGAGTGTTCCGAGGCTGGGTGAGTGGGGAGCCGGGTTTGTCAGCGGGGAAGGGGAGGCGGGCCTGGCTCTGGCCGCCACCGAGGACCCTCCGCAGCGACTGTCATGCCTGTGGGGGGCGAAATTTCAGTTCTCTCCCCTAATTGAAACTCCCCCCCCCAAAAAAAAAAAAAACTATGAGGAAGTAAAAAGTGAGACAGGTAATAATGGGTGGGTAATAATCTTCACATTGTCTGTTTTGAGCAGCCTTTTTATTTTGCAGCTGGGAAGTGCCAGCCAGCCAGATAAGTCCAAGGTACCATTTCTATAGCGAGGAAGTGCCAGCCAGATAAACCCCCATTCCAAGATACCATTTCTATAGCTAGG
>BLBF01000081.1:5730133-5740315 GCA_015471245.1 Laticauda colubrina
GCCCCCATTCCTAGGTACCATTTGTATAGCTAGGAAGTGCCAGCCAGCCAGATAAGCCCTCATTCCTAGGTACTATTTGTATAGCTACGAAGTGCCAGCAAGTCAGAAAAGCCCCCATTCCTAGATACCATTTCTATAGCTAGGAAGTGCCAGCCAGCCAGATAAACCCCCATTCCTAGATACCATTTCTATAGCTACAAAGTGCCAGCCAGCCAGATAAGCCCCCATTCCTAGGTACCATTTCTACAGCTATGAAGTGCCAGCCGGCCAGGTATGCTCCCATTTGCAAGTATCAATTTCTACAGTTAGGAAGTGCCAGCCAGCTCGGTACGCTCCCATTCCTAGGTACCATTTCTAGCTAGGAAGTGACAGCCAGTCAGTTACACTCCCATTCCTAGATACCATTTGAGCCCAGCATTTCTGTTGTTTAGTGAGATTTTTGCCCCATGTTTTTTGCCACAGTTATTCAGTGGTTCGCTGTAATTGCTTCGTTAGTAACATGGTTGTTAAATGAATCTTGCTTCCCCATTGACTGCTTGTTAGAAGATTGCAAAAGGGAGTCACATAACCCCAGGATACTGCAACTGTCATAAATACACAGCCAGTTGCCAAGCATTTGAATATTGATCACATGACCTTAGGGATGCTGCAATGGTCATAAACGTGGAAAATGGTCAAGTCACTTTTTTCAGAGCTGCTGTAACTTTGAACGGTCACTAAATGAAACTTGTAAGTTGAGGACAATTTGTAATATGTTGATCCTTTCTGAATGATGTTGGGTGTGTGCATGGCTTTATCCTTGCTTTTGAGTGTACCCATTTTTTTTAGCAGTGGAAAGACTGACTAGAAATATGTTAAAACTAGGCACCCCAAAGAAATTACAGTGACAGTTTTAATACTGTTGCAACATATTTTTCCTCTTTCTGTGTTCAGAAGCCCTTGTACAGATTCAACATGTAACACTGACATGTTTGTAAGCCATTTTCCTGATTCCCATGTCATGTGACTGTGATTCTGTCAATCATATGTTCAGAATGGGCAATTTAAATATAATGTGTTGTTATTGGTGGGTGTTAGAGCAGGTAGGTCTCTCAGCTCCCAATTCTGAACTGACAGTGATTGATATTGATGCAAATTCTTACAATATAATTGTAGTAATAAAGGAAGCGACTCAAGATTGCCATATGTTACTAATAATACATAACATTGTTCTATCTTATACATCAAATATATCAAGAACAAAATGTAAAAACAGCAACAGGAGTTTAAAATTGCCACACTTTGCTTCATTGATACATAGACTTGTTTTTTTGCCTGGAAACTGAGATGTATTGAGCTTACCATTAGCCTGTCTACTTTTCTAAGCATCCAATGTGACTTATAATATGCTATCAAAATTTTTTAAATAAATATAATTATGCTAAGGTACCAGTCACATCGCTATGGGTTACAGTCAGGTTTATAAGATCTTTGATAAATGTAAATATTTACATGCCTTATAATAGGCATGAAAGCTAGTTGAGTGACTTTGGGCCAATCACTGGGAGACGGAGTTCTAGTCCTGTCTTACACATGGGAACTGGCTTGGCTGACTTGGGCCAATCACCAGGAGATGGGGAGTTCTAGTTCCACTTAGGCATGAAAGCCATCTGGGTGACTTTGGACCAGTCACACACACTTAGCCCAAGCCACCTCACAGAGTTGTTGTGGGAAAAGGAGGAGGGAGGAGTATGAGGTATCTGTGCCATCTTGATCTATTTTTTAAAAATGATAAAAGTGGGAAATGAATAAATACCAGAAAGTTGGATGAGGATGTAAAAGGCAAACTTTTAAAAATAAGGATGAGAATTGTGGATGTGATCCAGAATCATATCATGCATTTTGGGTTGATAGAAAGTTAGGAGGTTTTTTTTCCCCCTATGGGAGAGCCTTCAGGCATTTTTCTGTGCTTTGAAATGGTGTTCTCTTATTCAACAGTCACGGGTTGTGCTACTTACAGGTAGTTTTCAACTTATGACCATATAGGAGCCCAATATTTCTGTTGCTAAGCGAAACAGTTGTTAGGTGAGTTTTGCCTCATTTTACAACCTTTCTTGCCCCAGCTGTTAAGCAAATCCCTGCGGTTGTTAACTTAGTCACATGGTTGTTAAGTGAGTTTGGCCTCCCCATTGACATTGCTTGTAAGAAGGTTACAAAAAGGGGACCCCACAACCATCATAAAAACATGTCAATCATCTGTATTTTGTTCACGTATCCACAGGGATGCTGCAATGGTCATAAGTGTGAAAAACAGTCATAAGTCACCTTTGTCAGTGTCGTATCTTTAAATAGTGGCTAAATGAAAGGTTGTAAGTTGAGGTGCTCTTTTGCATGCTATATATTCAAGGGACGATAATCGTGCCTCTCAAAAATAGGCAGTATACTTATCTCCAAATGAAACTGGTTATGCTTATTTATAGAGGTTCTGTGTGTGTAATTTGAAGCACATTCCCCAGCATTAAGTGTATCTATTTCAAAAATAATACACATTGCTTCCATTGCTTCTTCTGAAGTTCCTGGTGTGACTCTGTGTGTGTGTTTGTGTGTGTGTATTTATACATATACATACATACATGCATGCATATAGATATAGATACCCAAATGAAGTGAACAGCATAGACATATATATCTATATACAGTATGTATATGCACACACACACACACACACACAAACGTTACAGCTGAATATTCTCTGCTGTTTTGAAGCTCCACTTGTATTTTATCTTTTTCTTCTTGTTCACAGATCAACACAAAGCACAAAAATCTTATCTATGTCTTGCTGCAGAGACCTGTGAATCTACTTTATCTGTTTTACAACTCTTTAGCCCGTTGGAAAGTAGGAAAACAGGATGTCCCACGCCACAGTCTAGTGTATTGTTTCTCAGTAGCTTTAAGATGCATGGCCTTCAACTCCCCAAATTCCACAGCTGTGAATTGTGAACCCACAGTTGTCTGGTGGGTTTATAAACAAATCCAGATTTCAACCCAGATATTTTATGCCTGCGTTTGATGACAAATTTTGGGAAGTTGCTATGATGGGAGATCCTGCTGAATCTCCAATCATATGAGCTCTTGTGCAATGAACCTTCCTAACAGGTGTGCCTCATCTTATCCCTGGAATGACAGCTTCTGCATCTGGAATAGGTTGCTTCATACTATAGCTTTTAATTGTCACATACAGCTTGGCTAACCTGTGTTAAGATACATAATCTCTGTTGCATGTTTGCTGTAAATGTTTCTGAGTAGGACTTATACCTGGTTGGGCTTTTGGGAAACACAAGGTTGCTGTAGAAGTTCTGTCTAAGCAACCAACCTCTAGATACACCTTGTCACTCATTTGGATACCACAGGTTCTATCTTTCTGTATTTCAGCTCCTGAGTTTTTTGTAAGCTCTTTGAGATAGGCTGGATGAGATGCACAAACCTTATTGTCCCAAGGTGCTTTTTCCAAAAGAAACTGGACTTTGTTTTTCCTTGAAGACGTTTCACTTCTCATCCAAGAAGCTTCTTCAGCTTCTTCTTGGATGAGAAGCGAAACATCTTCAAGGAAAAGCAAAGTCTACTTTCCTTTGGAAAAAGCACATTTGGAACAACCATGACCTGGATGACTGAAAATCTCCACAGACACTATATTTATTGTTAAGTGCCAGTAACAAATAGCACTTCAGATACAATCCCAGTTTGCTGAGGGGTGTGTGTGTGTTATGGAGAACTGAATCAAACATTTTCAATTGTATTGCTTCTCATACATTATATTCCTGCTTTACTTTAGTTTCTGTTGCTTTTAAGATAAATTTTGAAATATGTCGATAATACTTATCGTTATGAACAAGATTTAGGCTACAGGGTTTTTAACCAGTAGCATTTTCTCCCATGGCTGTTTCTACAATTTTTAAGATAAACTTCAGCAACATGTAGGTATACTTCCTGAATTTTATGAGCAAGATTTAAGATTCAGGGATTTGAACAGTAGTGTTTTCCCCCATGACTGTTGGCAGTAAAATTAGTCTTATCCATTAAAGAAAGAGGTTACTTTAATTGAATTTTTAAACCCTGATTGTTTCTCAGAGTTTGGCTTTTGTTATTGCTGCAGTTTTAGTAAATTCCAACAATTGCAGCCTAGGGAAAAAAAAGGTTTTGATGGTGTCTTCCACCTCTGCAGTTGATAGGATACGAGGAGAAACAGGTCTGGGGATGGTTGCCATTATAGATCTTCATTTTTCATAGGCAAAGGCCGCTGGAGCACATAAAATGTCCCAGCAAGGCATGCTTGTACAATAACAGCTTCATCTGTCAGAGGTTGAGAATAGCAGCCCGGGTGCACTGAGACGTGGCCATGCAAATCCAGCTGTTTTTATTTTTCACTCGCCGCAGTGAGTGCCAATTCAGGCATGTCTGTCATTTAGCTCCTGTCTCTTCCTTGCAGTGCGCCGGACTTTGGGGAGATGTTCCGGACCGCCATCATGATGGTTGCCAGCCTGGCCTTAACCTCCGCTGTGATAGCTCACGCCTATTACCTGAAGCACCAGTTCTACCCCACCGTGGTGTACCTTACCAAGTCGAGTCCCAGCATGGCGGTGAGTCTGCCCCTTCCCAGTCGGTCCCGGGAGTAGCAATAGCACTTGGACTTATATACCGCTTTACAGCCCTCTTTAACTGGTTTATAGAGTCAGCCATGTTGCCCCCCCCAGCATTCTGGGTCCTCCTTTTGCCCACCTCAGGAGGATGGAAGGCTGAGTCGACCTTGAGCCTAGTGAGATTTGAACTGCCAAATTGCAGGCAGCCGGCAGTCCGCAGAAGTAGCCCGCTGTACTGCACTCCGAACTACTGTACCACCGTGGCTCAGTGTAGCCTTGAAAAGGGCTTTTAGGTGTGGCTTTTCTCCAGTTTCTTGCCCTTCAGACATGCTATGTCTCCTAAGCAAAGATGACGTAAGCAGTGGAGTTGTAGTTCCAGCCAGTTTGAAAGATTGATTCTTTACTTACCTTTGTATTTTTATTTATTTAACCAGCTAACTAACTAAAGAACCATGGTGATGCAGTGGTTAGAGTACAGTATTGCAGGCTAATTCTGCTGCCTTATGCATCAAAAACAACTGGGTGACTTTGGGCCAATCGCCAGAAAACAGTGAGTTCTAGTCCCACCTTGGCATGAAAGCTGGCTGGGTGAGTTTTTAGCCAGTCCCTCTCACATCACAGAACTGTTGTTTTGGGGATAATAGGAAGAAAGTACGTGGGATATGTGTGTCGCCTTGAGTTACTTGGGAAAATAATAAAAGCAGGGTACAAATAAAATTGTATCCTGTAGGAGCTTATTTTTGTAACCAGAAAGAAGAGACAGGTTAACAATACAGAATTCCTTGCAAATTTTATGCATAGTGAACTAAACCACATTTTTTTTTCTTTTGCTGTCTTGTGATGCCAGGTTCTATACATTCAGGCTTTTGTCTTGGTGTTCCTGCTAGGCAAATTCATGGGCAAAGTGTTTTTCGGACAACTCCGAGCAGCAGAAATGGAGGTGAGTCATTGCCAGAGCACTGAAATGTTGTTGGCCTTGATGATGTTGCTTAAATGGGCTTCAGCAAACTTTGCTCTCCTTTTGCAACGAAGCATCTGTTTTGAAGCTTGGAGCACCAATTATTAAGACATCCCTCTTTCTGTTCCCCCAAATCTTGTGTCCTTGCTTATGAACTACAAAAAGAGCCAATTGTACAAAGTTAAGTGCTTATTCTCTTTGGCTAAATTTTTTGTATGGTGTCATTAACACACACCAATAATTTGGAGCTAATTTTGATTGGAACAGTTTTGACTGTGGAAACAAGAGATGTGAAGAGATCCAGTTGCAGAATTAAGGAATAGAGGTAGTCCTTGACTTACAACAGTTCATTTAGTCAGTTCAGAGTTACAATGGCACTGAAAAAAGCCTCATGATTGTTTTTCACACTTATGACCATTGCATCCCCGCGATTACGGGATTAAAATTTGGCCATTGGCAACTGGCTCATATTTATGTCAGTCATAGCATCCTGGGGTCACATTATCTTCGTTTGTGACATCATGAGAAACAAAACCAGATTCACCTGACAATCGTGTGACAAGTTTAAGAACTGCAATTATTCCCTTAAGAACCCTGGCAAGAAAAGTCATAAAATCCGGTCAAAATCACTTAACAAATGTGTCACTTAGCAACAGTTTGGGCTCAGTTGTGGTTGTAAGTGGAAGACTACCTATATTCAGGATCTCTTGGTGTCCAGTGTTTAAGTTCATTTGTTCCCTTTGGAGCGAAAAGGACAAAAAATATACTTTTAATTGTAGAAACTGTGTGTGTATGTGTGACCACATATGGCTTGTCAGCCAGATGGATTTCCTTTGTCAAAATTATTTTATTTAGCTGTTAACCAATTCGGGTTTCACTTCTCTTCTCAACAGACACCTGGAAGGAGAATGAGAGAAAGACAACAAAAAGCATAGCCATTAGAAAGCATTTCACAGTTTTAAAAGAAACCCAACAGATTCATACACAAATCTTATAAGCTGGGAGTGAGGAAAGAGATGAGATTGTAGTAGATATTTATGGATATAAGAAGAATTATGTGTGATCCAGCAGCTGGCCAGTAGATTCTGAGCCACGCAGTTGCCAAATTCGACACCTTATAGCAATAGACTTAATGGGAAGCCACAGAAGGGGTCTTCTTCCAAGCTGGACACCTCCAGGGGCTCTGGGGCTCCCCAAACCACAACTTAACTCATTTTTCATTTATTTATTAAACTTATGTGGCCGGCCAACTCATACACAGGTGACTCCAGGCTGCTCACAACTTGCAGCCACGTTGGCTGGGATTTCTGACAGTTGGCATCCTACCTCCTCTGGGTGATGCCAGCTGGAAGGGCACCAGGGCATCACCAGGCATATGTCAGCTTTGAGACCAGATGCTCCCACGCTGCCACATCTGAGCCTGGGAAAGTGGGAGGGGGGTATATATATTGGAGTATATCTAGTTAGACATAATTATTTTTCTGATTCAAGGTCAGATTGTGTTGCGCATAAGTGAGAGGAAGTCTTAACTTGGGATGGTGATTGGACCATGTGATGCAATGGATTTGTAGTTTTGATTTATTGCAAGGAAGCCTGGAACTTTCTAATTCAGGATTCCCCAGTTGTGCCAATTTACTATTCAAAATAAAAGAAACCTTTGAGAAGATGCCAGTCTCTGAGTTATTGGTTGGAATGGAGGGTTGCTGGAATGCTGATAGCAAATATAAATCTGGAGATTTATACCAGCAGGGCGGGAGGATATCAATTGGGTTTGAGCAGCATCTTAAAATCCCGTCTTTTCACATCCAGCATCTGCTCGAGCGCTCATGGTATGCCGTGACCGAGACCTGTCTGGCCTTTACCGTCTTCAGAGATGACTTCAGTCCTCGTTTTGTGGCTCTCTTCACCCTCCTCCTCTTCCTCAAGTGCTTCCATTGGCTGGCTGAAGACCGGGTGGACTTTGTAAGTGTGATTCTCTACTCGAGTTTGTGGGTGTAAACACAAGGCACTCTAACCAGGTCAAGATAAACTGTTTTTTTTCTGCTTCAAATGTCAAAGCCAGGTTTCTCAACCGTGGCTACTTGAAGAGGTGTGTGGACTTCAACTCCCAGAATTCTGCAGCCCCTTAAAACTTGCTGTTTTTTCTATCCTAGATGGAGAGAAGTCCCAACATATCTTGGTTGTTCCATTTCCGCATTGTCTGTAAGTACTTTTATATTTATTCTTTTAAATTAAATTTCTATCACATTTTTTTTTCTTTTACTCTCCTGTGATCCCTTTGACCTTGTTTTCTCTCCAGTCGATTGGTTGTGGCTTGAGACAGGATCCCAGTTTGGCTTCTTGAGAATCAAGCCATAAAATCTACCTGAAAATAATTTCCCAGGGTTAGAGTGATTCTGTTTCTCTTACGAGTTTCTTTTTTCCCTCTTCCGGTTTTATTTTTTCTTTTATGCATATAGTTCGTTTCATAACAGCTTCATCATTGATTTGTCTAGTTATGGCTAGATGGTCAGAGTCTGCACAGGTAGTCCTCGACTTCCGACTACAATTGACAAGCCCAACATTTCTGTTGCTAAGCAGGAGAGTTGTTCAGTTAGTTTTGCCCCATTTTATGACCTTTCTTGCCACTGTTGTTAAGTGAATCACTGCTCAGTTGTTAAGTTAGCAACACGATTGCTACAAAGAGACTGCCACAAATAAGATTTGAGGGTCAGCCTATTCTCCAAAGCACGAGAGAGCAGAACAAGAAGCAACTGATGTAAATTAATCAAAAAGAGAAGCAACTTAGAACTAAGCAGAAATTTCCTGAGCGTGAGAACAATTAACCAGTGGAACAGTTTGCCACCAGAAGTTGTGGGTGCTCCAACACTGGAGGCTTTTAAGAAGAAATTGGACAACTATTTGTCTGAAATGGTATTGGGTTTCCTGCTAAAGCAGGGGGTTGGAAGGTCCCTTTCAAACTCTTTATTTTAGTAAAAGTTGGGTCTAAACAACCCTTTGATGTCTTTCTCAGTTGAGTCACTGCTGGGCCAGCTGCCTTGTTTAAAAATACTTGTAGCTGAACGAGGGACGGAGCCATCCTTGCCTGCTACGTTCTTTTTTCCCAAGGTCAGATGAGGTCAAGTGACTAAAAACAGACGGAGTCACCAACGCTGTTTGAACTGTAACTGTAAATAAGGCAGATGTTCCAGAAGTCTAATTGTGGGTAGTGATTTACATGTCAAAATTAGCTTGGTTATTTGCATTCAAAAGGCCCTAAGGTGCCCTTGGCAGTCCCAACTTTCAGCTATTATTATTATTATTGTTATTGTTGTTATTTGTTATTTGTTGTTATTATTATTATTAGGCACTTCCAAGCACAGCCACTTTTATGAGTGTAATTAAAAAAAACCCAGAAATATCTGCTTTGGGCAGTTTTCAAAGTTGTTAAAGGGCCTCCTGCACCTCAGTTTTCTTTCTGGCAGATTACAGGGCACCCTTGAATTACGACCATCATTGAGCCCAGAATTATTGTCATTAAGCAGGTCGCTTACCTGATTGGACCTAATTGTATGACATTTTTTTTTTTGCAAAGGGGATCATTCAATAAACCCTGCAATTATTAAGGGAATCAAATTTAACTTGTGGGTGATTTTTGCCTGCAACTGGAAGTAAACACCAGAAACCTGCAAACGAATGGGAAAAAAATTGTGGTTGTGGGATCACGGGATGCTGCAAACGGCCACAAAGGTGAGCTGGTTGCCGAATGTCAAAAATATGATCATGTGACCATGGAAGGGGTGTGTGTGTGTGGCCGTCTGTCAGGGCTCCAACAAATCCACCCCCATTCAAATCATAAGTCTCTAGTCAGAGTAAAAAAACATGTTTTATTAGGAATGGCCATGTTGGTGTTAGCTGGGTACAGCCAACGCTAAAATACATAATTCATTTCCCCTTGACCCTGGTCTTCTCCACACCCCCTGGATGTCTATTCCCCAATGGGACACATCCATAGCCAAGAGTCATCAATCATGCTCTCCAGTAATATTTTTGCATGCCAACAACTTTGGGCTGCCAAGGCGATTATCTAAGACATTTAAGGAATGCACTGCTTTCCCCCATTCCCTTTTTCTGGCAGCTACAAAAGACCAAAAGAGTATCTTTTAGGTTCACACTGTTGTAACTTGAACCCAGGTTGTAAGTAGCTTTTGCAGGATCTGTTGTAACTTCAAAAGGTTGCTGAGTTACCAGGTGTAAGTCGGGAACCACCTGTAGTTTTAGGGACAGGAGAGAAACAGGGCATGCCTCCTGGAGCTGGAAAGGTATGATATAAATCTAATACAAGATGAAATCAGAGCACTTTGCAGCAGTCCCCTGGGAGGTTGTGAATCTCAGGTGTAGTTTGTGTCTTTTTCCTCCATTCCTTTCTACTTTTCCAGTAACAAAATGGCCTCTCTTCTTCCCTAGCTCTCATGGTGCTTCTGGCCATCCTAGATTTCCTGTTTGTCAGCCACGCTTACCACAGCATCCTGACCCGGGGAGCTTCCGTCCAGCTGGTCTTTGGCTTTGAGGTGAGTATATTATAATAATAATAATAATAATAATAATAATAATAATAATAATAATAAT
>BLBF01000081.1:5740325-5764918 GCA_015471245.1 Laticauda colubrina
TAATAATAGTAATAATAGTAATAATAGTAATAGTAATAATAGTAATAATAGTAATAATAGTAATAGTAATAATAGCAGCTAATAGGATCTATTAGCAGTGGGCATGGGAGCTGTTTTTGGTGTGCTTTGTTTATTTGGGGAAGTTTGCTTATATCAGGGGTGTCAAACTTGATTACTTTGAGGGCCGCATCAGGGTTGTGTTTGACCTCAGGGGCCTGTGAGGGGAGGCATGGCCAGCTTGAAGCTACTCACCGAGGTTCTGTTTTCAGCTGCCACGCCCTGCTGCAGCCCGGCTTCTGTTTTCACTGGCAGAAGGATGCGCGCAGCCTTCCTGAACTCCGTCTTCACTGGCAGAGGCACTGCGGTCCTTCACTGTTTCCAGAGTGGGCCCACAGGCCAGATCTAAGCACCTTGTGGGCCAAATCCAGCCCACAGGCCTTGAGTTTTTGACACCCCTGAGTTATCTATTACAGATTACCAGAGTTGGAAGGTCATCTAGTCCAACCCCCTTGTAGGTCATCTATTCCAACCCCCTGCCCAAGCGGGAGACTCTATGATCCTCACGTCCTCATTTAGTGACCAGAATTGGGCCTGACAACTTGGTTGTTAAGTGATGCTGCCACTGTCACTAACTTAAACTTGATGTCAGGTCTCCGGTATTCAACCCCCATTTAAATCATGAGCTTCTAGCCAGATCTTTCAGAGCTTAAAGAAGATTTATTAGGAGTGCTACCTGGATGTAGCCGACTCTGAGACACATCATTGTCACCCTTGACCCTGGTTCCCCCACCCCACCCCATCTCCTGGATGTATCATAATTCATATTCTCCAATGAGACACATCCATAGCCAAGAGTCACCAATCATACTCTCGAGATAGAATTTTGCACACCAGAAACTTCGGTCGTCTAAAAATTATTTATGAAGACATTTAAGGAGTGCACTATTTCCCCCCTCCCTTGACACTGGACTGGGTTTACGATCTTAACTCCAGTGTTAGAAGGAAGCCAAGTGTGTTTAGTCTTGTTCTACTAAATTCTGCTTTGTGATCCTTTTCCTCTTGGCTCTCCACAGTACGCCATCCTCATGACGATGGTGCTGACAGTCTTCATCAAATACCTTCTGCACTCCATCGACCTCCAGAGTGAAAACCCCTGGGACAACAAGGCCGTCTTCATGCTCTATACAGAACTCTTCACAGGTAAATGGATCCAGGGATGGAGTACAAAGACACACACCCCCTTTCCCAAATGCATCCCATCTATCCCAAGAAAGTAGGTATGCTGGCAGCTGAGGAATATGGGTTGACCTTGACTTACAACCATTTGTTTAAGGGCCGTTTCAAAGATTAAAAAGTGACTTTGAACCAGTTTTCACACTTCATGATCTTTGTAGTGGTCATGTGATCAAAATTCAGGTGCTTGGCAACCGGCGAAAAGGTTGCAAAAGGAAGCCCAGCTCACTTTTAACGGCTGCCTTGCTAAGCAATAGAAACGTTGAACTCATTTTGACCGTAAGCCAAGAGCTACCTGTGTTCTACCTTGATTGTAAGGATGTCAAGTTCAAAGCGCGCTTTTGCAGTTGCAACCATTTTCATTTCTCAGCTTGCCAACAAACCAGGGGGGAGGGAAGGGTGAGATGCAATGTAGACATCAAGAAGACGAACCATGAGAGCCAAGGATGCTTCTGCAGGTGTTTGCCAAAACCAAAGACGTTTTCTCATAACAATAAAAGGAGAGTCAATTGGACCGTGTAACCTGCACTAATAGGGGGAGGAGCGAGAATCCTATACTTTAATTAGCGTATTTTTCAGAGTAAAGTGGGTGGAAATGCCTGTGTGTCTTATACAGTGAATATTGCCGAAACCCTCCCAACCGCCACCTCCAGCCGGAAACCTCCTGCCGGCCCCCACCTTTTGGCCTCTGCCTCCCAGCAATTTTTCCTCCTTGCAGCAAACAGCCTGGTCAGCTTCAGCACAGCCTGATTAGCACAATCAGCTGATTGTTAGATCAGTTGGCTTCCCGTCGATCAGCTGTTTTAGGCTACAGGGATCGCCCTTGCCTATTGCCTCTGCATACCCCATTGTTGGCCTCCACGCACCCTGGTTTCTGCCAGTTCTGGTCCGCGCTGCCTGGAACGGGCCGAAAATGGGGCAGGCAGAGGCCGAAAACAGGATGCAAAGGCTGAAAATGGGGGAACAATAGGTGATGGCAATTCCTGCAGCCTGAAACAGCTGATCGTCTGGAAGCCGGCTGAACTGACAATCAGCTGCTTATGGTAATTAGACTGTGCTGAAGTGGACCTTGCTGTTTGTTGCATGGAAGCAAACTGCTTGGGGGTAGAGGCAGATTTTCTTTTTCCTTGTTTTGCTCTCCAAAAGCTGGCTGAGTCTTATACTCTGAGAAATACGGTATGTGGGTTTGTGTGGGAATTAGTCAGATCTGGTTTTTGCCCTCCTCAGTGCCGAAATGGATGTACTGAATAAAGTTTTGCATTCAGAGATTGTTCTTGACCGTCCTTGCTTCAGTTGAGTTCGCCTGTCAGAAAGTCGACAAAGGGGTCTTTTGGGCCATGACCTGGAAGTGAAAAAAAATAATGAATTAATATCCTTTTTCCTCCCAAGGTTTCATCAAGGTCCTTCTCTACATGGCCTTCATGACCATTATGATCAAAGTGCACACCTTCCCTCTTTTCGCCATCCGGCCTATGTACCTGGCAATGAGGTGAGTCCCAGCACAGGAGAATTGGGAGGAGGCATAGCTGCAGTTCTGCCCCTTTCTGCAGCTGAAGAGTCTTTCAAGGCCCCCCCTCTCCCCCCTCCCCTGACATTGCCTGCCTGCCTATTCACCCCCTGAGGACTAACTCTTGCTTTCTTCCCTCCTAGGCAGTTCAAAAAGGCGGTCACAGATGCGATCATGTCTCGCCGAGCGATCCGCAACATGAACACGCTGTGAGTATTTTGAGGAATGTCTGGCCTGTTTTCTAGCTGAAGGTCCCTTATGCAGGCAACATTTTTTTTTACATTTGAGTTTAATCTCTTTCCTAGTTGAATAGAATAGAATAGAATAGAATAGAATAGAATAGAATAGAATAAGAAAGAATAGAATAGAATGCAGAATAGAATAGAATAGAATAGAATAGAATGCAGAATACAATGGAATAGAATAGAAAAGAATTAGGAATAGAGTAGAGTAGAATAGAATAGAATAGAATAGAATAGAATAGAATAGAAATTAGAATGAAGGAATGAAGGAATGGAATGAAATAGAGAATAGAAATTAGAATTCTTTATTGGCCAAGTGTGATTGGCCACTCAAGGAATCTGTCTTTGGTGCAGATGCCCTCAATGTACATAAAAAGAAAAGAGTCATCAGGTACAAAACTTAACGATAGTCATAGGGTACAATAAGCAATCAAATCATACTAGGAAACAGTCACTAAAAATTGTAAGAATACAAGCGACAAACTTACAGTCATACAGTCACAAGTGGGAGGAGATGGGTGTTAAAGAGTGATCCTTATTCCATATGGAAGATCCTTATGTATACATTAACAGCCCCAGGGCCTAAATATATAGGCAGCAAATGTTTATGGAGGTTCTCAGTCATGCAGGTCATGGTTGACCCAAATATTGTTTTTTTCCCTCAAAAAAAGACAGCACTGGATTTTGTTTTTCCTTGAAGACATTTTGCTTCTCATCCAAGAAGCTTCTTCAGTTCTGACTGAATGGCTGGGGATAGAAGGATTTATATTCCTTGCAGTCCTCTGGTCTTTGGTGCTCTTCCTGAGAATCATTATCTTGTTTACAACCCAGTCCTTTCAGCAGTTCCAGGAAGATTCCATACCCGTTTGCAGTACTCAGCTGATCCTGAGGACCCAGATAAACCTCCCAAGTGGCCTCACCAATTCTCAGAAAGAGTTCTGATGACTGGATGGTTGCAAGGAATATAAATCCTTTCATCATCCTTCAGTCAGAACTGAAGAAGCTTCTTGGATGAGAAGCGAAATGTCTTCAAGGAAAAACAAAGAGAGTCCAGTATCTTTTTGAAAAAGCACCACTGGAACATAAGGGCAGCAAGATTTTTACATTAACATTAATCTGTTTCCTAGTTGAACTCCACACGAACACATCTGTCCAAAAAAATTCCCAGCAGCCTTTCTGCTCTCCACGGCTGCTGAGTTCACCACGTCGGCTTTGGGCTGTGCTTGGGAGAAGGGAAGGAACTCAGGGGTCTCTGGCCTTATTCTCCTCAGGTACCCCGATGCCACCCCAGAAGAACTGCAGGCCATGGACAATGTTTGCATCATCTGTCGGGAAGAGATGGTGATGGGTGCGAAACGTCTGCCGTGCAATCACATATTCCATACCAGGTGGAGGCGGGGAGTGGTTTTGTTTTTTAAATAGAAAAACCTGAGGGAATCTGGGTGCACTTGGAAGCTTGACTAGTCTGCAGGAGTGTGTGTGTGAGAGAGAGAAGGGAGGGAGAGAGGGAGGGAAAGGGGAGAGAAAAGGAGAAATAGGGGGAGGAAGGGAGGGAGAGGAGAAGAGAGAGAAGAAGAAAAAGGGATAGAATATGAGAGGAAAGGAGAATGAGAGAGGAGAGAAAAGGAGAAAGGGAGAAAGGAGAGAAAAGGAGAAAAAGAGATAGGGACGGGGAGGGAGAGGAGAGGAGAGGAGAAGAGAGAGAAAAAGAAATAGAACATGTGAGAGAAAAGGAAAAAGAAAAAGACAGAAAAAGAGATGGGAGGAGGGAGAGAGAGGAGAGAAAAGGAGAGGAAAGATAAGGATGGGGGGGAGGGAGGGGGAGAAAAGGAGAGAGGAGAGAGAAGGAGAGAGAGAGAAGAACCTGGGGGGCAGTTTTGAAGCCACCCATTAGAACTGCAAGGGGTTCTCCTCTTCTTCAGCTGCCTCCGATCCTGGTTTCAGCGCCAGCAGACCTGCCCCACCTGCCGGATGGACGTCCTGCGCGCCTCCCTGCCCACCCAGTCGCAGCCGCCCCCCGAACAGCCGGAAGGAGGAGGGCAGCATCCTCCCCCCAATCAGGCCCCCTTGATGCCTCCGGCGCCCAACTGTGAGTCCCACTTTGTGAGCTGCTGCTACACGAATGAATCTTTCTCGTCTTTAATCTCTTTAAAGGGGGTGGGAGGGGGACTTCAACTCTCCACATTTCCGGGCCAGTTCCCTACAACAACTCTGGGGGGTAGGCTGGGGTGAGACAGAGGGATTGGCCCAAAGTCACCCAGCCTAAGGCAAGACTAGAACTCACCATCTCCTAGTGATTGGCCCAAAGTCACCCAGTCGGCTAACATGCCTAAGGCAGGACTAGAACTCTCTGTCTCCTGGTGATCGGCCCCCAGTCAGCCAGGTATCTTACATCTCTAATGTGAGACTAGAACTCGCCGCCTGTAGCCCAGATCTTCATCTTTTCCGCTTGCATTTGTCTTTGATTGTCGCGCAGGTACGCTTTGTCTTCCCTGAGTCAGAAAGCAAAAGAGCATTTTAAATAATGGCAAATTGAAAATTCGTGCTGGCTTCGAACCCCCGGTGGGGAGCGATGGCCCCTTTAATGACTTGTGGACTTCAGCTCCCAGAATCCCTGAGCCAGCTTGCAGGCTGGCTCAGGAATTCTGGGAGTAGAAGTCCACAAGTCACAAAAGGGCCATTGTTTGCCCAACCCTGTCTCAGAAAGCAGCGTTGATGCCCTTCTTCTCTTTTCTGCAGTCCCCCAAGGCCTCCTGCCTCCGTTTCCTCCCGGGATGTTCCCTTTGTGGCCCCCCATGGCTCCCTTCCCTCCAGTGCCGGGCGTCCAGCCCCCCAACAGTGCCGACGGCGCCTCTGCGGGGCCCCCACCAGGATCCCAAGGGGCAGGTGAGACCCCCCACAGTTGGCTGTTCCGCTGGCGAGCCACCAAAGGGGGGTCTTAATGGGGCTGCGTTTCCTCGACAGGTGCCGACAGGCCCACGGGGGATTCGGCCAGCACGTCGGACACCGCATCTTCCGCAGGGACCGTGCCGGGTTTCCCCTTCCCTCCCCCTTGGATGGGGATGCCGTTTCCCCCTCTCTTTGGTACGTTCCAGAGTGCCTGGGCGTGGCTTCCCACCCAGGGGGATCGTTTTCCCGTTGATTATGACTGTGGCGGCTACCGATTGCCCGGTTTTCGCTGCCCTCCTGGGGAGTGAGGGGCTGGTTCTTTTTTGGGGGTGGGGTGGTGTTGGCGGGGCGAGTCCTCTTCTCCCATATCTCCCCTCCTGCTCTCCCTGCTTTTAGGCTTCCCTCCGATGCCAGTTCCCCCCTCAGGATTTGCAGGGCTGACGGAGGAGGAGCTGCGGGCCATGGAAGGCCACGAACGTCAACACTTGGAAGCCCGGCTGCAGTGCCTGCAGAACATCCACACACTCCTTGATGCGGCCATGCTCCAGATCAACCAGTACCTCACTGTGCTGGCTACGATTGGGTGAGCATCCTCCCATTTCCCCCTCTCTCCCCCCTTTCCTGCTCTCTTCTCCCCTCTCCTCCTCTCCCTTCCCTATCCCTCTCTCTCTTCCTTTGTTACTTTCTCTGTTTTCTTTTTTTCTTTCTTTCTTTTCTTCCTTCCTTCCTTCCTTCCTTCCTTTCTTTCTTTTCTTTCTTTCTTTCCTTACTTTTCTTCCTTCTCTTGTTTTCCCACTCCCCTCCCCTTTCTCCCTTCCCTCCTCTCTCTCCTTCCTCTCTTCCTTCCTTCCTTTTCTTCCTTCCCTCTGCCATTGTCTGTTTTCCTTCTCCCTTCCCCTCTTTCTCCCCTCCCTCCTTCCTTCCCTTCCTTTCCCTTCCCTCTTCCTTTGTCTCTGTTTTCCCTCTCTCTTCCCCTATTTCTTCCCTCCCTCCCTCCCTCCGTCCTTCCTTCCTTCCTTTCTCTCTTTCTTTTTCTTTCTTTTTTCCTTTTCTTCCCTCCTTCCCTTCTTCTCCCCTCCAATCTTCCTTCCTTCCTTCCCTCCCTCCCTGCCTCCCTTCTTTCCTTCCCACCCTCCTCAAATTCTTATTCTGCCCATTATGCTTGTGTGATTCTGGATGGTGAGAAATCTCCCCCCCCCCCCAAAAAAAAACCTGGGTTGCTGTCTCTCTTGTCTAGGATGCCTCGAACTGCTCCAACTCCCCCGAGTGCTTCAGCCCCTCCAATGGCCCCTCCTGAGACCCCAACTAGCCCTGAATCAAATTCCAGTGAAGCCACTACCTCCACCTCCCAGCCAGCGGACAGCACCTCTTCACCAGGTAAACTCAGGCAAGAGGGGTGGCTTCAGGAGGGAGAGGTCTGGCCTGGAGGCCCCAGCATTTTTCCCATTACAGGGAGTCCTGAATTTGCGACCAGTATTGAGCCCCCAGTTTCCATTGATAAGCAAGATGGTTGTTAAGTGAGTTTTGCCTCATTTTACGGCCTTTCTGGCCACATCTGTTAAGTGAATGAGTTCAGTTGTTAAGTTAATGAGCCGCAGTGGCACAGTGGTTAAAGTGCGGGACTGCAGGCTCCTTCTGCTGACTGCCGGCTGACTGCAATTTGGCAGTTCATATCCCATACCAGGCTCAAGGTTGACTCAGCCTTCCGTCCTTCCGAGGTAGGTAAAATGAGGACCCAGATTGTTGGGGGCCAGAGGTTGACTCTAAACTACTTAGAGAGGGCTGGAAAGCAGTGGGAAGTGGTATATAAGTCTAAATGTTCTTGCTATTGCCCATCCTGACAGTGGTTAAAGTGCAGCCTTGCAGGCTAACTCTGCTCACAGCCAGGAAGTTCGATTCTCACCATAGCTGGCTGGAGAATTCTGGGAGTTGAAGTCCACAAGTCCTAAAGTTGCCAAGTTTGGAGACCTCTGTATTATACAAATGAAAATGTATAATAAAAGCAATTTTTAAAAAATTAACTTCTTTGTCAGAGCCCCTGTCCAATTATTGTTCTCTCTTTGGTATTTCCAGATACGTCTCCAGACAAAGCAGAGGGATCCACGCAGCCCTCCAGCCACAATGGAGACCCTTCCTCCCCGGAAGAGCCCAACGCAGCTGAGCTCCGGAGACGCCGACTTCAAAAACTAGAACTGCCTTCTCCTGCCTCTCATTGAACAAGCCGTGCTCCCTGCCCTGACCTGATGGACTTTTTTTTCTCCCTCCCCCTTCTCTTTGCCCCACCGCCCCAAATAAAATGGAAAAAAAAACAACGGATTTAAGAAGACCCAAGCCCCCCCCTCCCCTCCCCTCCTCCTCATTGTGGCAGCAATCAGAAATCAGCGGTGGCCTAAAGAAGAAAAACCCAGATGTCTTAACTCAGGCCCGCCAAACGCTGATACGGCCAGTTCTGCAGGACTTCAGTGGTGGGGACAACAGGTCATGTTTTAACCTTGGCTTACGCCATTCAGAGGAAATAGCCGTGTCTTCTATAATAACGGAGAGTACGCAAGACTTACCCTGTTGCACCAGCCTAGCAGCTGCCTATGGTTTCAGACCGGACGGAGCGTGAGCCAAAATCAGGGTTGGAGGACGAAGGCCTCTCTCTGTCTCATTTGGGGGGAAAGAGAGAGAGAGAGAGAGAGTGTGAGATAGAGGGAGAGAGAGAGGGGGGCACTGTTTAAAAACTGAGTTGGTTCTTAGCTTTGAGAATTTCTCTTCAATTTGACAAGGGTAGAGCTTTTTCTACGCCATATTTTTTGTCCTTTCGATTTTTCCCCTTCCCTAGGCTGGACATGAGCTTGTGTGTGTGTCTGCGCACACCTGAGTGCATTGCACACCCGTCGTGTTTTTGGCCAGTCCTTCCTAAGGAAAGCAAGAAATGGTCCTTTTTGCAAGGATGAACGAGCGGAACGGAGAATTTCTATTTTTGTAAGGGGTTGGGTGGGTGGGATAGACCAGTGGACGTCTCTCTCTGGATTGCTTTTGTCTTGCAAAAGTTTTTAGTCCTGTTCTTCTTCCTGGCTCCTGGTCCACTCCCTGTGCAGCCAGCCTGGGGAGGGGCGAGGAATGTTGGGGGGGACGGACGGACGGACGGACAAGGGGGCGTTGCACAGCTTTCTTTAAATGAATGAACGAATGGCCCGGTAAGATGGAAGCCTCTTTTTCTCTCTATGGAGCAGATTTGCACCACAGTAAAACCTGTGACTTGAATCTTTCTCCCGTGCTTTGTTCTTTGGCTCGCTCTCTCCAAAAACAAAAACAAACCTGTGCAAAAGAGGAACATTTCTCAAGGAAGCAGGACCAAGGAAGGACCTCGCCTGTTGCAGTGGGCTGTGGGCTTCGCCTCGTTCAGGAAAATGCCACCCCCACTGCATTGACGGGTCCTGGAATTCGATTTTCACCGGTTTCTTGACTGCATCCATGTGGTTGGTTGCCAGGAATTGTTGAGCTCGGATATCTGGCCAGCAAGAAGTAGTTTGGGGTCTTGGGCGGGAGGGAAACCACACACAAATCCTGGAGAGATTTGAGAGCATTTTCCCAGCCCCAATTTTATTATTTTTGACTGAATGGCCTCATCCTACCTGGCTTCTGGTGTTGCTGCTGTCTTTTATTTATTTAATTTTTTTGCAAAGCTTTTTTGGCTTCTGCATTGATATTGCTGGAATGATGTGATTTGTTGGGTCTTATGCCTGTATTGGTTCCTAGACAGAAAGAGGCCTTTCCCAAGTGGGGTGGTTTTTTTTTTGGGGGGGGGTGTGTGAGGCCAATGAGGTGGTGGAAGGAAATATCTTTGTTCTCAGAGGTATCCATGGTGGTGGTGGTGGTGGTGGGGAAATCTATCCCCTATTCTGATAAGTTGTTGTCCTTTGGAGTTTTAGCCATGAAAGGGCTTGGAAGGATAGGATGGGATGGGATGAGAAAGGAGAATGGGAGGAAGGAAGGGCTAAGGGAAAAGAGGAAGAGAAGGGAAAGAATGGAAGGAAGAACAAAGGGAAGGAAAAGGAAAGAGCGGGAAGAAGGAAGGAAGGGAAGGGAAAGAAAAGAATGGGAGGAAGGGAAAAAAGGAAAGGGAAATAATGGAAGGAAGGACCAAGAGAAGGGAAAGGAAAGGGAGAATGGGAAAGAGAGAGGACAGAGGGAAAGCAAAGGATGCCATAAGGGAATAGAATAGGGAGTGAGATAGAGTGGAATGGGCTTGAAATGAAGAGAAGACTGGGATAGAAAAGGACAGGATAAGAGAATTGGATAAGACAGGAAAAGGAGGAGAGGAAGTCAGGATAAGATAACTTTCCAGGGCCTTATTTTTTTTCCTTTGAAATCTGTAGGAATTCTAGACAAATTGACCTCATGTGGAGGGATCCCCTGGCTTGGGATTTTCTCCCCCCAGGTGTTTGCTGCTATTTGTACCTGTCTTCCCCACACACACATACACACACTCATCAACTACTGAATGAGACAGGTTTTTTTCTGCATCAGCAACCTTCCTGCGGAAGCACTTTCAGTAGATTTAGTAGATATTCCCTTATTTTTTTCTGCAGCACTTCTGAGATAACTTTAAAAAAAAAAAAAAAAAGGCCTCCCCTCCAGGGAGCAAATCAGTGAAATGTTTGTTATTTGGCTGCTGTTTATTTTTGTGGTTTTTTTTTCCTCCCTTTTTTTCTGAAGGGCTAATGTTTTCAGTTGGTTTAGGTATCAGAATTACTCTTTGGGGTTAGATTTGGAGTCAGGACAGCAGGGGGTGAAATGTTGGTATCAATAAAAAGGTTCTGCTCAAAAAAAAAGCTCTCTTCGTCTCTCCGAGGATGGTTGCCCTGTTCTGTGTCCCTTTGCCGTAAACTGAGACAGATCCCACACTCTGGGTGGGGTGAATTTGACCCATCTTGGGACAACCTGGCAAACAACAGCAAGTCTTAAGAACGCATGAAAATTCAAGGTTTATGCTTTTATTTCAGAATTCAAAACAGCCAGCTGCAGAAAGCATAAACCTAAATCTTAGCACATTTAACCAGCATCTCATTAAAACCATTCTGTGTTTTGGTTTTAAACAGGCAGGCTTAAATGGTTTGGCGTAAGATGGATGCATCGGGATTCTGTGTGCCAAAATGAACAAAAAGCAGGCACACCCACCCCCCTCTTTTCAGCTGCTGCTGAGTCAATATTTGAGAATTGCATGCTGGCTGGGGAATTCTGGGAGTGGAAATCCACACCTCTTAAAAGTTGCCAATATTGAATACCCTTAGCCTACCAAGTCAAGTCTTCCCTTTGCCACATTTCTTGGAAAGCAAGGACTATCTGTTTTAGACAAACACAAATCTCCCATTTGTCTGAAAAAAATAGTCTTGGAGGGGGGAGATTTCCCCCAAACTAAAAAGTCCTTTTTAGTTCCAAACTAAAGCTGGCATTAAAAAAAAAAAAAAAAATCTTCAAAAAATGTTTTATTTTCCCATAAGGAGGAAATACAGTTGTTTAGTGAAGATAATGCCTCTGATTCTTCTCCAGCATCTTTTCAACCCCCATATTATACAGGGAGGTATAATTTTTAGTTGAATGTACCCATTGCATTCCTTTTTCCACCCTTACCCCCCACCGCCAGAACAAGCACTCTTTGGGTGTCTCAAAAGTTTTCATGATGGAAACTGGACAGTTAGCCTGATCTACTAACTTGATCAGAGGAATGTGTCTCTTTTAAAACCATCACTTCCACTTCTGCAATTTTTGGCTGCAAAGACTTATTTTTCTTCAGTGTCCCAAGGTGCGTTTGTGTTGCTTTCAATGTGTGCCCCCCAAAAAAGGAACAACACAAACAAATTTTAAAGAAGAGATTGGACAACCATTTGTCTGAAATGTATAGGATTTCCTGCCAAAGCAGGGGGCTGGACTAGAAGACCTCCGAGGTCCCTTCCAACTCTCTTATTCTAAATTGACAGAAAAGTGCAATGCAAAACACCTCAATTTGAAGGAGACTGAAGAAATGACATGTCTTTCCATCGCCAGCAGAGGGCAGCATTGGGCTATACAACAACAACACCTATCCATAAAACAAAACAAAAGTTTTTAAAAAGTACTTTGGTTTCTTGGCAATTACTATATTTTTTTGGCACTACAAATCGCTTCTGGTTCTTCCTTGGTGGAAAACCAACGGACCAGCTTCTGACGAGCCCATTGAGGTAAGATTTGCCTACACCTGGCCCGAGAAACTCTTTGCAAAAACAGTTTGTGTCGTTTCCATTCCCTTTCTTTTATTTTCCAAAGAAGGGTTACCTACAAGGGAACTATGGCAGGTGAATGCATGGCTTTTGACGGAAAAGAACAGAGGGGTGGGGTGATCTCTCATTTGTCCTAAGTCGAGGACCACCTGAATTTTTCCTATCTTGTCCTGCCTTCAGGATCTTTGGAGAATAGCTTGACTCCCTCTTCTTTGGGGCAGCCCCTGAGATATTGGAAGACTGCTATCATGTCTCCCCTAGTCCTTCTTTTCATTAAATTAGACTTACCCAGTTCCTGCAGCCCTTCGTATGTTTTAGCCTCCAGTCCCCTAATCATCCTTGTTGCTCTTCTCTACACTCTTTCCAGAGTCTCAACATCCTTTTTACATCCTGGCGACAAAAACTGGATGCCCTATTGCAAGAGTGGTCTTACCAAGGCATTATAAAGTGGGATTAACATTACACATAATTTAAAAATTATTATTTGACTGGGATTGTTTCCAAAAGGAATATGGCGTTTGTACCCATAGCCACACCTTTTTTTTAATAATGGGTTGGTAATTTTTCATTCTTGCAGAAGCAACACAAAAGTCCAAAGGCCACCGTGACTTTGATACTATTTGTATCTGCCTTATTTTCTGACAAAAGATATTTCATAGAATTATAGATCTGGGGGGAACCTTAGGAGTCATCTGGTCCAACCCTCCTGGATTTGGCAATCCATTCTAATAAACCTGAATTTTTGTTTTCAAGACATGCAGTGAAGTGATCTGTTTTTCCTTTTAGAGTTTTACTCAAAGGTGTCAGATGATCACTTCCAAAATGACTTCCAGGAGCAGATCTATTAATTTTGATTGTAAGTGTCTTTGTGTGGGAGAGAGAGAGTGGAGGAAAGAGAGACAAGAGAGAGAGAGAAAGAAAGAAGAAGAAAGAAAGAAAGAAAGAAAGAAAGAAAGAAAGAGAGAAAAAGAAAAAGAAAGAAAGAAAGAAAGAAAGAAAGAAAGAAAGAAAGAAAGAAAGAAAGAAAGAAAGAGCTTGGAAAAAAGAAAAGAGCTGCTTTTATTATTAAGTTAGTTTGGTGCGTTTGCGTTGTAACAATTTTTACTTAAAATTGTATGTCGCTTTTTAAAGGCATACTTTGTAAACTATTAGAAAGGCAGAAAATAAATAACTTTGCAAACAAGTTGATTGTAGGAGAGAGAAATATATTGAATTGATCCACTTCCAGCTTTGTGTACATTCAGACAAAATATGTTTTTTTTATTTTGAATTTTCAAAATGATAATAAATGCATGAATGTACTCAGTGGTATGCATATTATTGCATCCCAATTGGACAATAACTTCTATTTCATTCCCATTTCCCTCCTGTTGTTCTTCTTCTTCATCTCTATCCCTCCTCCATCTCCTCCCCTCCTTCCCTCTTTTCCTCCTCCGCTTCCTCCTCTTCCCTTCTTTTTTCTTTCCTTCCTTCCCTCCCTCCCTACTCCTCTTCCTTCTTCCTCCTTTCTCCTCTTTTTCTCTTCCTGCCTCCCTCCCTTCCCTTCCCTTCCTTTCCTTCCTTCTTTCCTTTCTCCTCCCCTCCCTTCATGGCTTTTCTTCCTTGCTCCCTCTGTCCCTCTCTCCCTCCTCCTCTCCCTTCACCCTTCTCTTCTTTTCCTCCTCCTCCATCAACACTTCTTTCCCCTTATCATCCATACCTCTGTCTTCCCCGTCAAAAGACCCAGTTCACCTGCAGCGAAGTCTTGAGTTAAATGTCCCTCCAACTTTTCGACTAGGGAGCCGCTTGCAAATCTTGCCCTCTTCGTTTTTTCCAGCTACCACCCAAGATTTTGGTGAGAAGCTGAACACCTTCAGCTCAGGCCAGCTCATGCTCCTCAGTCAGTACTTTTCCAAAGACCTGATCGACGTCACTGGAAATGACATTACCCTGATGCTCCAGGAACTGACCACAAGAAGTGTCATCACACCTGAAGACACTCAGGTATCACTTGCTACATAATTCATCAGGATGTGGAGGGTGAAACGCCCGGAGAAGTTAGGACCTGGGCGGCCAAGAACAATTTCTTAATGTCTTTTGTTGATCTTCACGCCGCCACGGGATTCTTCAGAATCCAGATCTTGCAAATGCCCCAAAAATCTGCCCTCTGTTGGCTCTTCCTAGCCATTACACCTGTACATGGAAAAGAAAGTTTGCCCCCTGTGGGTTTGGTTTGGCTATTGCAGCTTTAAAAAAAATCCCGGAGCCATTCTCAGCATTGGCAAATGTGTTGACCCTCCCTAGCACTCCTTTCAAAGTTCCTGCCAGACTGTATCATTTAAGGTTGCTTCGTTTTCACCGTTGATTTAATTAACTCCAAAATTTCCTTTCTGGCCATGCCTGGGTTTTGAGGACAAGTTCATTTTTCAAATGTGGAGTCCTCTTTGAGCTTGGTAGTTTTCTTGCAAACGTTTCATTAACAAACTAGGTAATGCCATCAGTGTTAGAAGGTAATGAGCTTTGCAGAGAGGAGGAGGAGGAAGGAAGGAAGGCAGGAGAATGAGGAGGAGAATGAGAGGAGGAGGAAGAGGAAGGTAGGAAGGAAGGAAGGAGAAAGAGGAGGACTGTGGGGTCGTTGGTGCTCTGTGAGCTTGGTTGTTTTCTTGCAGATGTTTCATTACCAAACTAGATAACATCATCAGTGGTCAGAGGTTTGCTTCAACAAACTGGTCACAATCACATTGACTGGCTTCACATCTCTCGGGAGGACACAGAGATCCAGAGATCGGTCGTGGTCAAGATCCAAAACTTCCTTATTTAAAGCCAGTAGACGGTGTTGTTTTGCGACCAGAAAATGAAGCTTTTTTAAAAACAACAACTGTGAGTTTATTTGACCTTTGGAAATTTAAAGTGAATATTGCAAAACTCAAAAATGAAAGTGAGCGCATGGTAGGACAATTATCTATTTCCTTTTGTAAAAGTCCCAAGGTTGAGGATCTTAAAGGAATTTCCCCAGCTAGCTTCCCAGGAAAAGAGAGAAAGAAAGAGAGAGAGAGAGAAAGAGGTTTATTCCTTTCAAAAATAGTCATTTATTTGCCTTACAGCTGATTAAAACAAAATAGGAACTGCTAAAGTTTTGGCTCAGAAATTAAAAGATTGTGTGTTCAGATTTGAACGGCAGTCTCCAGCTCCCAAAATTCTCAGCAGCGGCTGTGCTGGTTGGGAAAACCTGGGAGTTGTAGTTCACAATATGCTGGTCTGTGACTAATCAAGCTTTCATTGATTGTAATTTGCAGACCTGAAGGACAATCTTTGGTTCCTTAGAATTCTCAGATGTGGTTGTCTTGGCTGGGGAACTCTGGGAGTTGTAGTACCCAGATGCCTGGGGAACTCTGGGAGTTGTAGTATCCAGACCCGGAGGACAATCTTCAGTTCTCTGAGGGGTAGAAGGGAATTTTCCCCGCACAAAACGCCTTCCACCTTCTTAGCCAGAATAACCCGAGGAAGATCCATGTTTCCTGTCTGCTAAAGCTAGATCAGTTCATTTCCGGGAACTGTGTAGAACATTTTCTTCCCTATAAAGAGATATTAACATTTGGTGCATAAAATGTTTTTTCATGAAATGTTTGTAGCGCTTTATATGGCATCACTGAGGCCTCATATGGAATCCAGTTTTGGTCACCACGATTAAAAAATAAATAGAAGTAGAGACTCTAGAAAGGATGCCGAGAAGAACAACAAAGATGATTAGGGGGACTGGAGAATAAGCCATACTGTCAGGATTCCAGCAATCACCCTAATTAAATCATGATTCTCGAGCCAAAGTTCAAAAAACTTGAAAGGGTTCATACTGGCACTGCCCTGTAGGAAACCAACTCTGGCCTACATCATTCACAGGCCCCTGTGACCCTGTTTCCCCTCCTCCCTCCCCCCCGGGGGTCTCATAAACCAGATTGTCGGGCTCTGAGTTTGCTACGCAAGTCATCTGGCAGTGGAGAATATCACCTTAGTTCTGCTGACACCGGATTCATATTACTGCTTGTGTGCTAGCTGATGGTGTTGGAAGGTTGCTTGAAAATGACTCCGCAGAGCTGTGAGCTGCAGGATGGATTCTGCAACAACTGCGGGGCTGGAAATGGCTTTTTTCATGTATTGATGCGGTGCATATTGTTAGAGCGGGTTGGGGCACATATAGGTGGTTATTAAGCATTGAGTTAAGGCATGGTGAAGGTGGCACCAGGTGGAGAACAGTTCGTGAGGATCAGAATAGCATAGGGGTGTAGACATAGGGTTAATAGTATTTAGGGATAATAGGTTAGGCATGGCCAGGACTAGAACTGCATATAGGCCTGGGTGTGGTGGGGATGTGTCTCATGATCATGAAAATGAAAGGAAAGAGAGCAAACTCAAACCCAACGCTAACCTTGCCTGGCTTTTAGCCATACTTGCATGGTTAGAGTATTTGTTGTTTGCTGATATATTGAATAAACCATCATTGTCCTAAAGAGGAGCTGGAGTTTGGATTCATTTAAAAACAAATTTTCAATACTCAAGGACTGGCTGAGACAAATTCTCCAATTGAGTACCTTCACAGGCTGGGTGTCATCATTCATGTTTTCCAATTAAATATATTTGCAAGCAAAAGCTCTGGTAGTTTAGTTATAATCTTTTAAAGCTAAGAGTTGGAATGTACTTTTGTTTTCAAACTGCTTCACTGCTCTTCCAGATTTCCTCGCCCCACCCCTATTTTTTTAATGGCAACTCCTAAAACAGGCATAGGAAAGTTTTATGAGTTGACACATACGATCGGTTGCAGGAACTGGATATGTCTAGTCCAGTGGTCAGCAACCTTAGACACTCAAAGAGCCACAAAGGTCTTCACCCGGAAGCCCCACCCGCCCACCCATTCAATTCTGGAGCTAACCAGAAGTCCAGTTCCCCCATCATAGAGTCTCCTCCTAGCACGGCATCCTTTTTCCTCCACCTGTCCTAACCAAAAGCCCTATCAATTATGGTGCCGACCGGCGACAGCGAGCCTCAGCAGAGGGATGAAAGAGCGAAATGCAGCTCTAGAGCCACAGGTTGCTGACGCCTGGTATAGTTTAATGAAGAGAAGGATTAGGGGTGATATGATAGCAGTTTTCCAATATTTGTGGGGCTGTCACAGAGATTAGGAAGTCAACCTATCCCCCAAAGCACCTGAGGGCAGGATAAGAAGCAACAGATGGAAGCTTATCAAACAGAGATCCAACCTAGAATTAAGGAGAAATTTCCTGACAGGGAGAACATTTCATCAATGGACCGGCTACTTACCGGAGTGCTGTTTGTAGCACACGCACGACAGGACAGCCAGCAAGAAGAAGAAGGAGGCCACTGGGATGATGATTAAGAGAAGCTCCCTGAGACTGTGTGTGGTCTTCTTCTCACCTTCTGGAGAACATAGAATAACAAGAATTGGAAGGGACCTTGGAGGTCTTCTAGTCCAGCCCCCTGCTCGAGCAGGAGACCCTATCCCATTTCAGACAAATGGTTATCCAATCTCTTCTTAAAAACCTCCAGTGATGGAGCACCCACAACTTCTGGTGGCAAACTGTTCCACTGGCTAATTGTCCTCACTGTTAGGAAGTTTCTCTTCAATTCCAGGTTGCTTCTCTCCTGGATTAGTTTCCATCCATTGCTTCTTGTCCTGCCTTCTGGTGCTTTGGAAAATAGGTTGACCACCTCTTCTTTGGGGCAGCCCATCAAATATTAGAAGACTGCTATCATGTCTCCCCTGGCCCTTCTTTTTATTATTATTTATTATTAATTCCAGCAGCCATTTTTTGTATGTTTTAGCCTCCAATCCTCCCCTAATCCTCTTTATTGCTCTTCTCTGCACTCGTTCCAGACTCTCAATATCATTTTCATTATTGTGGTGACCAAAATTGGATGCAGTATTCCAAGTGTGGTTTTTTACAAAGGCTATATTTATTATAAATGACAACAAGGCATATTCTTACTAACCAGAATATGAACTGTTATGGAAACTCTAATCAAAGACAATCCTGGTTTGTTTGTTTTTTTCATTGCTGTAAGAATTATAATCTCTGTCAACTTGTCTTGAATGTTGAACACTGCAGAAGAGCAAGGCTGGGTTGTGTGACACATCCTTCTTAATGAACAGATGTCTTGCTTGGAAAAACCGCCACTCGCCCCCTATGCTGAAGGGTAAGGAGAGGAGGCCCTTTGCACATGCTCAGAGCAACTCTTTCCAAATGCATTCTTCCCCCATCTCCACCTTGGAAAGCAAAATGCCACATAGGAGATTTTAAAGGAAACAAATTCAACGATAATCAAATGAAAAAAGGGAAGGAAAAAACAATCCAGAGATTCCAAGAACAATTTGGCTGTCCCTATAGATCTTCTTGGGCATGGAGAGTCAGAGGCAGTCCTTGAGTTAACAACAGTTCATTTACTGACCGTTTGAAGTTACAACGGTGGTGGAAAAAGTGACTTTTGACCGTTTCTCCCTATTTACAACTGTGGCAGCATCTCCAGGATCAAAACTGGAGTGTTCAGCAAACTGGAGGTTTTTAAGGAAAGCCTAGACAGCCACTTAACTGAGCAAGGGGCTGGACTAGAAGACCTTGAATGTCCTTTCCAGCTCTGTTCTGACTGATTGAATTCTAACCTTCAAATTGGTCACATACCTGAAGGTTGTTGGCAGGAGTCATGGAGCTCGATGGTCGCTGATTTGTGGACGATGGCGTTAGAGGCCGTACAGGTGTAGGTCACCTGGAGAGCTTCCTCGGGGTCCAGTTTGGTCCGTAGCACCTGGCCCCCCTCCATCAGCCAATGCTTCGGCCTCGGGCCGGTCTTACCCCCCAGCCCTGCCCACTCATAATTGACGTTAGTCCTGCTGGCTGCGTGGCAAGTCAAGAAAAGGAGACAAGTTTCGGAGGAGCCATTGAGGTCCTTTTCTTCGGTGAACACCTGAATAACTGGGTCTGAAATCGTATCTGGAAGAAGAGAGAGGCAAAAAATCAGGGGAGGGGGCAATGTGGGGAAGGGGTAATAATATTTTATTCCCTTCACTGGCTCTCATGTCTCGGGTAGGCTTGTCCTAAAAATAAAATAGAATAGAATAGAACACAACACAACACAAATCAAATACAACTCAAATACGATGCAATATACAACTCAAATACAATGCAATATACAATACAATACAGATAATGTATAATAGATAACAGATAATCAGAGTTGGAAGGGACCTTGTAGGTCATTTAGTCCAACCCCCTGCCCAAGCAGGAGACCCTACACCATTTCTGGAATCTTTCCCAAGTTCTCTTTGAATTTATTAAAATCAGCTCTTTTAAAATCTAAGACTGGTGTCATTATGTTCTATTGCTTGCGTTTGTGTTATGTTGAATCCTAGTATGACACGGTCGCTCTCGCCCAAGGTTCCTGCAGTTTCAACTCCCTCTATCACTTCTTCTCTGTTTGTAAGAATTAAGTCCAGTATGGCGGTCCCTCTAGTTCCATCCTCTACTTTTTGGACAACAAAGTTGTCTGCTAGGTTGGTTAGGAACCTATTTGATTTCTCACTTGGTACGGAATTAGTTTTCCAATTGATATCAGGATAATTGAAGTCCCCCATTACTATTGTAGCGTGTTTCCTGCATGTTTGTTAGTTGGTTGACAAAAACAAGGTCATCATTTTTTTTTCAGTTTGGTTGGGTGGCCTATGGCCATGCCATTCTTTTTTTCTTTTATGTTGACCCATATGCATTCTAGGAAGTTTTCATCTTTGGTTTCATGCATACAACAGAACACAACACAACACAACACACTAAAATACTAAAATATAATCAAATCAAATCAAATCAAAATATAAAATAAATTACAATATAAATACAATAATAAAATAAAGTAAAGTAAAATAACAAAACAGGTAAAATAAAGGAAAAGCTATATGAAATAATATAAAATGATAGTTTAAAATTGAAGTGATGCAAAATAAAATAAGTAAAATAAAGTAAAACAATGTGAAATAAAATAAAGAAAAAGCATTATAATATGAAAAAAGGCAATGTAAAATAAAGTAAAAAAGTAAAATAAAGCAATGTAGAATAAAGTCAAGCAACGTAAAATAAAAAGCAAAGTAAAAAGCCAAATGAAGTGAAGTGCCAGGGGCAAAAATTCCCGTCTCTTGCAACATGGAGAAAACAACCCTTGAAGAATCACACATAATTGACTCTGTGCTAATGTCTTCTTGATGCCAGGAAAAAATGCTGCTGTCTTCCAGATATTTTAATCATTTTTTAAACAATAAAATTTAAATGTTTAAATCCAGTTTGATGCAAGGTAGCATGTGACCTCTTTTTGAAAGGGCCTTGGTTTTACTCACCAAATTTATCCAGAAACTAATTTAGCTGCTATCTCACATTAAGACCTGCCCTCTGCAAAAGCTAACCAAGATGATATATCAACCAACTTTTGCATATGACATGAATGCAACTTTTACGTTCTCTCCTTAGTTAACAGAATTATGATCTTCGAAGAACTTCGACCATCTAATCCCATTGCTTCTCAACTTTGGCTGTTTGAAGACAGGTGGACTTCATCTCCCAGAATTCCCCAGCATGGGGAATTCTGGGAGATGAAATCCACCCATCTTCAGGTGGCTAAAGTTGAAAAACACTGTTCTAATCAGGGCGCAGTACTGTACTTCTTATTTGAATTAAGAATGGGATAAAAACATTTGCAAAATATTCACTGCGATGGGAGTTTGGAGATGCTAGATGGGAAGGGAATGAAGAAATAAAAAACAGGTCCTTATTTCAACCCCAAAATTTTTTTTTTTTAAAAAAATAATTAATAAACAGGCCTGGCTTTTTTTTGATAGCACGTACCGTAAACCTTCAGCTCAAAATTTTGCTTTTGCATATGTCCTGTGGTGTCCACTAGGAGAACGGAGAAGTTCCCAGCATCTTCTAAATCCACTGGATTGATCTCTAAGGTGAAGTTGTCGTGGAGTCGAGTCTTTCCATAGAAACGGGACCGGTACTGGATCTCTGGGCTTCCCTTGAGCGAAGTGGCCACCAACTCTTCGGAAGGCTGCAAAGAACTCCAGAAGAACTCCCGGATGTGAAAATTGGGAGGGTGGGCTGCTTTGAATAAAGCCGAGCTCCCCGCAACTCCTAACACCTGCGTTGGTGTGTAGGTCCTCGACATGCACAGACCTACAAGAAAAAAATACATATATCTACACATCAAGGTATATTCCACATTACGAAGACCTCATCTTGAGTCCAGTCTCCAACTCCAGCTTAAATATGTCCAGTAAAGAAAGGTAGAATTATAAGTCTGGAAGGGACTTCAGAGATCTTCTAGTCCAACCCAAACAAAACATACGAAGAACAGTTGCAGAACTGGGAGTGGTTGGCTAATGAAGAGAAGGACCAAGGGAGACAGGAGAGCAGTCTTCCAATATTTGGGGGGGCTGCCCCAGAGAGGAGGAAGGGGGTCAAGCTATTCTCCAAAGCATCTGAAGGCCAGAGAAGGAATAATGGATGGAAATTGATCCAGGAGAGATTCAACCTGGAAATAAGGAGGAATTTTCTGACAGAACCCATGGAATAGAAGCTGCCTTCAGAAGTTGTGGGAGCTTCATCACTGGAAGCTTTCAAGAAGAGATTGGACTGACACCTGTCAGAAATGGAATATTTATTTCTGATAAACAAATGAGTTAGACAGAGTAAGAAAATGAATGTGAAATATATTATTGAAAATGAATAAAGATCATGTTAAGGCTAATATAATAAGTGATACATGTGATATAAAATACTGATAAGAAGGAATATATATAGAGATATAGATATAGATATATTGATATATCAATCATACACGTAAGTACCCACGAAAACTTAAAAAAACAAATATATATATATATGTGTGTGTGTGTGTGTGTGTGTGTGTGTGCTGTTCAGCTTCCTTCGGGTATTATCCCACGTCATTGTAGTGCTTTTAAAGTTGTATTCTCACTTACAGACGAACACAATACAGAAGCCTGATGATGGCAGATGAGATTCTGCTGAAACGTTGCTACAACTTTAAAAACACAACTACAATGACGTGGGATAATACCCGACGGAAGCTGAACAGCACACACACACACACACACGTAAAATATGTATGATAATGGTATTATGTGCACAGAAAAGAAATGTGTACCCAACTGACACACTGATGAACAGAAAGAAGGTTTTATTTGTTTGTTTTTGTTGTTGTTATAAAAAATAAAAAATATATTTTTAAAAAAGAGACTGGACTGCCATCTCTCAGAAATGGTGTACAGTCTCCTGCTTGGGCAGGGGGTTGGGCTAGATGACTTCCAGGGTTCCTTCCAACTCTGTTAGCATTTTTTGGAAAGCTGTTAACTCCTGTCTTAGACCAAGACCTGAGGGCAGGACAAGAAATAACAGGTGGAAGATCATGAAAGAAAGAAGCAACTTAGAATGAAGAAGAAACTTCCTAATATTGAAGACAATTAGCCAGTGGAACTGCTTGCCTCCAGAAACTGTTGGATTCTCCATCATTGGAGATTTGAAAGAAGATTTTAAACCATTTGACTGGGATGATATTATGTCTCCTGCTCAAGCAGGAGGCTGGACTAAAAGACCTCCAAGGTCCCTTCCAACTCTGTTATTCTATGTCCTCCAGAAGGTGAGAAGAAGACCACACACCATTTCAAGAAGCTCCCATTGATCGTCACCATCCTAGTGACCTCCTTATTCTGTATTCAACCAAGGTGCAGTTCATGGGAGTCACTCCCCAACCTCCTAAATCCTTAACAAATTAACAGAGTTGGAAGGGACCTTGTAGGTCATCTAGTCCAACCCCCCGCCCAAACAGGAGACCCTACACCATTTCAGACAGATGGCAGTCCAGTCTCTTCTTGAAAGCCTCCAGGGATGAAGCTCCCACAACTTCTGAAGACAAGCTACCCACAAGCTACCCTTCTGTTTTCTTCCTCTCTGGTTTTTTTGTGAATTCAAGAGATTTTTCTTACCTGAAGTGGCAATTATCCATGCAATTAGAAGAACCCAACCCATTTCAGCTCCGTCCCGAAAGGCAGCAGGAAGAAAAAAGACCACGGCAAAGAGAAAGTAGATCTCACATGATGGAGCCTGGTTTTTTTTATTTTCCACAGGAAATCCCCTTTTTTATCACTTAAGGAAGAATTAGGGACACCCACGATATGTTTTTGGCGCCCGCTGCGGAAAGCAGAACCAAAAGAAAATAAAAAGTCCCAGGAACCTGGAGGCTGAATTTCAAGAAAACATTGCAAATTCTGATAATTGGGTTTTTTTTTCCTGACCTGGTGATTTTCAGGGAAAAGAGAATGAAGTGATTTCAAGAAATCCCCCTTTTTCTGGCCCTGGAATGATTGAGATTTAACCTTGTGGCCTTGTGCCTGTTAGGACAGTGAATTCAACCAAGAAATAAAACCCCAGGAAAAAAAAGAAAAGAAAAATGAAGAAAATTGGACCAAATAACAGTAAACAAAGAGGGGACAATGTTACTAGAATGTAGTTTAAAAAAAATAAATACAGGCAGTCCTCGAATTGAGCCCAACGTTTCTGTTGCTCAGCGATAGTTATTAAGCGAGTTTGGCTGCCTTTTACGACCGTTCTTAAGTGAATCACCGCAGTGGTTAAGTCTTGCTTAGCCACATAAATTTTGGACTCAACGGTGGTCGTAAGTCAAGAACAATCTGTATGCAGTTTTGTTGCTAAATCTGGCCGGGTCTGCCTTGTTCAGGTTCAGAGCGATGGTTATCGGAGTCCCCCGAGTGCCCCCATAGTTTGGAATTTTAATGAGTCTGAGATTTGGTTAGGTCTGATTGTCACTGGGATGATTTTATGCAAAGCTTCCTTCCTTCCAGGTTTTGGCCACACTTAATGGCCAACTTGAAACCGAATTCGAGTGCTCAGCCGGGCTAGGAGGGTGAATCGAGCCGGGACAAGAAAATCTGGCAGCGCCATCAACTTTTTGTCAACACTTGCCAAGTCACTTCCTTTTGGCAGGACGCACAGCTGTGTAATTCACTTTGTCGCATGTGAATCCGTTGCATACGGCCAGCCAGGAAGGAGAAAAATAAATGAAGGCAAGAACGGGATCCAGTAGAAACGGTTTGGTTTGTGGAACTCCCTTGGCCTGGTGCAGTCTACCTTAGCTGCAAACAACAACAACAACAACAACAACAAAAGGATTCTTACGAGGAAAGTAATGCTGGATCTTGGAGGGGGGAGAAGGAGGGGTTAACCTCCCCTTTCACACAGCCCCTGCTCCTTACTCTATGAATCTCTTCCTCCGTCTCTTTCACTCAGGTGTGCTGTACACGCATTCACACATGTGAAAGACAAGCAGGCATCAAATAAAATAAACAGGCTGGCTGGGGGATTCTGGGAGTTGAAGCCCACCCCTCTTAAAGCCTGCTGGCTGGGGGAT
>BLBF01000081.1:5770607-5782724 GCA_015471245.1 Laticauda colubrina
GGAAGGAAGGAAGGAAGGAAGGAAGGAAGGAAGGAAGGAAGGAAGGAAGGAAGGAAGGAAGGAAGGAAGGAAGGAAGGAAGGAAAATAGCAATAGCCCTTAGACTTATATACCACTTCACAGTGCATTTACAGCCCTCTCTAAGTGGTTTCCAGAGACAGCATGTTGCTCCCCAACAATCTGGCTGTTCATTTTACCCACCTGGGAAGGATGGAAGGCTGAGTCAACCTTGAACTGGTCACGATTGAACTACTGGCAGTGGGCAGAGTTAGCCTGCAATACTGCATTCTAATAGGAAGGAAGGAAGGAAGGAAGGAAGGAAGGAAGGAAGGAAGGAAGGGCAAGAGTAATAGCCCTTATACTTATATTTCACTTTGCAGTGCCCTACAGCCCTCTCTAAGTGGTTTACGGAGTCAGCCTCTTGCCCCCAACAATCTGGGTCTTCATTTTAACAACCTCGGAAGGACGGAAAGCTGAGTCAACCTTAGGCTGGTCAGGATCAAACAGGGAAGGGAAAGGAAGGGAAAAGGAAGAGAAAGGAAAGGTAGCAATAGCCCTTAGACTTATATATCACTTGATAGTTCTTTCCAGCCCTCTCTAAGCAGTTTGCAGAGTCAGCCACAGCTGCACAATGGATGGAGAAGGGACCCTCCCTAGTTTCTCAAGCTGTAAAGGAGGAGGAGGAGAATCCAGATCTATGGAAAGAGTTCAGAGTGTGCAGGTATACAGGAAAGTCTTTGGGACACAGAGCAAAAAGAACCTGCCCAGGAACAGTCAGACAAGAGACAGCATAGCCCTCAGATGTATAACAGGCAGGGCAAGAGGCTCACAAGAGACTCTCCCTAGTTTCTCAAGGAGAAAGGAGACGGCAGAAGAATTGTACTTTCAGACTTACAAGATTCTTTCAATGTAGCCTTATCACAAACTCAGAATTAGCTCAACCAGCTGTGTTTCCCATCTGGTTTATCCGGCGAGGCTGACAATAATTTTTTTTAAGTGACACCCTGTTTTTCATCCTTCTTCCAGAGAAACCCTCGATGCCGCATTGCTCCATCTCAGGCAAGGTTTTCCTCGGCAACGAAATCTCCCTCCGTTGCGCCTCTCAAACCGGCACCCCTCCCCTCATGTACCGCTGGACTAAAATGACAGATTACCCCCTAGAGAGTGGGCTGCCCGAAAATACCATGGCAGGTAAGTTTAAGCTGAAGGAGTGCCCCAAACATTGGTATGACGGGGTGCCGGAAGTCTCATTGGAAAGGGAGGGAGATGAAAAAGCCCAGGGACGAGAGAAAAACATGAGGAAACTGATTTGTTGAAAACTTTCCATGCATGCCTTTAAAATCCCTGGGTGCTCTGGGATGTGCTGGACTCCAATTCCCATTTGCACCCGGCCTGAACATGAAATTGTGCTTTAACACCCATCTAAAGGGTGACAGGTGAGAGAGTAATTGGGCTGAGGAGATATAATATTTGCCGCCAGTTCTGGTTCTTTGTTCCTTTTCCTTTATCGTTTCCTTATATTTTTGGTTTGGTTTTATTGTGTACCACACAGAGTCAGTTTGGAGTTGGGATGGTGTCTAAGATGGAATAAATATTTTTTTTTTAAAAAAGGAGGGGCAAAATATAAAGGGAACTTCTGGGATAGATGGATGGAGAGAGGGATGAATGGATGGGTGAATTCTTGATGGATGAATGGATGGACTGATATGTGGATGAATAAGTGGATGATGGGGGCCATAGAAGGAGCGTTCACGTCGCGGCCCCTGTCAGGTATCTGTTTACCTGCAAATCCTTCTACCACGCTACACCAACCTACACCAACAGTGTTCTACAGTGGCTGGGAAAAGTGTAGCGACACGAGAGAAGAAGTGGATGATGCGATAGATGATGGATGGATGAATGGATAGATAGATGATGGATGGATAGATCGATGGATGGATGATGGACAGATGGATAAAGAGATAAAACAGAGAGGTCATTTGATAGATGGAAGGATGAATGAGTAGAGGATAGAATGGATAGACAGACAGACAGACAGACATACTCTTACATCTTCCCTGGCTTTTCTCTCCTTGGAAGGTTCCAGTCCTGGAGATCTGGTCATTCGCAAAGTATCACCTAACCATCTTGGGATTTACCATTGCATCGTCTCCAACAAAGTTGGGTCAGCTCGATGCACATTAGAGGTCTCGCATGGTAAGTGAAAAGCCATTTGTTATCTATTTGAGGGAGGAAGGAAGGAAAGAAAGAAGGAAGGAAAGAAAGAAGAAAAGAAAAGAGAGAAGGAAAGAAAAGCAAAATGGAAGGAAGGAAAGGAAGAAAAAGAAGGAAAACAGAAGGAAAAGAAGGAAGGAGAGAAGTGAAGAGGGAGGAGGAAAGACAGGAAAGAAAGGGAAAGAAAGAAAGAAGAAGAAAAGGAAAGAAAAGAGAGAAGGAAGGGAAAGCAAAATGGAAGAAAAGAAGGAAAGAAAAAAAAAGGAAAAGAAAAAAGGAAAGGAGAAAGGAGAAGGAAGGAGAGAGGTGAAGAGGGAGGAGGAAGGGGAAGGAATTAAAGGAAGAAGGAAAGAAAAGAGAGAAGGAAGGAAAAACAAAATGGAAGAAAAGTAGGAAAGAAAAAGAGGAAAAGAGAAAAGGAAGGAGAGAAGGAAGGAAGATGTGAAAATGGAGGGAGGGAGGGGAGGAAGAAAGGAAGGAGTGGAAGTCTTCAGACACGAGGAAAACACCACCACATTCTCTCGAAAAATATCCAGATCCCAGCTAAATTAGGAAATCTAGCCAGCATCTTTCACTATGATCCGTGGTCAAGATCCTTGGCACAAGCCAGCTCCTTCCAGCCAACAGCACCTCACTTCGGTGTCCTCATCTTCCTCTCTCTCTTTCCTCCTCCTCCTCCTCCTCCTCCTCCTCCTCCTCCTCCAGATTCCCCCCTTCTGACCATCATCGTGGGGGCTGTACTGGGCTCGCTGCTTTTCCTGGTGCTGCTCATCTGCCTCATTGTCTGTCTTGTCCGCTGTTGCAAGAAGAAGTGTTGCAAGAAGGAATCCAACCAAATCAGGTGAGGGGTGGAGGGAGGCCAGGGAGGGGGAGAGGAAGAGAGGGAGGGGTTTGGGGGAGAGGGAGAGACAGAGTTTGAGCACCTCGTGTTCCCTCTCCGGGCCCTGGGAGACTGAATGAATGAGGCTGTGATCATGGTGCCATTAGTCCATCCAGAGCATAGGTGTGATTTGTAGCATCTCTTCCAAGAATCTTTGATTTATTTTATAAAATAAATGAATGACCCTGGAATCTCAAACTTCTGGTCTTTACTGGATTGTAACCTCTCTTCCAAGGGTTCAGAACTAACTTCCCTTCCTGGCTTCCTTCCTTCCTTTCCTTCCCTCCCCCTTTCCCTCTTTTTTCTTTCCTTTCACAAAATGCCTTATTCTTCTTCTTTTCTCCTCCTTTCCTTCTTTTCCTCCTTCTCTTTCACACAGAAATTTTCCCCTCCCTCCTCCCTCCTTTCCTTCTTTCCTTTCCCTCCCTCCCTTCACAAAATTCCTTCTTTCCTTCTCCTTTCCTTCTTTCCCTCCTTCTCTTTCACACAAAATTATCCTGCTTCCTTCTTGTCTTTCGTCCCTCTTTTCTTTCACACACAATTTTCCTTCCTTCCTTTTTTGCTCCTTCCTTCATCCCTCCCTCCTTCTCTCCTTCCCACCCTCTTTCTCCTTTCCTTTCACAAAATTCCTTCCTTCTTTTCTTTATTCTTCTTCTTTCCTTCTCTCAGATAAATGTTCCCCTTCCTTCCTTCCTTCCTTCCTTCTCTTCCCTTCCCTTCCCTTCCATTCCCTTCCCCCTTAAATTCTTTAGCAGAGGTCAGACTGGATGGCCTCAGGGATTCCAGATTGCTTCCAACTCCAGGACTCGTAAGACTGCCCCAAACCTCTTTTAAGGCTGCCCTTTGCGCCACATCTCTCTTTCTTTCTCGGCGGGGCTTCCTTGCAAACCGACCCTAAAATGGCACAGAGGAGAGAGTAAGATTTCTGCTTCCCCTTCCAGAGTAGACACCGCTGCCCCCAGGCCCAGACCGGACAGCCGCAACAGCAGCCTGCGATCCGTCTTGGGGTACATCCCCCATAACATCAGCTTCATGCAGCGCCGGAAATACGAGTCTCCCCGGGAACAAGAAGGGGTCGAGATGGTCTCTGCGAATCGGGACCCAGAGCTGAGTCCGAATTCCTGCGCCTCGGCCCCGGCCAGCGGCCATCCTTCCATGGTCACCACCAAGGCCCGCGTTCACTACGACCCCAACAGCCATGCGAAATCGGCCGCCTCGGCATCTTCTCAACCTCCATGCCACGAGAGCCCGAATTCAGATTCTCCCACTTGTGACCGGGATGCACGCCACGGAAAACGGAGCCACCCGGGACAATTTGGGGGTGTTCCTGTAATGATTCCGGCTAAAACCCGCGATGGGCTCGTCATTTAAATGTCCTACAATTTTTTTTTTTATCCCCCTGAACTTTTTTGCCAATGGTGGGGTCAGAGTTTCAAAATGCCAGGGATCTAATCTTGGAGCCGGTTATTATTATTTTTTAAAATGCAACAATTTGCTGTTTTCCAACCTGCTGCCTGCAGACTACAATGCCACACAGACAAAGCATACATACATACATACATACATACATACATACATACATACATACATAGAAATGACGAACCCAATATACAAGCCTGATGATGGCAGATGAGATTCTGCTGAAACGTTGCTACAACTTTAAAAGCACTACAATGACGTGGGATAATACCCGAAGGAAGCTGAACAGCACATATATATGTGTGTGTATATATATATATATATATATATATATATATATATATATATATATATGTATGTGGATCTTTGGTTATTCGGGTTTTCTCCCGCGTAGAATTGGAAGTATCTAGGCAACGTTTCGATGAAGTCTCATTCATCATCTTCAGGCTTGTTTCTTCAGCTGTGTGCTTCTCAGAAAACATATATATGTATGTATGTATGTATGTGTGTATGTGTATATGTATATGTATATGTACACACACACACACACACATATAAATTAGCAGGAGCTGTATCTAAACACCAAATTGCAAAAGACAGACACAATTCTTGCAATTTATGATACTGTGTTTTTTTTCCTCCAGGCATGGAGGAACATTTCTGTTTTTGGTTTTTCCCATTTTTTTATTCGCTTTTATTTGAACTGGCCCCACCTTTTAAAGAAGAATAGCAATAGCACTTAGACTTTATATACCACTTTATAGTGCTTTCCAGGCCTCTCTAAGCGGTTTTACAGAGTCAGCTTTTTGTTCCCCCAACAATCTGGTTCCTCATTTTACCCAGCTCGGAAGGACGGAAGGCTGAGTCAACCTTGAGCCTGGTGAGATTTGAACTGCCAAACTGCAGACAGCCAGCAGTCAGCAGAAGTAGCTTGTAATACTGCACTCTAACCACTGCGCCACAGAGACTCTTTGATGCAAACCAAAGGCAGCATTTTATTACAATCTCTTGAACCGTCCGCCAGGTGTTCAGATTCAGTATTTTTTTGTCTGCCTATCTGTCAGGATTCCAGCAATTTATGAATTGACACTATCAAGTTTTTCCCAAGGACTGATGATGATGATGATGATGATGATGATGATGATGATGAAGATTTGGCTCTCCTGAATTGGAGAATTTGAGTTCTTGAATTTGGGAAAACTTAGGCTGCTGTTTTGTTTCTTTTTCCTTCTCAAAATGTGGACACTTTGAACTCCACCTTCAGCCTCGCTGCAAGATTATTTATTTAATTATACCTGGCATGATCCAGGCCGTGATTGACAGGCTGCCTAGCTGTAGGGTGAGTTTTCATCTTGTGGAACATAAAATAAGTCATTTGTTAACACTTTGCTGTCGGAAGGAAAAGGCATAGAAATTCTCTTAATAAACAAGATATTCTTACCAAAATGACTCAGGTCCTGTTTTTTTTACAAATGACCAATTAAACATCCGCCAGGGATTAAAAAGGGCAGTAGCGTTTCAAGTTTCTTCCTGGCTTGTTTGTGTGTTGTCCTTGACTTATGACCACAGAGTGAGTGAACCCAAAATTTAAGCGAGACAGTAGTTAACTGAAATCTGCCCCCATCTGACGACTATTTTTGCCTTGGTCCTTAAGTGAACTCCTTCAGTTGTTAAATTAGTCACCTGGTTGTTCAGTGAATCTGGCTTATCCACTGACTTTGCTTAGCTGAAGGTCGCAAAAGGGGATCATGTGACCTTGGGACACTACGATTGTCATAAATGTGAACCAAGCCTCTTAATTTTGATCACGTGATCACAAGGATGGTGCCAATGTCACGTGATCTGCAATGGTCATAAGTGTGAAAAATGGTCCTAAGTCGCTCTTTTCACTGCCATTGTTACTTTGAACAGTTGCTAAATGAACCTCCGTAAGTTGAGGACTACCTGCACTAGAAAAAGTGACTTATGGCTGGTTTTCAGATTTACGACCATTGGAGCATCCCATGCGATCAAAATTTGGGCATTTTGGTCTAATCTGAACGTGGAAGGGTTGGTTTGTTGGTTTGTTTGGTGACAAAATGAGCGAATCTCTCATGACGGCTTGCAATTCAGGTTCATTATGTGAATCAGAAAATGGGTCAGTTCTCTGCTTTGAGAACTCAGCCCGTTGTCATTTTGAAACCTTGGGAGTTTCTCTGGCAGGCCAGCTCATTAGGCGAGCATTTCCTTGAAGGGGAAAAAAAATCCAGACTTTCAGGGTGTCCTTGATTTACGACAGTTCATTTAGCAAACGTTCAAAGTTACGAAAAAAGCGACCTAGAACTGTTTTTCACAATTACGACCGTTCGCAGATCCCTGTGTTCACGTGATCAAAATTCAGGCTCTTAGCAGCTGACCCATATGAATGATGGCTACAGGGTCATAAATCATTTTTTTCAGTACAGGTAGTCCTTGACTTACAACAATTCAGTTCAGTGACAATTCAAAGTTATAACGGCGCTGAAAAAAGGGATTTAGGCTAGGACAGTTTTTCGCAGTTATGACATTGGCCGCATCCTTGCGATGATGTGATTAAACTTCAGATGCTTGGCAAGTGGTTCACATTTATGATGGTCTCAGCATACCATGATCTCCTTTTGCGACTTTCCAACAAGTGAAGTCAATGTGGGGGGGGGGGGAATCTGGATTCACTTAATGACCGTGTGACTAAGTTAACAGCTGCAGGGATTCACTGAAAAACGGTGGCAAGAAGGTTTGTAAAATTGACTGAATGAACGTCTCACTTAACAGGGGAAATATTGGGCTCAGTTGTGGTTGTAAGGCCGAGGACTATCTGTAGTGTTGAAGCTTCAAACGGACGCTAAACGAACGGTTGTAAAATGGAGGATAACCTGTATTAGGTGGAAACTTGCTTCACAAGATTCACACTGGAAAAGTTGCTGGCCACAAGAGAGCGAAAACCAAAAAGAGAAACTACCAACTTCAGCAGATCTTTAGATAACGTGGAAAAGATTGGCCTGCTGGGACTACTAACCACATCAGTTTCGGTGTGTTTTTACCCACAAGCCGCAAACAACAGGAGGTTGTTCCCACACACCTCCTTCAGACGCTGGGGAGCAGGCCAAAACAGATCCTTATCTAAACCGATTGACCTAATTCTTTGGATGACAACTTGCAATGCAAAATCAGCCCGTTTGCTCCAAAGACCTAGATAAGAACTTACACAAACTTCGGCAAAGGGAAGGAATACAAAGTTGGCTTATTTGACCAAGGTTAAAATACAAGCACCCCTCGACTTACGACTCTCATGGAGCCCAAAGACAGCTGTTAAGTGAGTTTTGCCTCCTTTTACAACCTTTGCCTTGCCCAGTTGTTAAGTGAATCCCTAAGTTAGTGACACGGTTGTTATGTCAATTTTTCTTTTTAAAGGCTGCCATCGTGACCAAAGATTCATGGATCTCGCTCACAATTAACATCTCTTCTCTTTATATCCTACATCAGATTGGCAGTGCTTAAAACAAATAATCAAAATACAACAAAGAGAGGAAAACAATTGGATCAGTGAAAGCAGATGATTTATTGATGCGGAGTAACCCTGAAGGGCTCACCGCCTTTTAGGAAAAAGGCCCTCTTACTCGTAAGAGTCTACAAATAAAGGCAACTACATTTTAAGAGTATTTTAGAGACTGTACAATTTTTTGTTGTTGGAACACACATGAACCCAGACAGACAGCAGGCTGATGGTAAATTATTAAAATCCCAGTTTGCTAGACTTCTAGAAAAATTTTTTAAAAAGTAATTTTTTTAAAAACAGACACCAGATTGCACAATGGAGGAATGGCAGCTGGCGTGTTCTGTCTGGTTAGAGATTTTGCAATCCCTGTACAGCATCTTATAAAACAGCAAGAAAGAAAAAGAAATAATAATAATAAAAAATAAAGTTGCACATGTAAACGACGGGCTAAAAGCAATCCCTTATTTTTACTGGTATATGTAAATTGCCCATTCTTTTATCTTTGGAGTTTCTTTCAAATCTTTCAACAAAATTGCAGCTGGTGGATATCCAGCAGATAATTCATTTGGTCCATTTGGTTCTGAATATATATATGTCACTAATTGTTCTTCTTCTCCATCACGAGTGCAAATCCAGGAATTTCCAGATAGATTGGATAGATTTTGCAGCCACAGTAAATTGACATTGTTGGATCTTTCTATGCATCAAACAAATTTTTGATCGATGAGGAGGCTAAGAGGCAATTTTTCCTCCCTTTTCAGAGGCAGCTACTCAAAAAATCCAGTTTGGGCACGTACAATGAATTTTGCTCTGGGGCCAAGTTGAACTCCAGACTCTGGTTTTGATGGATCAACACTTGCTGATTCCACCCCCCAAAAAAAGAAGTGAACCCTGAAATTGTAGGGAAATGGGGGGGGAACATGTTGGCAGGTATAAATTTAGGGTAATCTAATTCAGCATTTTTCAAACGGTGTAATTTCATGAGGAGCTTTTAAAAAGGAAAAAAAAAATAGTACTTTCTAGAATTTTATTTTTTTAACTTGGTCCATTCTGGGGATTTTTTTCCTTTTTTATGAAGAGATCTGAAAAAGTTTGAAATCCAACAATCTACTTCTGAACGGTGGATAAGCCTGTTTTGCATTGCAATATATATAAAACATCTTTTGGATAAGTTTCTTCATCTGCCATGTTGGATTTGCAGTTGAATTAATACTGCCGTTTTTTTTTTTTTTTCACGCCTGCTACTGTTTTAGCTTTTTTTTTTTCTTTTTTCTTAAAAAAAAAATGTTGCTAAGAGAGCCAGCCAAATCTTAGCAAGGTTGCTCTCGAACGATCCGTGCATTTAGTCTATGGTTACGTTTCTGTAGTGCTCAAATCTTCTCTGAATGCTTGTGGGTTTGCCTTGAGGCAAGCAGTGTTTCCCTCGCACTGAATTTACGAACCAGAGATTGTGGCTCTTTTATGAGAAAAACACAGGTTGGGCTCCAGGCCTTTCGGTTCAAAACAAAACGAAACAAATAAATGCAATTTTTCTAGTTTTTGCAAGGGAAAACAATTCGCTCCTTAGGGGTGTGCCAAGCAGGAAGGAATCCAACATGAACGATCTGTTCAACATTGGGGCACTTTTGCTTGGGTTAAGTAATATTTAATGCAGGCTTACTTTGGAGGTGACACCGAGAAAACCACGCAGATTGTATTTTCATGCAAGATCCAGCTCTTGCAGTCAATTCTTGATCCTTTAAACATCATCCCTGATTTCCCCCCCCACCCCACCCCCAGACCTGTGGCTTCTGTAGAGCTGGGCTAATGTTTAAAGGATAGCAAACTTGCTGGATTCCCCAAATCACACCGGATCAAAATGACTGCCCAGAAAGGTTTTTCCTTCTTAGCAGGCTGGCTCATTCCTACGGGAGCATCGGAGTTGGTAAATCAATGGGAAAATTGGGGTGCAGTTTAAGGATTCTGGGTTTTGCAGGCCTTTGGGGCATGAAACTCCTGATCTGCCACCCCTAAAGAGCGAAAGGTTGGGCCTGCCTCCTGGGCCATGGGGTGGAGATGTCTGGATGGAGAAGAGCAGTTGGTCCTCATTGCATTGCTCCCCTTCCCTCCTTCTTTCTCCACCCCCCTCAATTAATTCAGCTGCCCCCTGTCTCTGGCTCATATCAAAAGACCATCCCTGCTGGAAGAACGCATCATAAGCACTGCGCTCTTATACTGCCGGCTGCTCCCATCCTTCCAACGAAGCCCGGTGGGATCCGAACAAGCTGAGGTGTAATTATGGGGGTCGCAGTAGATTTGAGACCGCGAGCCTTTGACGTTATCGACTTTGATGGGTTCACAGCAGGGGTCGGGGTCGGGGAAGGTGGTGCCCCCTTTGGAGGGGTAGTAAGGCTCGGAGATCTCCCCTTGCTCTGAATCGGGGGGCGAAGGGATTTCGAGAGGCAGGACCACGCTGACGTCACTGTCCGGAGGTGAGCTCATCTTGACCTGGACGATGGGAGGGGTGTACTTGCGGCCTTGAGAGTACTGGACGCCCTTCGTTTGATAGCCCAGCAAGGAGTGGAGGCTGCTGGCCCGACTGATGGCCTGGCTGCAAGGTCGGCTGGGAGGGGCTTCAGCATCCACACTGGAGCGGGAAGGAGCATGGTCAGTGCAGGGAGAGAGACAGGGGCAGAGAAAGCGACACACACGGTCAGTCCAGGGAGAGAAAGAACCATGGTCAGTTCAGGGAGGGAAAGAGGACCCTGGGCAATCCGGGAGGAGGAAGGACCATGGTCAGTCCAGGGAGAGAAAGGACCATGGTCAGTCCAGGGAGAGAAAGGATCATGGTCAGTCCAGGGAAGGAAAGAACCATGGTTAGTCCAGGGAGAGAAAAGACCATGGTCAAACCAAGGAGGGCAAGAACCATGGTCAATCCAGGGAGGGAAAGAGGACCCCGGGCAATCCGGGAGGAGGAAGGTCCATGGTCAGTCCAGGGAGAGGAACATGGTCAATCCAGGGAGAGAAAGGACCATGGTCAAGCCAGGGAGGGAAAGAACCATGGTCAAGCCAGGGAGGGAAAAAGGATCCTGGGCAATCCGGGAGGAGGAAGGACCATGGGTCAGTCCAGGCAAAGGACCATGGTCAATCCAGGGAGAGAAAGGACCATGGTCAAGCCAGGGAGAGAAAAGACCATGGTCAAGCCAGAGAGAGAAAAGACCATGGTCAAGGGAGGGAAAGAGGATCCTGGGCAATCCAGGAGGAGGAAGGACCATGGTCAGTCCAGGCAGAGGAACATGGTCAATCCAGGGAGAGGAAGGACCATGGTCAGTCCAGGGTGGGAAAGAACCATGGTCAAGCCAGGGAGAAGAACGATCATGATCAATTGAGGAAGAAAAAGGACCATGATCAATCCAGAAAGGGAAAGGACTGTGATTATTCCAGGAAGCAAAAGGAACATAGTCAGTCCAGGAAGAAAAAGGACTATGGTCATTCCAGGGAGAGCAAAGCTATAGAAAAAGGGATGATTTTCAGCCGAGAAAGAGAAAGGTGCTGCAATAGGAGCACAGTTAGTTCAGGAAGAGCCGAAGCATATGGGAACTGCCACAAAATATGATAATCTAGTCTGTCCTCTGGTTCCAACCAGGAGCTTGTGCCTCTTTTCATGGTGCTCCATGACATACCTTGGTCTCCCTGCCCCTCCTCCCAATCCTCCAAGTGCCACTTGGCCTCTGTACCCACTGACTCTTCTCCCTGGGGTTATTTCTGGGACCCCCTAAGAGTTAGCTCCGATGGGAGAGAAACGCCTGGGGTTTTGGGGTGGGAAATGCCAGCTCAGTATTTATACTTTCCAGCTGCCAGAATTGGCCTCGTGCCCCACCTGTCTGGGATGGAGAACAAGGGAAATAATTTTTGGAACTGGCAATGAAGTCAAGAAATCTCTGCCATTTCCTCTTTTTTGCAACAGGGTGCAAAGCTTGCGCAGTAGTTAAGGTCTGAATTAGGATCAGGGAGACCCAGCTTTAGCCCTAGCTGTGAGAGAGGGATGGGCCCAATTCTGTTGTTTTCCTTCCTTCCTTCCTTCCTTCCTTCCTTCCTTCCTTCCTTCCTTC
>BLBF01000081.1:5801882-5814424 GCA_015471245.1 Laticauda colubrina
AAGAGAAGAGAAGAGAAGAGAAGAGAAGAGAAGAGAAGAGAAGAGAATAACAAGAGTTGGAAGGGACCTTGGAGGTCTTCTAGCCCAACCCCCTGCTTAGGCAGGAAACCCTACATCACTTCAGACAAATGGTTATCCAACACAGAATCCTAGGGCTGAAAGGGATCTTGGAAGTCTTCTAGTCCAACCCTCTTTTCAAGCAGGAGACCCTATACCCTTCCAGTCCAATGGTTCTCCAAACTTTTCTTGAAAACCTCCAGTGATAGAGCACCCACAACTTCCAGTGGCAAGTTGTCCACTGGTTAATTGTTCTCACTGTTAGGAAATTTCTCCTTACTTCTAGGTTGCTTCTCTCCTTGCATCCGTTGCTTCTTGTCCTTCTTTCTGGTGCTTTGGAGAAGAGGTTGACCCCCCTCTTCTTTGGGGCAGCCCCTCCAATATTGGAAGACTGCTATCATGTCACCCTTAGTCCTTCTCTTCGCTAAGACTATATATGCCCAGTTCCAGCAACCTTTCATCATATATTTTACCCTCCAGCCCCCTAATCATCTCTGTTGCTTTTCTCTGCACTCTTTCCAGAGTCTCAACATCTTTTTTTGATATCGTGGTGACCAAAACTGGATGGCCGTATTTTTCCAAGTTTGGTCTTACCAAGGCCTGATGAACACTTCATGTGACTAGGATCATTGTGTTGGCTTGTTTGGGCAGCTGCATCACACGGCTGGCTCACACCTAAATGGTTGTTCCAATAGGACGCCCAGAGAGAATTATCTACAGCTCGTTGAATCTTAGGTCTGCTGACTAGGCAGGCAGGATTTATGCAACCCATGTGGTTGACTGCAACAGGAAATCTTGGCCTGAACAGGATGGCAAGGTGGCTTGCCTGCTTAACAATGGCTAGATGTAAGGCTTGGACTGAGTTGCCATTGAGTTTGCATTTATACGGTGCAAAGAGTTTCTTGTTAGCTTGCAGAACTCATTGCCACAAGAGGTGATGAGGATTGGTATGAGAATTTTTATATGTTGTAAAGATACACGAATTCCCACCATAAAAGGACAGGATGAAAAAAGTGGTGAAGTTGGCAAAATGAATTGTTTTAATTAAAGAGAAGAATTTCTTCTACTTTGGTTTCTATGTGGAAACCGCTTCTGGGTTTTTGTACTCAAAACTGGGGGGAAAAAACACAATAAAACTCTAATTTTAGATTTGGATGATTTAAAATGAAATCATCCAGATTTTTTAAAAATTAAAAAAATCATTTTTTAACAGAAATACAGATATTCCTCGATGATGATTAAGTAAGTGGCTGTGCCCAATTTTATAACCTTCTTTTTGACATGATAGAATCACTGCAGTCCCTAAACAAATCATGTGGTCCTTAAGCAAATCCAGCCTCTCCCATTCACTTTTCTTGTTGGATGCTGGATGGGAAGATTGCAAATGGTGATCACATGATCCCAGGATGTCATAACTGTCATAAATACATGCCAGTTGCCAGGCAACAAGATGTTGACCATCTGACCATGAGGATGCTATGGGCCAAAAGTCACTTTTTTCAGTGCTGTTGTAAATTTGAACAATCACTAAACAAACCAATGTGCCTACCATCCCTGTCCTATTGTTTCTTTTATTTTTTTATTTTTCTTATATGTATCCATGTATTCATAACTATGTTTTTTACTTATACCTATGATCTTGTAAGCAATTGACAAAAATAAATAAAAATCATTGTAGGTCAAGAACTATCTGTATTTAGAAATGTAAAGCAAAAGGTTGAGGGTGTAATTCTTTTAGTATTCTACTATACAAATAAAGCTGGACGTCCCTTCCTTCTTTCCCACCTCCCCTTCCAATCTTCCTTCTTTCCCTCCCTCCTCCCTACTTTTTGCACCTTTCTTTTAATTTTGCTAATTTTTTTTTCTTTCTATATCTTTTTCAAAATCCTTCCCTTCTTTTCTTCCCTCCCTCCCTCCTTCTCCCCTCCAAGCTTTCTTCTTTCCCTCCCTCCTTCCTTCCTTTTGTACCTTTCTTTTAATTTTGCTAAATTTTCTTGTTCTCTTTTTCTTTTTTCTTTCTTCATTTTTTCAAAATGTTTCCTTCCTTCCTTCCTTCTTTCTTTCCTTCCTTTACTTTTTTCCTTCCTTCCCTTCCTTCCTTCCTATTTTGCACCTCTCTTTTTCTCCTTTTTAACTTTCCCAAACTTTGTTCATACTGTCATTTTACCTTACCATAAACTTGACTAAAACTTTTCTGGGGTGGGATGGGAAATGCCAGACAAGGCAGCTCCAACCCTTGTTGGTGAGCACCTCAGAGGGAGCCAAAAATTAATCTGGAGAACATCAGCTTGATCTATTTATTATTTGGGCTATTTTTCTGTTCCCAGCAGAAACCCTAAAATGATTTTTAGGGTTGTACTGCCATAGGCATCAACACCTGACAGTTTACGTAGTTCCCCTTGCCTCCTGGGGTGCCTTTTTCTAAATTAGGGTGAAGGAACCTTAAAAACAATGGTTCCGCTGCATTCATCACGATTGTGCAAAAGGAGAGGGAGAGAGAGAAATATCAGGCGTGAGATGTCTTCCACCCTCCCAAAAACTTGCTGCATCTCGCTTTCCAGGAAGACGGCATTCCATAGTTTTGAGCAGCAGAAGGAAGGGCTGGTCCAAAGGATGGTATTGCCAATTGCAACCTCGTTAAGGAGTTCATTTTAATTAACTTCCAGCTCTAATTAGAGCTTAGGAACGAGCGAGTCAGATAGCTACAAGCTTGGGTGAGGGCCTCAAACACGCACATTCCAAAATGAACCGGGGGTGAGCGACCAAAATGCCCTCCTGTCGCAGAAATAGCTTTATTTAAAAAAAAAAAAAAGATTTATAGTTGGCACTCATTATCCAAGGTTCCCTTCAACCTGTTTCTGGAAGGGGGGATGGGAAGAAAAAGAAAAGAAAAGAAAGAAAGCAGGAAAGAAAAATGTTGAAATCAACTTAAGTGGAAGAGAGAGAAAAAAAATGAGATTTTAATTCCAGCATCCTTGGCAAGTTGCTAGGTGGAGCATCGGAGGTTGGGTGGCAAAAATTGGTGATGCTGTTTTTTTGGCAAACCGCATTTTCCTAAGAACTTAATTACAGCTGGATGGATCAGGCCAGGTTTCCTTGAATAACCATGGTTTCTTGGGAAAACCCATCCAGGATAGAAATGAATCAGAAGAATTGTTTACTGACCGTTTTTTGGGGAACTGGCAGCTTGGTTGGCAATTAAGATTGTTTGGCTGATGGCCGAGGAGTGGATTTAAATGCATCCTGGCTGCCCACTCCTCTTCGAAGTATTAAAGAGGGCGTGTGTTTGTGTGTGTGTTTACACCGATGGTGTAGCACAGACACCTTTTAAAATGGGCATTTGATTTTATCGGTCGTGATACAGGGGATCACGCTATATTGGGCAGTTTCTGTTTCATCAAGCATCCTACCTGTCAATGACTATTTCAGTTTCAACCACGATAACACACGGACAAACAGTAGATGCAAACTCAAAATAAACAGCTCCAAACTCAATTGCGGAAAATACAACTTCAGCAACAGAGTGGTCAATGCCTGGAACTCACTACCTGACTGTGATGACCCAGGGTGGGATACAAAATAAACACAGTCACAAAAAACAGGTGAAGCCCCTTTTATTCCTTCACTTTGCTTCCGAGTTCCAAATATCGTTGACTGGAGACAAAAAATCTCCCACACAAGGAGGAGGAAATGCTGTTTAAATTATAAATGAAAAATAACACAAACCAGGCAAGATAAGGGCTGGAGGACATCCACAGATATCAGAAGACACACTGGGAAGGATGTCAAACTCAGAGAGGAACCATAAACTAGAGATATTTCCATGCTTTGTTTCCAGCACTTGCCCATACACATGTCTGTCCTCAATTCAGTTGTCACAGCTGCAGCCCATGAAGAGGATCAAGGCCCTCTCCACCCCAATAGACCACGTTTTACCTTGATCCTCTCCTCCCTGTGTGCCTTAGGATGGAGAGGGATGGGCCTGGATCCTCCTCTGACTGCCCAGCCGGCCTCTGCTCTTCCCCAGCTTCCTCCACAACCTCTGGAGCCACACTTCCACTCCCTGTCGGCTGTTCCTCCTCTGCCTCAGAGTCAGTTTCCACCAGAGACATGACACTGACTGTTGTTACATCCTCAACCCCCCCAACAAAACTTTAATCTTAAATTGTCTTCCATGGACCTCACTCCCTTCCTCAGAGGTCTGTAAGGGGGCGTGCATAAGCACACCAGCGTGCCTACCGTCCCTGTCCTGGTTCCCATTTATTCATATTCATTTATCATGTATATACTCATACCCGTTTATACTTATATGTTTATATGTTATCTTCATACTTATACTTGTTTTCTCATATATGCTTGGCAAACTCAACTAAATAAATAAAATTTAATAGATACAGGATATTTTCATAACATGGGATTTGTTTTACAAATGGCTAGACAGCAGAGGTAGAAATCAGAAGTTGGACAAATGCAATATTATACAAGTTAATATTGTTATTATCATCGATGTTACATATGGTTAGATTGACCCAGGCATTATGCTTTTTATTAAACACTTATGTATGTTGAAGAAAAACGTACAAAGAAAATCGATAGAACTAATAACTATAATAGTAATTTATACTGGAACAAGAGAGAACACCAAATGAAGAAGGAAAAGAAAAAGAGGAGGAAAAGGAAGAGGAGGAAGAAGAAAAGAATTCAATTTGCTTTTTTCATCTTTAAAGTTGCACTTTAACACAAAGGAGAAGTCACTGAACACACAACACGCACATCGTACAACAGTTCATTTAATGACCATTCCAAGTTGCCACAGGACTGAAAAAAAAGGGACTTATGGCTGTTTTTCACACTTAACATATGTGGCAGCATTCCCCGGTCGCGTGATCAAAATTCAGGCACTTGCCAACTGGCCCATGTTTATGACGGTTGTGGTGTCCCCTTCTGATAAGCAAAGGCAACAGGGAAGCCAGGGTCACCTAACAACCATGTGGCTAACATCACCACTGCAAGTTGACCATGGTGAAGATGTAAAATGGGGGAGGGGGTATTCACTTAACAACCGTCTCACTTGGCAACTGAAATGTTGGTCTTGATTGTGGTCGTTAGATCAAGGGCTACCTGTGGAATCCTACAGTAAGGCTGGAAGGGAGCTCAGAGGTCCTCTAATTCAACCCCGTTCAGGATAGGGACTTGGGAAAAAAAGGAAGGAAGGAAAGAAAGAGAAAGAGAAAGGAAGGAAGGAAAGAGAGAGAGGAAGGAAAGAGAGAGAGGGGAGGGAAAGAGGGAAAAAGAGAAAGAGAAAAGAAGGAAAGAGAGAGAGAGAGAGAGAGAAAGGAAGGAAAGAAAGAGAAAGGAAAGAAGGAAAGGGAGAGAGGAAGGAAGGAAGGAAGAGAAAGAAAGAAACAGAGAAATGAAATGAAATAAACTTCCTTCCAGCTCTTTCTTTACAGCTACCCTATCACTTCCTCCCTCTTTCCCAGAGGTGTTTTCTCGTGCCTCACACAACTCAAGGCTGCAACAACTGTAATGTCACACTTGTTGCACACTTCCTCCTGTTTGTTGGGTCAATGGGAGGTGTGGATTTTCTCTTGTTCTTTAAGCTATTCTGGGGGACTTCAAATAATATTTTGGGGCCACTCAGGGAACATTTTCAGACCTAATCCAAATTAATCCGGGCTAATCCTTTTTAGCAACCCCGGGGAGCTTGTCATTACTATTGTCATGTATATTACTATCATCCCGATGTAGTAAATGGAAAAATCAAAAAGAGCCACATTCTGTTTTTACATGGTTGAAATGATGTCTTCCTTTTGGAGATTGTTCTTTTTTATAAAAGAAAAAAAAGAAAAAAGAAAGCTATGAAGGTGGTGGAGAAAATGGATGAGAAATTCCCGGTTTTCCAGATGTTGTTGATCCCAGCAAGGCTAAACCACGGAGTAAATATTGAAAGATGATGGGTTTGCAAACACCTGAGGTCCTGTCTTGGTTACTCACATTATTTTAATAGGTCTGCAGGCTTTCCACTCATCTCTGCTCTAAGGTGAAGACTCACCTAGTTAGTGAGTCCGATGTGATAAAATGTGTATGTGTGTAAGGAGAGGATGTGCAGGGGCAAAAATATCCTGTAGGAAGTTGGAATGATTAAACTTGCTATCTCTGATCCTCTTTCCCCAAGAAAGAAGGAAGCTGCACTAGAAGTGTGGGAAGAGAAAGACATGTTGTAAAATCTTATCAGGAATTTATTTGGGGGCTTTTTGTAGCCAATTTGGTTTAGTAGTTATGATGCCAGCTAGAAACTGGGAGGTGATGAGTTCTAGTTTCGCCTTAGGTATGAAAGGCAGCTGGGTGACTTTGGGCCAATCACTAGGAGACAGTGAGTTCTAGTCCTGCCTTAGGTGTGAAAGGCGGAAAGGAAGAAATATTTTGATATGTTTGCTGCCTTGAGTTATTTGTAAAAATAATAAAAAATTGGGATATTAAAAATATAAAATAAAATAATAAAATAATAAAATGCTAAAATAAAATAATACTAAAATAAAATAATACTAAAAAACAAAAAAAAAACAATAAATACTAAAATAAAATACTAAAATAAAATGAATAAAATAAAAACAACACCTGGCATTTTCGTGCACCTTAAACTTTTGGAATGAACGAAAGAATGAGTTGCACACCGAGCCATCCAGAAATAGATCTATTCAAGCAAGCATAAGAAAATAAAACTCTAGGCTACACGTTGAGGGTTAACTAGTCAAAAACCCTCCCTGCGGCTCAGTGGACGGACTGAACGAAAGCTTTGCGTTCCACCTGCACACAGTATTTCTCAGGGAGCCCGGCAGCCCTGCGGAGAGAGAAAGGAGGAGGAGAAATTTCACCAACGGCTGAAACAAGGGCCCAGTCCTCATGGAGGGACAACATGCAAGGTAGCCCTTGACTTAAGGCTGGCTGCTTTGCGACCGTTGAGATGGATGATGGACCCAATGAAAGGTACCACATACCATTCCGGAGAGGCACCATCCTGAGTAGCAGCCGCCAATTGGCTGGGGGTGGGGTGGGTGGGTTGGATTGGATGACCTCCAAGCTCCCTTCCCTCTGTGTTTAAATCTGAACATTCCCATTGTCTCCGGGAGCCGATCGCGCTTACCGCAGCTCGTCCAGCTTCCTTCTCTTGATCTCGTTCAGGCGGTCGCTGCGCCGTCGGGCCTCCTCCTTCAGTCGCTTGCCCTCTTCGAAGATGGCGATGCGCTCCTGCACCTGCTTTTGCTGGTGTTCCCGCACCTGGCGCCGGAGTTCATCCGCGTGGGTCATCTGGAGAGCCACCCGGCGCTCATGCTCCTTTCGCTCCTTCTCGATCTGCTCCCGCTGAATCCTGGGGGAGGGGGAGAAGAGAGAGAAGCGGCGGGTGCTGAAGGTCAGCCTGGCAGCGAGCAAGGACCTAAAGAAAAGGTCTACCCCAGTGATGGGGTTCAATTATTTTTACTATCAGTTCTGTGGGCGTGGCTTGGTGGGCATGGCAGGGGAAGGATACTGCAAAATCCCCCTTCCCTCCTCACCCCACTAACCTGCTTTCCAGCTCTGTTCTCCTGTGCAGGGCAACCAAAGGAGACCCAGCCAATCAGGGCGGGGCCAGTCAGAGGTGGGATTTGCTGGTTCTCCAAACTACTCAAAACGTCCGCTTCCGGTTCTCCAGAACTGGCTGAAAACCACCTCTGGTCTACCCGGGGGGTGGAAAACCTCCACTTATGGCCACAAGGGAGCCCAGGATGACTGTTCCCAAGTGAGTGTGGCCCAGTTTACGATCTTCATTGCCCTGGTTGTTAAGTGAATCATTGCGGTTGTTAAGTCAGTCACATTAAGTCAATCTGGCTTCCCCGTGGACTTGGCTCGTCCGTCGGTCGCCAAAGGGGATCATGTGATCCCGGGACCCTCTAACCGTCATAAACGGTTGCCAAGCCTCTGATAATTCATCTCTGTGACTATGGGGGAGGCTGCAATGGTCGTAAGTGTGAAAAACGGCCATAGGTGGCTTTTCCTCAGTGTTGTGGTAACTTTGGTTATTACATTGAATGGTTTTGAAGTCAAGAACTACCCATAATGTGTTTTTTGGGGGGAGGGGAACACCTCTGCCTCCCCACTCCCCCAGTTGGTTGAACCCAATGCCCTGGGAGGATCTACGGGCTTATTTTTACAACGTGTCATCGTAGAAGGGAAAAGTCAATCTTACTTCAACCTGCTGATCATCCATTTCATCATCGATGACTCTTGCCAGTCTACCTGTTTTGAAGATTGTTCTAATTGAATTTCCCCCCTCCCCAATCCGAAACTGATGTGTGACAACTAATTCATCGTGATGCCAATGGGTGGGACCCAATATTTGCATAGGGTAATTTTTTTCCGGAGGCAGTGACACCGGTGGTGGGAAAGGGGAACTGCAGCTCATAGGATTTAGCCCAAATTAGCAATCGTACTTAGATTTATATGCCGTTTCACAGTGTTTTTACGCCCCTCTCCAAGCGGTTTACAGAGTCAGTCTCTTGTCCCCAATGGTCCTCATTTTACCCACCTCGGAAGGACGAAAGGCTGAGTCAGTCTGGAGCCTGGTGAAATTTGAACTGCCAAATTGCAGGCAGCTGGCAGTCAGCAGAAGTAGCCTACAGTACTGCCCCCTAACCACTGCACCACCATGGCTCATTAAGAGCATATAAATTTATATTTTGGGCCCTAAAAAGAAAGCACAGTTCTGCTATCCTTGAGCAGTTAAGTTTGCTTCAAGGCAGACAAAGACGGATACAAAATTCCCATTTCACAAATGATTATCCGTCCTCTGAAAAGATCTGCCGAGATCGGGGTTTATCAAATATTAAGGGGTGAGGACTTCAACTCCCAGAATTCCCCAGCCAGCATGTGAGTTGAAGTCCAGCCTTCTTAAAATGCATCTAGTATCATGTTTCTCAATCTTAGCAACTCTGAGATGTGTGGATTTCAACTTCCAGAATTCCCTAGCTAACATGTCTAGGGAATTCTGGGAGTTGAAGATAAGACATGCATATTTCAACTCCCAGAATTCCCTAAATAACATGGAGAATTCTCCAGCTAACATGTCTGGGGAATTCTGGGAACTGAAGTTAAGATGTGCATATTTCAACTCCCAGAATTCCCTAGCTAATATGTCTGGGGTATTCTGGGAGTTGAAGTCCAACCTTCTTAAAATGCATCTAGTACAATATTTTTCAACCTTAGCAATTCTAAGATGTGTGGATTTCAACTCCCAGAATTCCTTAGCTAACATGTCTGGGGAATTCTGGGAGTTGAAGTCCAGCCTTCTTAAAATGTGTCTAGCTTCATCTTTCTCAACTTTAGCAATTCAAAGATGTGTGGATTTCAACTCCCAGAATTCTCTAGCTAATATGTCTGGGGAATTATGGGAGTTAAAGATAAGACGTGCATGTTTCAACTCCCAGAATTCTCTAGATAACATGGGGAATTCCCCATCTAACATGACTGAGGAATTCTGGGAGTTGAAGTCCAACCTTCTCAAAATGTTTCTAATATCATGTTTCTTAGCAACTCTCAGATGTATGGATTTCAATGCCCAGAATTCCCCAACCAGTACGACTATCTGGGGAATTCTGGGAGTTGAAGTCCATACTTCTTAAAGTTACAGAGGTTGAGAAACGCTAAAATTAGACCAATTTTCCCCCCCTCCTCAGCGTTTATTCCCACCAGGACCAAAGGAAAAAATTTACAGCAAGGTGACCCAGTCCCCCACCTGACAATCCTTTCGAATTCTGCCCGGTCACGCTGCACTTGGATGGCCAAATTGTGCTCCTTCTGCGCCACCTGCTCCAACCGGCTCTGTTTCAACATGGCTTCCGTCTGCAGCTTCTTCTGCACGGCGTCCTTCTCCTTCCGCCGCCACTCGCGCTCGGTGGCCTCCTGGTTGCGCTTGGCCCTTAGGGCATGCTGGAGGGGCAGAGAATAAGAGAAGGACAGAGTTGGAAGGAACCACGGAGGTCTTCTAATCCAGCCCCCTGATCAAGCAGGAGATCCTATACCATTTCAAACAAGTGTCTGTCCAGTCTCTTCTTAAAAAACCTCCAGTGATGGAGCACCCACAATTTCTGGTGGCAAGCTGTTCCACTGGTTATTTGTCCTCACTGTTAGGAAGTTTCTCCTTAATTCCAGCTCACTTCTCTCCTTGATTGGTTTCCATCTGTTGCTTCTTGTTCTTCCTTCAGGTGCTTTGGAGAATAATTTGACCCCCTCTTCTTTCAGAAAACCCCTAAATCCAGGGTGGGATTCTACCTGATCAGACCAGTTCTATAGAACCGGTTGTTATGATTTTGCCCAGTTCGGAGAACCGGCAAATCGTGTCACTGGCTGGTCCTCTCCCCTTCCTGCCCATTCACTCTTCACCTGGCATGCGTGCCATCAAACTTGCCTGCGTTTGGTAAGCTGCTATTTTTCCTTTTTTTCCTCTCAAGCATCAGCTGTTCTGCTGTGCCGGAAATCATTGGATTTCTTGCTTTTAGCTAATCTAAAAGCAGATCTGAACCTTCCTTGGGACTGAAGCTTCTATTTTTCAGTGCAGACTCAGACAGCAGATTGCAGAAAGGTAGATCTCTGAGTGAATCTGTGCTTCTGGGAGCAACTCAATCTGCCTGCCTGCTTCGTCTGATTTTAGGTAAAAGTTGCTCTTTTTTATTAAAAAAAATTCAATATTTACATAAATATTTACAATATTTACATACAAGCCACCCCCAGCCAGTCACATGACCACCAAGCCACCCCCCACAAATTAGGCCATGCCCACAGAACTGGTTGTTAAGAAATTTGAATCCCACCCCTGCCCAAATCCCACTCCTGGCTGGTCCCGCCCCTCCCAGGAGTCCCCACATGGCCCGTTTCAGATGCTGGTAAAGAAAGGGCCTCCTGGAAGTTTGGGAAGGCTGGAAATGGGCCCATTTCCAGCTTCCAGAGAGTCTCCTGAGCCCGGGGAGGCTGTTTTCGTTGTCCCGGAGGCTCAAGGAAAGCCTCAGGAGCCTGGGGAGGGCAAAAATGCCCCCTTTCTTGCTGTGGTGCAGGAGGCCAACTAGGCCACACCCACTGATGGCCACGCCTACCCGGCAACCGGGCAGAGAAGCCGTTGCTAAAACTTTTTGAAGCCCACCCCTGCTCCCTTTGGGTGGTCAAGAGTGAGTAATCGAGGGGGAAGACCCCAATATCAAACCGTACCTGTTCAGCTTGGTGATCCTGGGCTTTTTCCTGTAGGGCCCGCAGACGGGCTGTCTCCATTTCCTTCTCCTTGCGGGTCTTCTCCTGCTCGGCCTCAAATTCAGCTTCCCGTGCCTGCATTCAGGGAGAAATGAACAACAGAGTTAACAGATTAGAGAGAAATCAGAGTTGGAAAGCGCCTTGTAGGTCATCTAGTCCAACCCGCCCCTCCTCCCATTCTGATCTCCCACTCAGAAAACTTCTCCTTCATTCCAGGATGGGATTTCTCTTTAATGATCGTTCTACCTGTTGCTAACTGTCCTGATCTCAGGTGTTTGGGAGAATATGTTGACCCCCTTCATGGGCTTGGGGGGGCCAGTTGGACTGCAATCCCCAGAACTCCCCAGCTCCCAGAGCCAATGCAATTCTGGGAGTTCTAGTCCCAACACAACCCTAAAGCGCCAAGTGGGATGAACCTTCTCCCCACTCATGAGACTGCAGCAAATGATAGGTGTTTTGATCATCCCCCACCCAAGACTCAGACTGCAAAAAAATTGTCTAAGTCTCCAAAGATGACACCCCGGGCCACATTGGAAGGGCCCTTGGAGGTCTTCTAGTCCAACCCCCTGCTCAAGCAGGAGAAAAATCTGAGGGTTTTGTTTTTCACCTCAGCACCTTTGGTGGGAGGGGGGGAACCAACCTTACCCTTTTGTGGGAAGGGAATTCCGCCCCCTGGGAGCCACTCCAGAAAAGACCCCATTGAGCTTTTCCAACCGTGTGTGTGTGTGTGTGTGTGTCTTTTGGGGACATGGTTCATTGGGAGAAGCTGTCGACGTCTAGGAGGGCTGGGCGGCTTCCAGTGACTCACACACCGTACCATTTTCTGTCGCTGGTACTCCAGCACCCGCATGTCGGCCATCCTTTCCTGGTTCAGCTTCTCCTCTTTGCGTCTCTGGTTTTCGTCGTTTATGTTCCGAATCTCGGCCTGGATCCTCAAGCGTTCCAACCTACGGCGTTCCATTTCCTAGAGAAGATTAGACAGGAAGGAAGGAAGGAAGGGAAAGAAAGGAAGAAAGAAAAAAAGGAAGAAAGAGAAAGAAAGAAGGCAGGCAGGCAAGCAAGCAAGCAAGAGAGAGAGAAGGAAAGAAAGGAAAAAAGGAAGGAAGGAAGAGAAGGAAGGAAGAGAGAAAGAAGGCAGGCAGGCAAACAAGAAAGAGAAAGAAGAAAGAAAGAAAGAAAGAAAGAAAGAAAGAAAGAAAGAAAGAAAG
>BLBF01000081.1:5814434-5825274 GCA_015471245.1 Laticauda colubrina
AAAGAAAGAAAGAAAGAAAGAAAGAAAGAAAGAAAGAAAGAAAGAAAAAGACAGACAGACAGACCTTATGACAGGTCCTCGCCTGTCCTAAAGTCTCTTATCATCTGGTGATGCCATTTCCCTTAAAAGTCCAGATAAACCATGCAATGACAGGTTTACGAGTTTTCTTTCCACCAAGCCTGAAAACATCGACAACAACCCACAATCTGGAGCTCCATCTCAGCCTGCTTCATAAGGGTTTTCCTGCTTGCTTCTAACTTTGCTTGAGACCCCCTTTGTTTATTGACACATTTATTTATATCCCGCCTTTATTATATTTACAAATAACTCGAGGTAGCGAACATATCCATATAGCTTCTTCCTCCTATTTTGTCCAATAGCTTCTCCCTCCTATTTTTCTCACAGCAACCCTGTGAGGTGGGCTGGGCTGAGAAAAAGGGACTGGCCCAACGCCACCCAATGGGCTTTCATGCCTAAAGCAGTGCTAGAACTCACTGTCTCCCAGTGATTGGCCCAAAGTCACCCAGCCGGCTTTCATAGCGGGACTAGAACTCATTCCCCTCCCCATTTGCTTCTGGGCCTCACCCTCTCATCTTCAAACTGCAGCCGTTCCAGGTACTCCAGCATGTCCTGGGCCTCTTGATCACGTTGCTCAGCCTTCATCGCTCGCATTTCCTCGTTCTTCTCGATCTGTTCAATGAGGTGGCGCCTTCCCCTAGACAAGATGAGAGAGAGAAGGGGGGCTTCACGGAAGCTGCTTGCCAACTCCCAGATTTCCCCAGCTAATGTGCTTTGAGATGTCTGGACTTCAACTCCCAGAATTCCCCATCTGCAAGCTTTAAAATAGGTGGACTTCCACTCCCAGAATCCCCCAGCCTGCATGCTTTAAGAGGGATGGACTTCAACTCCCAGAATTCCCCATCTGCAAGCTTTAAAATAGGTGGACTTCCACTCCCAGAATCCCCCAGCCTGCATGCTTTAAGAGGGGCAAACCTCCACTCCCAGAATTCCCCATCTGCAGGCTTTAAAATAAGTGGACTTCAACTCCCAGAATTATCCATCTACATGCTTTAAAATAGGTGGCTTCCACCCCAGAATTCCTTGGCAAGCATACGTTGAGATGGGTCGACTTCAACTCCCAGAATTCCCATGCCAGCATGCTTTAAAGATGTCTGCACCAAGCATGCTAGCTGGGGAATTCTGGGCGTTGAGGTTCACCCCCTCTTAACGTTGGCCAGTTTGACACAGACTCTTCTAGAGGCTGCAGTCATCTTGACTTTCTCGATGAGAGATTTCATCTCACGCCTGACATTTCCTCCTTATAGTACGATATGGCGGGATGTGGAGCTATTTATTTATTTTTGCAACGTGGGATGAAGTAAAGCCTTGTTTAATCAGAAAACCACTTTGAGAGGGCTGTAAAGCACTGCAAAGTTGTATATAAGCCTAAGTGCTACTGCTATGGCTATTGATTGGCAAGCTTGCCCCAGATCCTGACTAGAAAGAAGAGCAAAGTTGGTTCCTTCACCTGTAGAGTTCTTCTTTCCTCTTCCGTTCCAGCTCATCCTGCATCTGATTGGCCTTCTGTCTCTCGACCTCCATCAGATGGTCTACTCTCATCTCCTCCCCACTCATCTCCTTGTCAATCTGCTTCTTCTCCAGGATTTGAGCATCCCGGATGGCATGGCACTTGGCTTCTAGGATAATCTGCCCAAGAGAGATGGTAGCCCTTAACTTACAAAGGTTCGCTTAGCGACCAAAGTTACAGTGGCACTGAACAAAGGGACTTTCCCCCAGCTTTGCAGCATCCCCATGAACGTGTGATCAAAATTCAGACATTGGACTGGATGACCTTACAAGGCCCCTTCCTCCTGCCCACCTCGCCGAGCGTTTTGATCTCGTCTTCCTGCTCCATCCGGAGGTTGTTCGCCCGGTCTAAGAGGTACTGAGCTCGTTTCTTGGCCTCCTCTTCCAGGTCGTTGAGCTTCTCGTTTTTCTTCCGTAGGATCTCCTTCAACTTCATGGACTTCTTGCGCTCGTTCACAGCCACCTGTGGGTGAGGAGACAAGGAAGCTGTTTGGGTGCGTCCTCTAGACTTGGGGTTCGTAGCCTGGAACTCATACCAGGAAAAACGCCTCCACCTTCCTTTTGGGTGGGTGGACCTGCTCTATTCCAAGGAAATCCTTCTTGCCAGGATCATAATTGACAAGATCAACAATGAAGTCAGACTGAGAGCAAGAAGCGGCATTAAATGATGCACCAAAATTGATTAGAGGAAAGAAAGAACTGGGGAAATTATGTTTCTTCATCCACTGGCACCTACCTTATCTTGGAAGACAAAACTCAACCAAAACTCGCCCAAAGGAGGGGTTTTGAGAGGGATGGATCTATCTATCTCCTAGATCCCTCTCCTTTGAGAGGGATGGACCCATCTATTTACTTCCTCATCTATCCTTTCATCTATCTGTTAATCTATGTCTATTTATCCATCTCTATCTGTCCGATAGAGATGGATAGAGATAGATTAAGAGATAGTTTAAAAGATAGATGAGGGATAGAAATGGATAAATAAATATAGATTAAGAGATAAATAGATGAGGGATATAGATATAAAGAGATAAAGAGGTACATAGATTAATAGATCATGATATAGATGGATAGACAGACATACAAGAGAGAAATGGATAGAGATATTAGGTCGGTAGGTAGGTGGATAAATAGATGATAGACAATAGATAAATAGGTAGGTAGGTAGGTAGATATAGATAGAAAAGAAAGAAAGAAAGACAGACAAAGATAGATAGATAGATAGATAGATAGATAGATAGATAGATAGATAGGCAGGCAGGCAGGCAGGCAGGCAGGCAGGCAGACAAGCAGGCAGGCAGAGACATAGAGAGATAGATGTAGAAGTAAAGAAAACAGAAGAAGAAAAGAAGGGAACACAATTCAACAAATCTAATTTAGATGGGACGTATTTGAAGCTCAACCAGGAATATCGGCCAATGTGAAATATTATTCATCTGCCAAATTACTGCTTATTGGTGGCAGGACACCATACTTTAGTTTATTTTAATTGCCTCCTCATTTAAAAGCACGATAATCACCACCTTCTTTCTTCTTTTACTTGCCGTCAAAGTTGTTTCCACTTCACTACAGTCTGGAATAAACAAACATTTATACCAACGCTACAATGAGTGATGATTGAACGTGGAGGAATGCGGTGGAGAGCAACATCAAGCCACTCGGGAATAACCTGCCAATTAGCTTCCTGACAGCTCAGAGGTTCAGAAAATGGGAAACGGGAGAGGCCCAAAACAGGCTTTGTTCCTTGGCGAAAGAAAGAGAGAGAGAGAGAGAGAGAGAGAGAGAGAGAGAGAGAGAGAGAGAGAAAGAAAGAAAGAAAGAAAGAAAGAAAGAAAGAAAGAAAGCTTCTTTCAAAAAAAGGGGAAAAAAGGCCAGCATCTTGGGAAGTGAAGGAAAAGGTGGGAGTCTCTGTGGGTTTGGAGATGTTAAACAGCTCAGAGTGACTGACTCCAGATGACAATCACTTAAATATGACAGTCACTTAAAAGGTAATACAATCCCAGGTTGCATCAACAGAAGCATAGAATCAAAATCACGTGAAGCATTAATATTGCTTTATAAACCCTTAGTAAGGCCACACCTGGAATAATGCATCCAGTTTTGCTCACCATATTACAGAAAAGAGGTTGAGACTTTGGAAAAAAAAAAAAAAGTGCAGAGAAGAGCAACTAGGATGATTGAAGGCCGGGGGGGGGGGGGGGGGGGAAGAAGGAGGGATGGGGAGAGAAGGGGGGGGGGGGGGGGAGAAACATAATAGCAGTGTTCTGGTATTTGAGGGGCTGCCACAAAAAAGGGAGATCAAATTATTCTCCAAAGCACTTTGAAGGCAGGACAAGAAATAATGGATGGAAATTGACCAAGGAGAGAAGCATCTTGGGATTAAGGAGGAATTTCCTGACAGTGAGGACAATTAACCAGTGGAACAGCTCACCACCAGAAGTTGTGGATGCTCCATTACTGGAGGCTTTCAAGAAGAGTTTGGACAATTCTTTGTCTGGACTGGTATTGGTGTCCTGTTCGAGCAGGAGGTTGGACTAAATGACCTTCAATCTCCCTTCCAATTCTTGTTAGATTGCTATTCTGTTAATTAAAGAAAGATCCAACCTGGAACTAAGGAGAAAATTTCTGACAGTGAGGACAATTAACCAGTGGAGCAACTTGCCACCAGAAGTTGTGGGTGCTCCATTACTGGAGGTTCTTAAGAAGAGATTGGACAGCCTCTTGTCTGGAATGGGATAGACTCTCCTGCTTCAACAGGGGGCTGGACTAGAAGACCTCCAAGGTCCCTTCCAGCTCTATTCTGATTGATTGACTCCAAAAATTGGCAAGTCCCTTTGAAGGAGGATTAGGGCCATCATCACTGCTATCTCAACTATATGTGTAGTCCTAAATTTAACAGCAGTTCATTTAATGACCACTCAGAGTTACAACAGTGCTGAAAAAAGCGATTTATGACAGTTTTTCACACTTTGCAGCACCCTCATGGTCAAGGGGATCAAAGGTCAGATGCTTGGCAATGGGTTCATACTTATGACCGTTGCCCTTTTGCGACCTCCTGACAAGGAAAAATCAATGGGGGAGCCAGAATCGCTTTCACAACCGTGCGACTAATCTAACAACTGCAGGGATTCGCTTGACAATCGTGGCAAGGAAGGTTGCAAAACTCACTTAAACGAACGCCTTGCTTAGCAACAGAAAGATTGGCCCGGATCACAGTTGTAAGTTGAGGACTGCCTGTGGTTGGTTCTTGGGGAAGTTTTGAGGAGCTTTCTGTGTAACTTTCTGTGTTCTCATTTTTCGGAGGCAAGCAAAAAAAAAAAAGAGAACTTTGGTTGGGCTGCTCAGAAAGAGAAAATGCAGAGCAACAGAGCTGGAAAGGCATCTCCGAGGTCTTCTAGCCCAACACCCCGGAGGTTATTTTTTTTAACAGACTTACAATAGTAGCTTCTCGCTCTGCCCTGGCAACTGTTTGCTGGGCCTCCTGTTCCTCCTTCGTCAGGACTTGAGAGGATTCCTTAATCCGTCGAAAATCCTCAGGGCTGATGATCAGAGATTCTCCTGAGGGATCCACCGTGGGGACGCTGGGGTGGGGGCAAGGGATGTGGGGAGGATGGAGAAAGCCAGAATCAGCCAAGCATTGCAACTAGGAGGAACAAAATCCATCAAATATAGGTTGTCCTCACCTTACGACCACAACTGAGCCCAAAATTTACGTTATGCAAGACAATTATTAAATGCATTTTGCTATTTCACTACCTTTCTTGCCACTGTTGTTAAGTGAATCACTGCAGTTGTTAAATTGGCATCATGGTTGTTAAGTGAATCTGGCTTGCTCGTCGGAAGGTCGCCAAAGGGGATCATGTGACACCCTTCCAGGAGACGCTACAACCATCATAAATATGAGCCAGTGGCTAACCCTCCGAGCATAAATCACATTAGCCATGTGGAATGCTGCAATGGCTGTTTAAGTGCAGGAAAAAAATGGCTGTAGCTCACTCCTTTTCAGCGACACCGTAACTTTGAACGGTCACTAAAGTGAGCTGTTGTAAGTCGAGGACTCCTTTTGTTTTCTCCAGGGTGGACCTTCTCATTTAACATCCATCCTCAGCATCTCTCAATCCAGAGACGCTCGGGGTTGAGCAGTCAGAAACAGACAGGTAGTCCTCGACCTTACGACCGCTTGTCAGAAGGCCGTTTGAAATGGCTGGAAAAAACGGGACGTAACAGGTGATAGAGGCAATTAATTTCCCCAAGGAGCCATAGTGTCAGGGCTCAGGCAGTGACCCCCATTTAAATCATGAGTCTCAAGCCAAACTTCCCAAAACTTAAAGAGGATTATTAGGAGTAACCATGCCGGCACTGCCTGGGTGTACCCGACTCTGAGGCACATCATTCATTGTCACCCTTGACCCTGGTTTTTCTCCACCCCCTGGGTGTATTGTAATTCATATTCTCCAATGGGACACCTCCATAGCCCAGAGTCATCAATCATGCACTCCAGTTAGAATTTTTCGCTGCAGAAACTTCGGTCACCTAGACACTATCTTTGAAAACATTTATGGAATGCAAGCTGCCTACTGCTCCCCTCTACCTTTCTGTTGGCAACTCTAAAAGATCACAGAAATATTTTATGAGTTGACACGTAGGAGAAACTGAGGCTGTTGTGGAAGGCTGAGCCCACAGGCTGAATTTAAGTCTGCTGATGGTGTTCCAGGTGTTGAGGGAGGAGGGAGCACGGGGCCTCACCTGGCGGCCGGTTTTCTGCTGCAGGTGTGCAAATCCTCTTCCTCTTGCCTCAAGGGACACATTTGGCTGCTTCTTCCCCTGTCCCCTGCACCACCTTTATTTACATTTAATTTCCTAACTGCCAATTGACTTCACATGGGCCAGACATGGATATCCTAATGTGGCCAGAGGCTGCAAAATACCGGAGGTCTCTTATATTTCCTTCCTTTTGGTTATTGCAAGCCACTTAGGGCAGCCCCCACAGTGAGACAGGCAGCAAATAAATTTAGCAGATAAATAAATATCTGTGGCGGTGCCAAGGCGATGGGTTGGCCAAGTGCTTCCTAGAGGGAGCTGTAGAAAGGAGATCTCAAAGGTGCTTTTTCAGGAGGCAACAGGATTTTATTTTTTCTTTTGAAGACATTTCGCTTCTTATCCAAGAAGCTTTTTCAGCTCTGGCAGGATAGTGAGAGAATGGAAGGATTTATACTCCCTGCAGACATCTGATCATTTGCATCCTTTTTAGAGGGTCGTTGAGGCTGCTGGGAGCTTTATCTGTGTCCTTGGGGGTCACTTGAGTGATGCAAATGGTTCCTGCAGTCTGCCATTTTTCCCCTGGAAATCCATTCCTCCTCCCACACACTTCAAAGCCCCAAATTATATAGCTAAAAGTCTGTAGAGATTCTCAGTCATCCTTTTAGCTATACAATTCCAGAGGAAAAACGGCAGACTACTGTCTGCAAGGAGTATCACTCCTTCCGTTCCCCACCGTCCTGTTAGAGTGGAAGAAGCTTCCTGGATGAGAAGCGAAATGTCTTCAAAAGAAGAAAAAAACAAGAAAGTCCAATTGCCTCCTGAGGAAAAAAGCACCTTTGGGACAATCATGATCTGGATGGCAGAGAATCTCTACAGGAGAAGTAAAGCCAAAGTTGGAGGTGGGGGGTGCAAGACGCCGGGCGGACTTACACCAGGTCCCGAATGAGGTCTCGAGTAATAAGCCGGATGGTCTCGGGCTTGCGGCCCCATCCCTGGGGCTTTCCTCTTGCTGAACCTATATCACGAAGGATCACAACGGGGCTGCCAGGACGGGAGAGTTGCACATTCTAGAAAGGAGGGAAAGATGCTCAGAATGTCTTCGGAAATTCATGGGGAGGGATTGAAAAACATACGTAACTATAATTTTTATTTTATTGATTTATGTATTTATTTTTTAATAAAAATTATAATTTTTATTATATTTACCAATAACTTGAGCTGACGAACATATCCAATGCACTTCCCTCCTCCTATTTTCCTCACAACAACCACCTTGTGAGGTGGAGCTGGGCTGAGAAAAAGGGATTGGCCCACCCAATGTCATCCAGTGGGCTTTCATGCCTAAAGGGGACTAGAACTCATTGTCTCCTGGTGATCGGCCCAAAGTCACCCAATCAACTTTCATGCCTAAACCAGTACTAGAACTCACCCTCTCCTGGCAATTGGCCCAAAGTCAATTTTCTCCTGGCAATTGGCCCAAAATCAAAGCCAGTTTTCATATCTAAGGTGGGACTACCGGTAGAACTCACCCTCAAATTCATGGGGAGGGTTTTTAAAAATGTGTTTAACCATCATTAACAATTTCATTCACATCTCTTCCAGCTCTTATTCCATTCTAAGATCTCGGATCCCAGCACCCTCCTTGCCCTCACCTTGGAAAGGCCAAAGAGGCTCTCGTCGACTTCTGAACTCGCAGCCTTGGTCCGGTAACGGGTGCGAGAATGAGACCTGGACCTGGCTGAGGAAGCATTGGACAAGCTGCCCAACGAACACACGCTGCTCGGCTGCGGGGAAGGAAGAACGAACGTGTGAATACAAAGACACGTGTACAAAAGACCCATGGATCCGAGTTGCTCGGTGAAGTCTTCTTAAAAGTGTGATCCACGACTGAGGCCAGAATTTCTACTGCTAATCAAGACAGTTGTTAAGTGAATCACGCTCAAATTTTTTGCAACTCACTGCAGTTGTTAAGTGAATTATGCAGTCATTAAGCAAATCCGCCTTCTCCCATTGCTTGTTGGAAGCTGGAAAGCTCCTGAATGGTGATCATATGACTCCAGGATGCCACAATCTTTATAAATACATTTCGGTTGCTAAATGCCTGAATTTTGATCCGTGCAACTGTGGGAACGCTGCATAGGTCGTAAGGGTGAGGACTGGTTGTAAGTCACTTCCCCCCCTCCCCAGTATTATTATTAATAGTATTTGTGGTCTGTTCCCAACCCAAGGAAATCAGAACTGGCAGTTCTTTAGAGGTGTTGCCTTCATTTGCATTACCTTCTTCCCAAGAATCAAAGATGTTGTAATGTATTTGCACAAACAGGATATCTGTGGATCTAAGCAGTGTATTTTTTGCAACTGGCAGATGGAAATCTTGTCCATACACAGATTTTCTAAGTGCCATTTAATTGTTTTTCATTTTTAGTTTTCATTTTGATATGGTACTTAGTGTGTCACGAGATAACCATTAGAGTTTATGAGATAATATTTCAGTTTCGATGATCAGATCTTGATGCTTTCTGATCCCGTCCCATTCTTTACCCCTTACTCCCCTGATATTTCTATATCAAATTATTCACACTTTTTTCTTTTCAACCAGTTATCTCTGCCATGTTATCAGTTATTATTATTAGCGTGTTACGTGAGGTTCTTTTGTTAGCTTATGATAAAATGCATAGTGTGAATCCATAAAAATCTGGGAATCCTGGATGCAGGCTAAGGGATGGGTAGGTGAATGCAACCCTTAAATCTTGTATTAACAAAATTTTCTTTTCTTTTTTGCAAATTGGCTCTGCTACCAAGAAATAAACCAAATCATCTTTATCTCTCTTATGAAGGCAACTAGCCAGTGTTTGGCTGGCTTGGTTACCCCTATGGGGAATGCTTCCAGCCACAGCAGATCTGCAAAGCATTTAAAACATCACAAAGTTAAATTAAATTAAATTATGAAATTAAACTAAAGCAAATTCACCCAGTTATCCTGTGGTAGAATGGGTGGCTAATAAAATGAATGAACGAGTGAGTGAGTGAGTGGAGGAAGGAAGGAAGGAAGGAAGGAAAAGGGAGGAAGGGAGAGAGGGAGGAAGAAGGAAGGAAGGAAAGAGGGAGGAAGAAAGGAAGAAAGAAAAGAAAGAAGAAAGAAAACTATCTGAAATATCAAAGAATTAAAGCACCCTGCTGCTAATAACCCATTCATTTCTATTTATGATATTTGCCCAGCGCAAAAGTTTGAGGCGAAGACAGGCGCTAAAAAAAAAACCTAAATTCATTTCAAAATATTTTTAAAAAGCAGCAATGATTTGGTACTAAGGAATGGGCAGGGGGTCTCTGAGCCTGTGCAGAGGGCTTGGGCGGCTTTCCTTAACAACGGCCCTCCTGGGTCAGGCACGGGTTGAACGGTACCCCGTCGTCGGATGAGCCAATCAGCCCGGCGTTTCTCGGGCGAAGAGGGGGAAATGAAGTCCCGGCGGGTCTCACCATCTCCGCTACTGCCGCCGCCTCCACCGCCCGGCTCCGCGTGTGTATCGGTCGCCATGGCAACGGCGCTCTCAGCTGCCATGACGACGGGGAGACGAGTGTGGCGGAAGTGACGCAGATTTCCCATCTTTCTTTCCACCCCACCCTCTTTTCCCTCAGACGTTGCTCCCGTCAGCCGCGGCCTCGCTCGCTCACGGCCCGAGCGGGACCTGAGTGAAAAGCGAGCGGTGCGGTGACGGGGTCTCTCGAGTTGTCAAAAAACCGCCGTTTCTCCCGTCGGGACGAAATTCGTCTTTTACGGCATTTCCGTCTCCGAAATGGCATTTCGAGTCCGCATAGATCTACTAATTGTAGAGAGAAGCATCGCCTACTCGGGAGGCGGAGTTTCCGATATGTGTTTTCCTCGCCAACGCCACGTGGGTGTTGATATTCGAGGCGACAGAAAGGTGAGTGTATAATACAGACAGCGCTTCTCTGCATTGCATATGCATGTCTAAAAAATGATTGTATAAATGCGTGTAAGAATAATAAACAGATGAGTATTAATGGGGATTAATCCCTTTTTATTATACCTGTATAGTAAATATGTATACGTTTACATACAAATGTTAATCCAACGTAATCCAATTCAAATCTAGATGATCCTTTCCTATTCCGCTGCTTTATCTAAACGAACTGCTTTTTTTAAATATATGTATAGTTTTCATTCCCCTTCCTTTTCTCTTTTTTCCTTAGTTTCTACCTTTTACTGGTTTATGTAATTTCGGTGTACTGAAAAATTCTAGGTTTTAATAATACATGTATATGTATTGCCCCGACTCCACCTCGAATTAAGGGATTATAGTATGGTAAAAGGAGAACTATGTCTGTGAGTGTGTAATATTGTTATTATATATATATATATATATAACATAATAATAATATTATATATATATATATATATATATATATATATATATTATAATAATATTATATATATATATAATATATATATATTATATATATATTATATTAT
>BLBF01000081.1:5825674-5850071 GCA_015471245.1 Laticauda colubrina
ATGCAGTAAAATATATGTTCAAAAAAGAAAGATAAAGAGAAAAAGAATGAATAACAATATGTTATGTCTTCTGACCTTCGTTCTATCCAGTACTGTAATTATTCTTTTTTCAATCTCTTTTTCCCTTTTTAATCCTCACACCCAGAAACAATCAATTTAATCTTCTCTTCTTTCAACGAATAATCCCTATAATTAATTATCTGGTGTGAATGCAGCCTGTGCATTATTTCATTTCCTCACCGTTTTCCTGTGTTCATGAGAAGTTGTGATTGAAAACAAAACAAAGCATGATTATTTTAAACTTTATGCACTGGCGCTTGCAGTGGCAGGCATTTTTTACTGCAGCTCAGCTCCCAGCCTGCCAGGCTCTTGTTATTATTATTATCAACATTACAAAACGTGGATTGTGTCGAAAGATTTGATTTCACAAATAAATGTCATGAGTAGAATTGGACAGCAATGGTGAAATTCAGGAAAGCAGTGGCGGTTTGCACAGGGTCGGGCGAAGGATTGCAAGGATTTGGCATGGGTCACTGAATTGGTAGTAAGTTCTGGCTGGCTACGCCCCCGACTTGGTTGCCCTCCCACCTGATGGTTGCTCACCCCGCCTGCCTGACATTCACATAAAGTATCTCTTTTTTTTCCCCTCCCGACAATCAGCTGTACATATGATCAGCTGTGCTGGGATTCCCCTTGCTGAAGCCCAGGAAGGCAAAAAATGGCTCAGGCCCACCCGCTCCATTTTTTGCCTTCCTGAGCATCAGAGGAGCCTTATTTCTCCACACAGTTGAGAAAGTCCAGAAATATTTCACAAGAAGAGTTCTCCACTCCTCTACTTTTTGCAGAATACTTTATGCCACCAGACCTGAAACTCTAGACCTAGAGAACTAGAACTACGCCGCCATCGGTCTGATGTAAGTATGGTATATAAAATCATACATTGCAATGTCCTACCTGTCAAGGAACACTTCAGCTTCAACCATAACAACATAAGAGCAAACAATAGATACAAACTCAAGGATAACCGCGCCAAACTTGATTGCAGGAAATACAACGACTTCAGCAACAGAGTGGTCAGTGTCTGGAATATTCTACCTGACTCTGTGGTTTCTTCCCCAAACCCCAAAAACTTTAACCTTAGACTTTCTACTATTGACCTCAACCCTTTCCTAAGAGGGACATGCACAAGCGCACCAACGTGCCTACCATCCCTGTCCTATTTTTTCTTTTTTCTTATATGTATCCATGTATTCATAACTATGGTTTTACTTATACCTATTATCTTGTAAGCAATTGACAAACCATATAAAATAAATAAATTATGGGAGCAAAACCGCCCCCACCCCCGAGGCTCCTCTGAGGCCCAGAAGGCCCAAAAAATGGGTAGGAGTTGCTGCAAAAAAAAAAAAAAAAAGCCATGCCCACCCAGTCACATGGCCATGCCCACCAAGCCACACCCACAGAACCATTAGTAAAAAAAATTGAATCCCACCACGGTAGGAAAGGCATTTTGGCTGCAAAAAACAAATCTATTGAGTGTTTTGTCTTCATGCCTGGAAATGCAGGTAGTTCTCCTTACCATTCGTTTAGGGACCGTTTGAAGTTACAACAGTACTAGAGAAAGCGATTTATGATCATCTTCCGCACAGCCCACATGGTCACATAATGAAAATTCAGCAACTGGCATGTACAGATAGTCCTCAACTTACAAGGGTTCATCTACTGACCGTTCGAAGTTATAACGGCACTCAAAAAAAATGGTTTTTTTTTCCCACATTTATGACGGTTGCAGCATCCCCCTGGTCTTTTCATTTACATTCGGATGGTGGACAACTGGTTTATATTTATGACCGTTACAGGACCCTGGGGTCACGTGATCCCCTTTTGCGATCTTCTGACAAGCAAAGTCAAGGGGGAAAGCCAGATTCACTTAACAGCGGTATTACTAATTTAACAACTGCAATGATTCGCTTAACAAAAGTGGTAGGAAAAGCTGTAAAAATGGGGCAAAATTCACTCAACAAATTTCTCCCATAGCCACCGAGATGCTGGACTCAATGGTGGTTGTACGTCGAGGACTACCTGCATTTATGATGATTGTAGGGTCCCAGGATTGCACGATCCCCTTTTGCGACCTTCTGTCAATGGAGGAGTCAGATTGTCTTAACAACGGTGTTACTAAATTGATAACTGCAGTGATTCAAGTAACAACTGTGGCAAGAAAGGCCATAAAATGGAGGCAAATTCACTTAAGAACTGTCTTCCCTTGGCAACAGACATTTTAGGGCTCCGCAGTGGTCGTAAGTTCGATATATATATGAATGAAAACCTTGTGTAAGAGATGAATGTACCCCAAGAAATGAAGGTTCAGGAGAACTCATTTTAATTAACTCTAAAAACTAATTTTTAGAACTATTAAAAGAGAAGATTTGCAGCTCAGCTTTGAACTTGCCTTCCTCTGAGCTTTCACAATACGTGGCCAGACCTAACTGTAGTTTCAACTGGGCAACCGAGCATCCTAGAGCTAAATCCAAAAATGCTAGTAAATTGTGCAAAAAGTTATACACTGCTGTGCAGCAGAGACAAATTCCTTGTGTGTCCGAGAACACTTGACCAGTAAAGAATTCTATAGCATTCCGTTCTACATGGTACTCAGATAAATCTGCTATACATGGGTACATAGTGGTAAATAACATTTCCTCATCCTTCAGTAGAGATAATAAACAAGCTAAAAAGGAAAAACACCAGGCCGCATCCTTCATTAGCAAACAACAGCCAGATATGCAGGGCTTAATATCAGACAAATAATCAAGCAATTAACAATACCCTAATCAAGGAACTGTCAACTCCGACAAACAAACAAGCAGTAAATGACAGTCTAATCAAGAAACTACCAAGGAAAAACACCACACCTCCCATCAACACATCAAGCTATTGTATATAAACAAACCCCCTCCCTTCTAGCACTGAAGATGTTACCTAGTTGGGTCATGAAACATCTGGAAGAAAATAAGAGAAAATTAGAATCAAGGATCCCAGTCCTCCTCTTCCTCCTCTCTGCAAACCCTTCTAGTACTGATGTCGTTACTTAGGTCATGAAATATCTGCAAGAAGATAAGAGAAATTTAGAGAGCATCAAGGACCCCATAGTCACCCTCCTCTTCCTCCTCTTCCATTCAGCAAACTCCACACTCTTCTTATACTGATGTTACCTAGTTGGGTAATGAAACATCTGCAAGAAAATAATCAAGCTCAAAGAGTACCAAGGGCCCCACAATTTTAGTACTAATAAGGAAACTTGTACTTAGTCCAACAAATAATGCAATTTAGTTAAAACAGCACCAATAGATAAGTTGCGTGAATTATATAGATAACACTTATTATGTACTGGGGCCAAGGTGTATTTCAGTCACAGCTCACTATGAAACAGCTGATGTTGATCAACCTTATAGGAGGCTGCTGTGGAAATGCCACTATTAATGATACCCATGTGCAAAGGGGAATTTTCCACTTGTGTAGAAAGGGACATAAAGCAATTGTGTGAAATTCACTTCAGGTCATCTTCGACTTTATTCTGTTTTTTTTTTTTTTAAATTTCAATCCTTCCCCAAACATCTCAGGCCAGCCTTGTTTTATTATGGCAAGAATATTCAAGCAGTTTACAGCTAAGGCCATTTTCCTGGCATTCACCCCACAAAACCTCTGGCTGGAACCCATGTTTTGATGGCTGACTTCAATCCCACTTTACTTTTTGATCAGAAATCTCCAGTTTTTCAGCCATGAGGTGGCACCAGAATTCATCAGCTCCATTTTCCTTTTCAACAAACAGTCACTCTGGAGTTCACTAAAAAGTAAAGAAATCTATTGAGTGGTTGTTTTCTAATTTAAGGCGAAGCTTGCATCCTCCTCTCTGCACAGCCCTGCAGTCAAATAATTTCTTTTTTTTTTTTTCTTTTCTCATATTCTCCAGCTCACTAATCTTGTCTGGTGTGTCTAATCCAAGATAAATCTTGGAATGCATGAAACAGCTGCAGGAAGGGGCATTGGCTGGCTGGCATCTGCTTTGGTGCCCTGCCCTACCAAATTGGTTCTCGGGTGAACCCTGGCTTCAGATAAAATGTTATTTGTGTTGACCGGTGGTCCCTAAACCATTGTCTCCCAGAGAGTGTCGAGATTCACATTCCTTGCATCATGACGACGTTACCTAACCATCTTAACAGATACTTAACAGTTTAACTGAGATGGAAGGGACCTTGTAGAGTCATCTAGTCCAACCCCCCGCCCAAGCAGGATGTGATGACCCAGGATGGGATACAAAATAAACACAGTCACAAAAACAGGTGAAGCCCCTTTTATTCCTTCACTTTGCTTACAAGCTCCAAATATCCTTGACTGCAGACAAAAATCTCCCCCACAAGCAGTTACGAAAAGGAGGAAAGGCTGTTTAAACTAAAAATGCCTATAAATTATAGAGAGGAAAAACAACACAAACCACACTGAAGCAATTCAGGGAATCAGGCAAAGATAAGGGCTTGAACACATCCACAGATATCGGAACACACACTGGGAAGGACACCAAACTCAGAGAGGAACAACAGACTAGAAATATTTCCATGCTTTGTTTCCAGCACTGGCCCATATGCATATCTGTCCTTTTAACCAGTTCTCACAGCAGCAGCCCATGAAGAGGATCAAGGCCCTCTCCTCCCCAATAGACCACACTTTACCCTGATCCTCTCCTCCCTGTGTGCCCTCGGATGAAGAGGAGATGGGCCTGGCTCCTCCTCTGACTGCCCAGCCGGCCTCTGCCCTTCCCCAGCCTCCTCCACAACCTCCGCAGAGCCACACTTCCACTCCCTGTCAGCTGTTCCTCCTCTCCCTGGATCTTTTCCAACAACTTCTCTCTTTTCATTAGGTGCCCAAAGCCTTTGAGCTTCAGCTTCAGGATCTGTCCTTTCAAAGGCACACTCAGGGTTGATTTCCATTGGGATCAGACTGTTTGGCTCTCCTTGCAGTCCAAGGGACTTCCAGAGTCTTCCCCAGCACCAGAATCCAAAAAGCAGTTACAGGCCGCCCTCAACTTACGACCACAATTCAGCCCAAAATTTCTATTGCTAAGCGAGATGGTTGTTAAGTGAGCTTGGCCCCACTTTACAGCCTTTCTTGCCACCGTCGTTCAGCGAATCGCTGCAGTTGTTCATTTAGTTGCACGGTTCTTCAGCGAATCTGGTTTCCCTGATGATTTTGCTTGTCCGGAAGGGTCACGAAAGGGGATTGTGTGACGCTGCAACCGTCATAAATGTGAGTCGGTGGCCAAGCACCTGAATTTTGATCACGTGACTGCGGTGATGCTGCAATGGTTGTAAATGTGAAAAATGGTCATTTTTTTTCACGCATTCTCTCCCCCCCCCCCCCCCCCCCATTTTTTTTCCCTTTGTCTTTGGTTTTTTTCTGCCTAACTCTTCTCCACTGGGGAATTGCTTCCAGATTAATCTTGGTTCTCTGAATTGGTGGAGTTGGCATCGCCGAACGAAAATGTTCTTGAATGGCACTTTGGTAGCCTCCCATTCACACCGCCTGGCTTTTCTACAACTTGCCCAACCAGATCATTTTCGGACTTTAAGTAGTTGCTTAAGTATAAATAGTTGTTGACGTTGCTTGGTTGGCTTGTTGAGGGCCCAGGATATGTTGTAGACCTGGAAATGCCTTAATTCAGTAACCAGGTAGAAATGTATTAAGCAAACCTAGTTGTTCATTTTCCAACTAGTAATAAAGCCCCAATATTTTTCTTATCATGGCCTACTTCGGAAGACATTCTGAAATACTAGAAAGGGTATTCCACCCTATTCTGGAGAGATGGGGACTCATGGTGAAAGAAAGCTGATTTAAAAAGCTGGTTTAAAAACAAGAATCGAAGCTTCCTGACCTCTCTACCTGCCAAGATTCTCCCAAATCAAAGTGCCCCCATCTCTTGCAGTTTTTTCACAGATGTTCTTTTAAATTGGGGTCCCCAAACTTGGGAACTTTAAGACTTACAGATTTCAACTCCCAGAATTCTGGGAGTTGAAGTCCAAAACTCTTAAAGTTGCCAAGTTTGGGGACCCCTGTTTTACATTGACAGACTTGAACACTGGGTGCAATCAAACAAAATGAAATTCAATGGTGAAAAAAGTAAGGTTCTGCATTTAGGCAAGAAAAATCAAATGCACAGGTACAGTATAGGTGGTACAGTATATATAGTAGTAACTGTGAGAGGGATCTTGGAGTCCTAGTAGACAGCCATTTAAATATGAGCCAGCCGGGTGTAACAGCTGCCAAAAAAGCCAACATAGTTCTAGGCTGCATAAACAGAGGGATAGAATCAAGATCACGTGAAGTGTTAATACCATTTTATAAGGCCTTGGTAAGGCCACACTTGGAACAGGGCATTCAGTTTTGGTCGCCACGATGTAAAAAAGATCTCGAGACTCTAGAAAAGAGTGCAGAGAAGAACAACCAGGAGAATTAGGGGGCTGGAGGATAAAATATATGAAGAACTGTTGCAGGAACTGGGTATGTCTAATCTAATGAAAAGAAGGACTAGGGGAGACATGATAGCAGTCTTCCAATATCTCAGGGGCTGCCCCAAAGAAGAGGGAGTCAAGCTATTCTCCAAAGCACCAGAAGGCAAAACAAGAAGCAACGGATGGAAACTAAGCAAGGAGAGAAAGAAACCTAGAACTAAGGAGGAATTTCCTGACAGTGAGAACAATTGACCACTGGAACAACTTGCCGCCAGAAGCTGTAGGTGCTTCATCACTGGAAGTTTTAAAAAGATGTTGGATAACCATTTGTCTGAAGTGGGATAGGGTTTCCTGCCTAGGCAGGGGGTTGGACTAAAAGACCTCCGAAGTCCCCTCCAACTCTGTCATTCTATTCTAAAATTTCCAAATACCCTGGGATGACTTGGTGGTGTCTCATCCAAGACTAAACCTGTTTTACATCCTTCTTCATTCTGGCCAATTTTCTGTGCCTAACAAAGTTCCTGTCTCACTTGGGGAATTAATTTTGGCCTGGCCATCTTCAGCTCTGCTGCCTCTTCCCACTGCCTCAGTTCAGCTGCCAAGACACCCAACAATTCTCGCCTAGCCAAGTTCGGTGCAGAGATGATGAAACCATCCTAGCCTGTCTTGGGAAATCTGCCTGCTACATTGCACACATCTTCTCACAGCAGCTGGTCACAGCCACTCAATTTCCAAAGAGTTGTCATTTTAGCTCTTTGGAAACAGGGTCTATTTTTGGCCTATTATCTTCGTTTAATGACCTCATAATCCCTTGCGGGGTGGACAACTGAATGGATCTAAGTGTTTACTGGCCAGGTGCCCTTCCTATTCCCAATGCAGAGTTATATTCAGCAGATATATTCTCACTGTGCCTAGAGAGAGAAATATCTGCCTCTGCCTTAGGATCATACTTTTATCCTATCCTATCTCCTAAAGATGCTGGCTCATAGGACAGGGAAATAAAATTTTTTATTATTATTATTATTATTATTATTATTATTATTATTATTATTATTATTATTAATGTTTCATTGTACAGTCAGCCAAATGTTTGCATCTGGCATTTTTGTCCAGCTATTGAGTCTTTCCCAAGGACAGATGTGCAAGGACGGATAGGCAGATGTGATTGTTTGATGAAGTTAGAGATAGCATCACAGGATGTCAGCTATCTGAGTCAAGCTGTCTTTTGCAATTGACCAGTAGGGATTTTATCAATGCCCATGGTGTACAATTATTATGATTATGATTTGTTGCACAGTCAGCTGGGTTTGACATTTTTGTTCTGTATCAAGAACCTGGAGTAGGCACATATCATTGCGCAGTCTGAAAGGTCTCTTCGCGTGATGTAAACACTTCCAAATCAAGCTGCCTTTTGCAATTGACCGGCTGGGATTTTGTCAATGCTGATATAATTACTATTATTCTTACTTGCAGTATTAGAATTGGTTCGCTGGGCTGAATTTGACTTGGGACCAGGGGCACGAGAATGCAAGAATGCATGTGCAGAGAGCTGCTGAACACAGAACGTAGCATCCTAGGCCTGGAAGGGACGTTGGAGGTCTTCTAATCCAACCTCTGTTCCAGGAAGGGGTTTTAAAAAGGTTTTTGCAGTCTGTTTTTTAAAGTGCTCCCCACAATTTTGGAAGTTGAGTTATTTTGTTGAACAATTGTTCTAAATTAAATATATACAGCTAAACATACAGGTGGTCCTCGACTTATAACAGTTCATTTAGTGACTGTTCAAAGTTACAACGGGACTGAGAAAAGTGACTTATGGCCGTTTTTCACGGCCGTTGCAGCATCCTCATGGTCAGCTGATCCAAATTCAGGTGCTTGGCAAGTGACTTGCATTTATGACAGTTGCAATGTCCTGGGGTTGAGTGATCCCCTTTGGGGACCTTCTGCCAATTGTGAAGCATGCACCTCATACAACAAAATCAAACACCATCTTCAGTGCACATCATGATCATGACCATGAAAAACAAACAAACATACATCCTTCACCTCCATACATTGAACCAAAAACCCCAACACTGCACCAGTACTGCACTATACAGCAGAATTCAAAAGAGCTACTGCCCTGGGATAGAAGCTGTTTTTCAGCCTATTTGTCCTTGTTTTTATTATCCTGTACCGTCTGCCAGGTGGTAATAGTTCGAAAAATGGGTGCCCAGGATGGGATAAATCTTTGAGGATGTTTTGAACTTTCTTAAGGCAGCGGGAGCTATGAAGCTCTTCCAAAGAGGGGAGAGGGCAACCAATGGTCCTCTGGGCAATGACTTTAACCCTCTGGAGTATTTTCCTATCTTCCCCTGTGCAATTGGCAAACCATACAGAGGTGCAGTGAGTTAAGATACTCTCTCTGGTGCAGCGGTAGAAGGTCACCAGCAGTTTCTCATTCAGTTGTTGTTTCCTGGGAAGCCTCAGGAGGTATAATCTCTTCTGGGGCCTTTTGACCAGGGCTGCAATGTGAGCAGGTCCTCTTTCATGGTAACTGAACAACGTGCACGATTCACTTAACACTGTTGGCAAGAAAGGTCATAAAATGAGGGCAAAACTCCTTGAAACGTCTCGCTCAGCAACAGAAACCTTGGCTTCAATTGTGGTTGTAAGTCGAGGACTACCTGCATACCCGCCTCTGAGCTGCTGGCAGGGAAGGATGAACAGCCTAAAGCCAGATAAAGCAAGGTTATCCCCCCTCCTTCCCCCCCAAACACAAACAGATTTCTGTTTATTTAATGAACCACGAATGTGGGTTAATTCATTTTCTCTCTTCTTCAATGGGAGAGAAAAAAATGCAAATAAAAGAGAAGAAAAAAAAGGGCGGGGGGGATTTAGAGAACATTGTTCTATAATCTCCTGATTTATTTGCCATCTTTTTGCAGCTACTTGAAATGACAAATCAAGTCCGGCTCGATAACCGGTTTGGGCAGTTGATGGCTGGGCTCCCATGTTTTTTTTTTCTTTTTTGGCAACCAACCTCAAACAGCATATTTGGCCTCAGTGCAGTACTAGCAAGGTGGCACTTCGAGAGGGTTCAAGGGCAGGAATTCAGGTACAAACTGTAAATAGGGCATGAGAGTTCTCTTCCAACCTTGCAGAACAAAGACAGGCAGGCCCACTCTGTTTTTATCCTCAAAGCACAGGAATCCAAGCTGCCCTCTGCAATTTCTGAGCCCTTGCCAGTGTGATGTTAAACCCACCTGCCTCCCCCAAAAAAGATGTTTGTACTCTTTTTCTATGTCCATGTTTTACAACAGGGGTCTCCAACTTTGGCCGCTTTAAGACGTGTGGACTTCAACTCCTAGAATTCCTCAGCCGGCAAAGCTTGAAGTCCACACGTCTTAAAGTGGCCAAGGCTGGAGACCCCTGGTTTAGAAAATTCAAAGAGGGCCAAGGGACTGGGGGGATGTCATCGGCGCCTTCCAATATTTGAGGGGGGCTGTCACAGAGAAGAGGGGGGCAAGAAGCAGCGGGTGGAAACTTAGCAAGGAGAGAGCCAATGTAGAATTAAGGAGATTGGGAATAATCAATCAGTGGAACGGCTTGCCTGCAGATGATGTGGGTGCTCCATCAATGGGGGGTTTTGAGAAGAAAACTGGACAGCCGTTTGTCTGAAATGGGATAGGGTCTCCTGCTTGAGCAGAGGCTTGGACTAGAACAGTGGTCACTAACCAGTGGACTGGGGACCACTCCTGGTCCGTGAGAAAATTATGGCGGTTCGCAGAGAAATGTCACCCCCAAAGCAATTAATCCAGGCTGTGTGGGAACAAGAGGCTTACGTCACTTGCATTGAAAATAACATGAGGTAGTGAGAGGAGGGGAGAAAGGGCAGGGGGGAGACTTGTCCCACACGCCTGGCCTGGCCACCTGGCTGCTTTTTCCACTTCTTTCTTCTTCTGCTTTGGGCTGCACAGGAAGGAAAGCAGCAAAAGTCTTTCTTTCTCTCCCCCAAACTCACCAGAAATGAGTCTTTGGGACCCTGCAAGGCCTTCTGCTCCAAGAGACTGCACTGGCAAAGACTCATTTCTGGCAGAGTTTGGGGGAGAGAAAAAAAGACTTCTGCTGCTTCTTTTGCTTTCCTTGCATGAAACCAAAAGTCTCTCTCTCTCTCTCCCCCCCCCCCCCCCGAGAACGGATCTGAAGATGGTATCCTGCAATCCCAAATAAAGAACGATTGATCGGTCGGAAATTGGGGTGGGGAATTTTCCTGCAGACTTTTTGGGGGATTTTCCCAGGGTCTCTGGTCCATGGGATTTAAAATTATGAGTTTGGTGGTCCCTGAGGTCCAAAAGGTTGGCGATCCCTAGACTAGAGGACCTCCCTTCTGACTCCATTATTCTGTTACTGTTAAATTCAAAGAGGGACAAAAAACTAGGGGGAAGTAACTTGAAAGCAGTGTTCCAATATTTAAGCGGCTGCCCCAAAGAAGAAGGGGTCAACCTATTCTCCAAAGCACCTGAAGGCAGGCCAAGAAGCAACGGATGGAAACTTATCAAGGAGAGAAGCATCCTGGAACTTAGAAGAAATTTCCTGACTGTGAGAACATTTCATCAATGGAACTTGCCTCTCAGAGTTGTGGGTGCCTCCATCTTGGAGTTTTCCCAAAAGACATGGGATGATCCTTTGTCCAGAATGGAGTCAGGTCTCCTGCTCGAGCAGGAGGTTGGACTAGATGACTTCCAAGGTCCCTTTCAAGCCTGCAACTTTACGTGAAAAGTGAAAAACTCAAAAGACGTTTGAACTGTCTGAGGACAGTTGGTTCTTTCTTAAGCACCTGGATTAGGGCCCAGCTACCTTGTTTGTTTTGTTCCTACTCCTTCATCCAGACAGGTCCCTGGTCTACTCAGCCCCAACTATACCCTCTTACAATTTCCCACTGTATGAATGGCCGGAAGTGACTCATGAAGCCTGCAGCTTTGTTCTCTGTCCTGGTTTTCTGTCTCTCACATCAGCGGTTGGTCCCTTCCCAAGATTAATTAGCTAGATGTGATTGTTTTTTTCTTTTTTTAAATTGGAAAAATTAAGCCGTACGCCAAGGGTACCTTGTTTTGGAGCGCTAATTTAATGCCGAGCTGAAATAGAACAATTTCCCTGTGTCTTTTGCCATCCAGAATATGCCTTCAGACTTTATCACTAGCCACTAGGGCATGCACCCCGTGTTTGAAACGGAGGAAACTTTGATCCAAGTGCAAAGCCTGGCCCAGCCAATGCACGCGCACGCGCGCACACACACACACCCCAAAGCACAAACAAAGGCGGGACAAACCTGTCCCAAATTATGATAACCCGCCCCGCCAAACACTTGGGTGTAACCTTCCACATAACTGTTTGTTCACGGGATCGTTCCTTCTCGCATTCCCACCCGGTTTAATTCCTCCGCCTTCTTCTTCTTCTGATGAAGAATTTTGCAAAGCAAGCCGGCAAGGATCAAAGCAGGGAAGGCTTCTGTCCAACCCTCCAATTTAATATCCCTGCTAATTAGGGTCAGCAGCCACATGTCCTAGCCAAGGATTGTGCTGAGTGGGGAACATAGCTAAGGTGGAACTCACTGCAACTTAAGGCGGGCCTCATGGACAGCACCAAATCCAAACAGCATCCAATTAGAAGAAAAGTTGTGGTTAGAGGAACATTGTTCACTCCATCTTGAGAGTTTTATTTTTTTTTTAAAGCATTTTTATTTAAGTTTTATTTTGAGGTATGTGTGCAGAGAAAAGTTAGAAAAATAGAAAAAAGGGCAGAGAGTTCATATGTGAAGCCTGATGATGTGAAGCTTGATGATGGCAGATGAGATTCTGCCGAAACATTGCTACAACTTTAAAAGCACAACTGCAATGACGTGGGATAATACCCGAAGGAAGCTGAACAGCACACACACACACACATATATATATATATATGTTTGTTTTTTTTAAAGTTTTCGGGGGTACTTACTCAATCCAGAAGCCTGATGATGGCAGATGAGATTCTGCTGAAACGTTGCTACAACTTTAAAAGCACAACTACAATGACGTGGGATAATACCCGAAGGAAGCTGAACAGCATTCATGTATATGTATGTGTATATATGTATATGTGTGCTGTTCAGCTTCCTTCAGGTATTATCCCACGTCATTGTAGTGCTTTCAAAGTTGTAGCAACGTTTCAGCAGAATCTCATCTGCCATCCTCAGGCTTCTGTATGGATGTGGGTCTCACAGCCTTTGGTTTCAAATTCGAGGCTGGCCTATGCTGATTGGCTGGGAATTTTGGTCTGTGAGTTTGATTGATTGGTGTTTCTGGTTTCTTCTGTCTTTTTTGTGGCTTTGATTGGCTGGCAACAGTCTGTTCCTGTGTTGGAGGCTTTCAGTGCAGCTTGGCTTCGTGTGAAAGGATGGCTGCTATCCATTAGGAAGCCAGGTTTCACCTGGGTGCCTCGTGGGGGGGTGTAAAGAATGAACTATGCACCCTGACTGAAGTATTGACAGCCAATGGCTTCCACAAAAACAAAATCACCAACTTGATCCACAAAAACACACCAAGACATAACAGAGACCTAGAAGATCAACAGATCCATGGAACAGCTGTCTTGCCCTACATAAGAGGTACCACAGATAAAATCAGTAAGATACTACACAGGCATCACATCAAGACTGCCTTCAAAACAGACAAAAAAATAGCAGCCATCCTTAGAAACCCCAAAGACAAAATTGACCTGGAAAACCAAGGCATATACGAAGTTCCCTGTGCATCATGCCCGGCCACATACATTGGACAGACCAATAGAAGAATAAGCACCCGCCTAGAGGAACACAAAAATGCAGTAAAAAAGCTGGAACACACCTCCTCACTAGTCCAACACAAGAAAACCACAGGTCACAACATCAACTTCAATGGCACTAAAACCCTGGCCACTATAGAAAACCCCAGCCACAGAATCATCAGAGAAGCCATAGAGATTGAAAAAAGACCTGACAGCATGAATAGAAGAGATGATTCCAGCAGACTGTCAATCATTTGGAAGCCTGCACTCTCAAATAGAAAGATCTCCACACCACAAAACAGAAAAACACCTGAGCACAAACAGACTCCCTCTGATGCCTCCAACTCAAACACCCCCCCCACCAGGCACCCAGGTGAAACCTGGCTTCCTAATGGATAGCAGCCGTCCTTTCACACGAAGCCAAGCTGCACTGAAAGCCTCCAACACAGGAACAGACTGTTGCCAGCCAATCAAAGCCACAAAACAGACAGAAGAAACCAGAAACACCAATCAATCAAACTCCAAGTCCAGTGAACACAGACCTAGACTCTTAACCAATCAGAATAGACCAGCCTTGAATTTGAAACCAGAAGCTGTGAGACCCACATCCATACAGAAGCCTGATGATGGCAGATGAGATTCTGCTGAAACGTTGCTACAACTTTAACAGCACTACAATGACGTGGGATAATACCCGAAGGAAGCTAAACAGCACACATGTAAGTACCTGCAAAAGCTTAAAAAAACAAATATATATATATCTCGTACAAGAATATTCCTCAGCTCTGACTCCATAGACATCTGGGAAGGATAGTTTAACCATCTTTAGCTTGTCTCTAGATCTTTTTGGATTCACTGATTGGACAGCCATTTGTCCGGAACGGTATAGGTCTTGTACTCAAGCTGGGGATTGGACTAGATGATCTCCAAGGTCCCTTCCAACCTTGATACACATCCTTGTTCACAACCGTGGCTCCGTGTTACCTAAAGCAGAACATCCAGATTCAGCCACAGTTCTATCAACCTTGTGAACTCTCAAACTTCCTCTTTCCACTATGTATTCAAGATGGACAGTGATTAATATTTATATGTATGTGTTTATATGTTCGGGTGTAGGTATAAACATCTGTATGTATAGAGCATATCTATGTGTGTGTTATTTTGAGAGCAGGCAGCAGAATTTCATTTTTAATGGGTGCCAGAGTCCCACAGGGGAAAAAAAAAAAGGACAAATAAAGGTTATTCTATTCTATGTTCTATGAGACATACCTGAGATGCTTTCCCAGCATCCTTTGCAAGGCTTTCTCTCCCAGAAATGGAAAGACTGGATCTAAATCCCAAAAAATCCACAAAAGAAGGCCATGAAGGAGAAGATTGTATTTTCCAGGAACCAAAGGTCACAAGCTAGATGGAAGTGCCAATTAAACTTGGCTTCAGCCACCTGGAGTTACCTTGCGATAAGATGGGTGGCCAATAAATTTGATAAATTAAAAAAAAACCCTTCACTTCCTGGTTGAGGACAGTGGGCATATATGTACAAATAGGGAACAGCCAAGACAACTCAGAATTGGTGTCGGGTCTCCCGCTTGGGTGGGTGGGTGGGGGTTGGACTAGATAACCTACAAGGTCCCTTCGTACTATGTTAACCTGTTAAAAGCTTTGGGATGAAGATAATGGCCCCTCCCTCCTTCCTATTGACTCTAGTATGGAGGCTTTACACACATATATGCGTGTACATGACTTCCCATGTTTGTTCAGTTGTTGTACTTGAATTGCCTGCCACCTAGGAAGAAAAAAAAACTCTGGAAAGTTAAAATTTGCTGTTGTGAGAATCTTTAGAAGCAGGTTGCACAATATAGTTGCAACTTTTAGCAGCTGAACTTGCCAAATAGCCTTAATTTTGCCCATTTTGGGGGTTCACACAATGCATTGAATTTTAACAACCAGCTTGGTTGAGTGGCAAAGGTTAGAAACCAGGTGACTGGGAGTTCTAGGTCTGCCTGAAAGATGAAAGCTGGCTTGGGTACTTTTGGCCAATCATCATGAGTTGGGGAGTTCTAGTCCCACCTTAGACATGAACGCCGACTGGGTGACTCTGGGCCAATCAACAGGAGACTGGGAGTTCTAGTCCCACTGTAGGTGTGAAAGCTGACTGGGTGAGTTTGAGGCAATCACCAGGAGACAGTGAGTTCTAATCCTGCTTTCGGAATGAAAGCCGACTTTGGGCCAATCGCCCGTAGATGGTGAGTTTTAGTCCTACTTTTGGCATGAAAGCAAAATGGGTGAGTTTGGACCACTCACCAGCAGATGGTGAGTTCTAGTCCCACCTTAAGCATGAAAGTCAGCTGGGTGACTTTGGCCTAGTTCCTTTCTCTTTCTCTCTTTCAGCCCAATCTCACGGGGTTGTTGTGGGAAAAAAATAGCAGGAGAAAGGTGTAATGAGATACGTTCACCACCTTGAGTTGCTCATTAAGTAATACAGCCAGGAACAATGTTTAAATAATTCATCACCGGACCAGTTTGTAGATTCATCCCCCTTAGCGAAGGCCAGAAAAAGCAGCTTATGCTTCAACCCAACTTTTGCACTGATTTGTAGGTTTAACAGCTGAAAGCCCTTTAACCTGGTTACGCAAGTACAACCAGTGTAGACATATTGCAACAGGTTGACAAAGCGTGATGGGAACAGAAATTAATTGGCAATCGGGAGCCTTCAGATTAAGCGCCAGGAGGGGGGGCGGGGAGAAGTTTGGATGGCGCCTTTATTAAACAAGTATTATGCATGGCTAATAAATATATCAGGCCAGTGATTGATTCGGCTCCTGCTGAGAGGACTTCTGGGTCAAAAGCAGGGCTGAATCAATGCCAGCCAGTTGGGGAATCTTATCTGGGTGCTGAAAAGTGGCAGCCTGAATGACAAAAAGTCTTACAGCCCTTTAATGACTGTTCCAAAGTTATGCCGACACTGAAAGAAAGTGGACTTAAGACCATTTTTCACACTGACGACCATTGCAGCCTCCTCGGCAGTGGTCCCTTGATCAAAATCCAAACGCTCGGCCATCGTCCTGTATTTACGACGGTTGCAGTGATCCCTTTTTACATCCTTCTGACAGGCAGTCTCAAGGGGGAATCCAGATTCGTTTTAATCATCTTGTTAGTAACTTTTCAAGGACGTAAAATGGGGCAAAACCTCATTCAACTGCCCTTCTTAGCAACAAAAAGATATTGGGCTCAATTGTGGTTCTACATTGAGGACTGTCTGTAGATGCTCTTCCTTAAAGGCACAATTGCCTAGCAAAAAAATCAGAATCGGAGCCGGAAGGGACCTTGGAGGTCTTCTAATCCAGCCCCCTACCGAAGCAGGAAACCCCATACCATTTCAGACAAGTGACTGTCTAGTCTCCTCTTAAAAACAAGTTTGTGCATGTGTATCAAAAGACAAGACACACATGCAGAGACTTGGTCAATGAGGATGGTTTTAAAAAAACCACCCCCGTTGGCTTTTAGATCTCAACCTAGGATTTTCCCATCTGGGCTTATGAAGCCTTTGTGAAGGCTTTGAATTGTTTTCCTGCAGGCATTAGGCAAAGCTCCCCCAAACATTTCCCAGAACCCCCCCACACACACACACACACCTTGCGTATCCTGTTTTCCAATTGATTGTTTCCATAGAAGTATTTTAAAACAGGAAGCTGCTGCTGTTGCAAATCAAATTGCCAGACTTTAGCAATGTTGTTTCTTGCACGAAAGGCTGGCCGGGTTGCACAGGGATGGCAAAATTAAATCACCACCACCCTGAGATGAATTTCATCAGGAGGGGTTCCCCCCCCCCCCCCGTGTGCTCTCAACCCTCCCACCCCACCCACGATCGCCCCTGCCTGACCCTCTCAGCAAACTGGGATTTGCCCCTGTCAGCAAACTGGGATTTGCGTAGACTTTCAAGCTTCTGCTTGAAAGGGCTTTCCTGGCTGGGTGTCAGCCTTCAAGATTTCTTTCCTTTGCTTTACCATCTTTCGGCTGTCATAAGTAATGGGGGTGAGGAAGGGTGAAATAGTTATAGGAAGCGAGCTGGAGGTTTCAGAATAAACTGTATACATTGGGGGAGGGGAGTTTCTTGTTTATGCTTTCTTATGCTATGCGCAAGCACACCTCTTTATCAAAATACGTCAAGGTCAATGGGCAAATGCCACATCACCACCTGAAGATGCCCACATGACATTATATACACCTTTTAATTGGATGGACAGTTTGAATTATTGTGGGTCATAACAATAACCCCGTTGCCATCACATGGTATATGTGGTTTATGCGCTCATTTTCTCAGATTCAGAATTCCTTCGATGCTACCACTTGATTTCCAGTAAAAGATATATTTTCTCTAATTAATGGAGTCTTAAGTATTTTTTTCTTGGATTTTGAATGGAGCACCAGCTGACATTATTCTGAATCTCAGTTTACCAGCCCACCCGGAGAATTAATATTTTTCTTCCGAGGGGGTCTGAAAACAATGTCTAATCCAGCCAGCAACCAAGAAGACCTGGGAGCGGTGGGAAGGCCAATCTCCCTGCTGCTAGAAGCTGCTGGGAAGGGTAGTCGAACGACGCCATGGGAAGGTTCCCAAAGCTCTATCCGAGCAGCAGATCCAAAGACAAGCAAACGCAGGCTCATAAACAAAAGAATTGAGCAATCTTTATTTCTTTATCAAGAGCCTTGAGGCAGAATACTTTCCATGCCCGTTTCAAAGGTCACTTCTGGCTTTGCCACAAAATACCCAAAGGCCAAGGCCAAAAAATCTGGGCCGAACTGTGGAGGGTGAATACAGGCAAGGCAGCACCATGGATCTGGGTAGCCCAAGGCTGGTCTTCCCCTCTTCTCCTCCTTGACTGAATTAAGGATTTTTGCAAGAGAAACAGATTACAGCAGACTCAGCTGCATGGTTGTGTCCCCTCTTAACACCATGGCCCCCCTCCTCAAAAAGCTGAACCCAGATAGGGGTTTTCCAAGAACCCAGATCCCCAGGGGTTACTTTTTGGAGAAAGGAATCAATCACCTATTTTTTCAGACTGGGGTGGGCGTGAATGCAGGACCCTCAAAAATTCACCCCAAATTAAGAAACGCAGTAGTGCAGCTCACCATCTATAGAGCATCTAATGGTTATTTTGGAATGAAGCAAAACAAGTCCCCTGAAACTTTAGATAAGACTTTCTTTTTAAAAAATAATTTTGGTCCAGAAGAAAAGTGCGACCCTGGGTTTTGGTTCCAAAGAAAATGCCTTTAAAGGCCTTTGGAGAAAGGCAGGCAAGATGGGGGAAGCATACCACCTTGTTTTTGGACAAGAATTGGTCCTGAATGGATGGAAAGGGGGAAGTATATATATATATATATATAATTTTTGTTGTCATATTTAAAAAATGCCCAAAAGGAATCTGGAGGGGGGAAAAAAAAGGGAGAATCCAAAAGGATTGTTTCTTAGAAAAGAAACTCAGAAAGTTCTCTGGGAAAAAGAAAAAAAAAAAAAGAAAGGAAGATATTGGAGGAGGCGAAGGGGAAGGCCGGGATGGCGGGCTCAAAGGATCTGACGGGGCATCCCGTAACCCGTCATGCCCGCCTGGGAAGCCCCTCGGTTTGTCCCCATCTGCAGCCCGATGACGTTCTGTCCCTCTCGGAGTTGGTCGTCCGAGAAGGCTCGGCGGTTCTCCTGCGATTTCCTGAGCAACACAAAGCGGGGGAAAAAAAAGAGTCTTAATGAAGACAGGGAAATTTCCAGGTTGGAAGGCGATGCTGGCTTAATGGTAGTTTAAGGAAGAAACCCCAAGGGGAAAGGCGAGCACCTCAAGGGACAGCAATACAGGTAGTCCTCAACTTACAACCATTTGTTGAGTGACGGCCTGATGTGACGGCACTGAAAAAAGTGATTTATGATATTTTTCACACTTTAGCAGCCATCGCACCATCCCGGACACGTGATCAAAATTTGGATGCCGGGCAACAGGTATGTACAGGTTGTCCTGGACTTACAGCCACAACGGAGCCCAATGTTTATGTTGTTAAGTGAGACATTTGTTAAGTGAGTTTTGCCCTATTTTGCAACTTTTCTTGCTTCCATTGTTAAGTGGATCGCTGCAGCTGATAAATTATAACACGGTTGTTAAGCGAATCTGGATTCCCCATTGATATTCGCTTGGCAAAAAGCTCACCAAAGGGGGGAAAATCACGTGACGTTGAGGACCCAAACAACAGTCATAAATATGAACCCATTTCCAAGCGTCCTGAGATTTGATCATGTCATTTGATCATCTCAGTCCTGAGATTTGACCACGGGGATGCTGCAACGGTCGAAAGTGAGGAAAACTGGTCGTAAGTGAGGAAAAATAAGTCATTTTGCTTCCAGTGCTGTTCATTATAAATTTGGTCACTAAATGAACTGTTTTAACTCAAGGACTGACTGCATCTATGACAATTGAACTATCCTGGGGAGATGGAATCACTATTTGTAAACTTCTTTCCAGCTATCTTCCAAGAAGCCCAGTCCATGGGGGAAGCCAGATTCACTTAATGACTGTACGATTCCTTTAACGACTACAGTGATTAACTTCTGGGCAACAATGGCTGTGAAGTGGGACAAAACTCACTCAACAATGGGTCAACTGTGGTCGTAAATCGAGGACTACCTGTGCAATTCAAGGTGCTAGTTGTCACCTTCGAAGCCCTACCTGGCTTGGGGCCAGGACCGTCTTTGACCAGTTACATCCACCCCACCCGCCAGAGAGGGGAGGCAGGGGAGGTTGGGGTCCCCTCTCTTTAAGATGCTCTATTGGGTGGGACCCAGAAGAACGGCCTTCTCTGTGGTGGCTCCTTTCACATGACATCTTTCCTGATCAGTGGTGGGATTCAAATTATTTTACTATCGGTTCTGTGGGCATGCCATGGCTTGGTGGGCGCGGCAGGGTGAAGGATACTGCAAAATCCCCCTTCCCTCCCCACCCCACTAGCCTGCTTTCCAGCTCCGTTCTCCTGTGCAGAGCAACCAAAGAAGACCCAGCCAATCAGCTGGGACTCAATGGAAGGCAGAAAAGAGATGGGATTAGTGGGGCCAGTCAAAGATGGCATTGGCCGGTTCTCTGAACTACTCAAAATTTACACCGCTGGTTCTCCAGAACTGGTCCAAAGCGGCTGAATAGCAATAGCACTTGGGATTATAGGACTTTATAGTGCTTCACAGCCCTCTCTAAGCAGTTTATAGAGTCAGCTTATTGCACCCAACAATCTGGCTCCTCATTTTACCCACCTCGGGGAAGGATGGAAGGCCGAGTCAACCTTGAGCCTGGTGGGATCTGAACTGCCAAATTGTAGGCAGCCGGCAGTCAGCAGAAGTAGCTGGCAGAACTGCACTCTAACCATTGCGCCACAGAGGCTCCTACTGAATATAACCTCTGTTCCTGATTAGGAAGACCTGGTTCTGCCCACAGGCCTGAGGGACCCTCCCCAGGGAGATGCAGCACCCACTAATTGTGGCTGGTGTGATTGTTGTTGCCAAAGAGTAAGGTTTAATTGGCGTGTTGATTCCGCAAGCCGCCCAGAATCATCCTGAGTGCGGTCATATCAATTTTCTTCATAAAATATAATAAATACCCCAGGCAGACCCTTGTGCCCACGCTTGGCTTTCCAATCAATACAGAAACCTGGCTGACAAGCCCACTTACTTGGGAAACCAGTTGGGGTCTCCCACGAAGAAGCCACTCTCTTTGGAGACTGCCAAACCGCCCAGGTTCATCAGGGTCCTCTGAACGCAGGCCATGTTCTTTCCTGCAGGGTGGAAAGAGGTCAGGAAGGGATTTCCGAAGTCGCTTCCAATCCATTGTCCCAAAGGTGTTTTTTTTCACGAGGCAACTGGATTTTCTTTGTTTTTTTCTTTGAAGACGTTTCGTTTTTTTATCCAAGAAGCTTCTTCAGCTCTGATTTAGATGTTGGGGAAATGGAAGGGTTTATATTCCTTGCAGGCAGCTGGTCATTTGCATCCTTTTAGAGGGTCATTGAGGCCACTTGGAGGCTTATCTGTATCCTTAGGGTCACCTGAGTGGTTTCAGCAGATCCAAGAAGACTTCCCACCCTATTTCCACCACTCATGTGACTCCAAGGACACAGATAAACCTCCAAGTGGCCTCAACAACCCTCTAAAAAGGATGCAAATGACCAGCTGCCTGCAAGGAATATAAATCCTTCCATTCTCCACGATCCAGTCAGAACTGAAGAAGCTTCTTGGATGAGAAGCAAAGCATCTTCAAACAAAAAACAAGAAAGGTCCAGTTGTCTCCTGAAAAAATACCTCTGGGGCAAGCACAACTGAGTCTGTACATGACTGAATCTCTACAGACTTCCAATCCACTGTACCTCAAATCCTAACCTCATTCTCACAACCACTTGCATTCTGCAGAAGGATTCAAAACCCTGAACCTTTTTCTCACAAATGGCTATTCGCACAGCTTTCCGAGAATACCAAGGACTGATCTATATATATATATATATATATATAGGCAGTCCTCAACTGATGACCATAATGGTGCCCAAAATTTCTGTTGCTAAAATAGACAGGCGAGTGTGGCTCCACGTTACAACCTTTCTCCCCACAGTCATTCACTTAACAATTGTCACAGGAGAAGTCATAAAACGGGGCAAAAAACTCACTGAGCAACCGGTCTTGCTTAGCAATTTGGCAATTTTCAGCTCAATTATCGTGGTAAAATGAGGACTATCTATATTTGCCTCTGACCATTCTGTCCCCAGTTCTCAGATTTTCCAGTGAAAGGAAAAAGAGAAACTTAAGTTTCTTAGCCATTCCTTAAAAACAAAACAAGTGCTTCGTTTCCCCTTAAGTGTTGCAACATAAAATCCAAACAGTATATTGTAGCAAAAAAGAAAAAAGAAAAAGTATCAAAACATTTAATGCTACAAAAATGACTTTGGATCGAAACTTGACAGTATGCAACTAACAGAAAACTGCAAATAGGCCAGTTTTTAACAGGCTGCCTCATCTCCCTTAAATGCCAAGAAAAAAGAAAGGAAGAAGAATTTGCAAAATAAAGATACCCCACTATAGCTCAAATAGACTTTGGATGAAACAGTGTTTCTCAACCTTCACCGCTTTAAGATGTGTGGACCCAGAAGTCCCCAGCCAGCATATTAATATTTCTGGACTTCCATTCCCAGAATTCCTCAGCCAGAATGCTTTAAAGATGGGTGGACTTCAACTCCCAGAATTCCCCAGCCACTGCCATAGAATAGAACTCTGCGATTCCTAGAAATGTGCACTTTTAACAGTATAAATCATCCATCAGTTTGAAATAGCTGCTCAAAATATCACAAAGGAAGATCCACCAATGTAAATTCAACCTCTCTTTATCTGGCAGCCATTTTTTGTGTGTGTTCAGGATAACTTACAAAAACAACGACTAATTTCTGGTTTTTCCTGGTTTCTGATGACTACAGAGTGGGACAGTGAGGCACCCTTAAAAAAAAAATCCCTTTTAAAACTCTTTTTAAAATTTTCTCTTTTTTAAAAAAGCAGAAAATTCAACCTCTCATTGTCCAACTCGGGACTTATGGATAGGATAGGGTATAGAATACAGAACAGAACACAGACTAAAGGAGTTGGAAGGGTCTTCTAGTCCAACCCCCTGCTTAGGCAGGAAACCCTACACCATTTCAGATAAATGGTTATCCACATCTTTTTAAAAACTTCCAATGCTGGAGCATTTACAACTTCTGGAGCCAAGTTGTTTCACTGATTCATTGTTCTCACTGTCAGGAAATTTCTCCTTAAGTTCTAAGTTGCTTCTTTCCTTGATTAGTTTCCCCCCCATTGCTCTTTGTCCTGCCGCCCTCAGGTGTTTTGGAGAATAGCTTGACTCCCTTTTCATTGGGGCAGCCCCTGAGATTTTGAAAGACTGCTATCATGTCATCCTTAGTCCTTCTTTTCATCACACTAGATACCCACTACATACCCAGTTCCAGCAACCATCCTTCATATGTTTTAGCCTCCAGTCCCCTAAAAACAAAATAGTGTAAATAGCAAGTGGGTTTTCTAAGTCCAGCCAGCTTGTTGCTAGAAGCACCTCTGCTCTTTCTTTTTGAAATATACCTTCCCACAAATCCACGGTTTGGAAAATGTCCGATGCCAGGATGCCATACTTCTCGGCCGCATGTAAGAATTGAGAAATCTGCTCCATTTGTTTGAAGGCCATGGTGAAAGACTGGATCTTGGCCACGGGTCCCTGGCCCTTAGGATACAGGCTGTTGATGAGCAGGCAGAGTACCTAAGGAGAACAGGAAGCACCGCACATTTAATTTCCTCATTTCCCTTGTTGATTGTCTTAACTTCTCTGTTCAAGGGTCAAAATCCAGATGGAGTTGGTCTCAAGCCAAGAAATGTGTTGCATAATACTCTGGGGGTGATTTATGGCAGATTTGAGGTCTCTGCCATAAAGCTTTACAAAATGATTAGCCAAATGGTCATTTTGTGTGTGTGTCTAAATATCAAGGAACAAGTTGCTAGTCCCTATTAGAAAAACAAGCATCTAAAAACCTCTTCTCTGCTAAGTGATCAGTCAAATGGTGATTTTGTGTCTGAATGCCAAGAAATTATTAGTGTGGCTCTAAAAATCTGTTCTGCTTTATGGCTTGCACTAATGCTTCTATAATAGCAGCCTAACTTTTTTTTAATGATTTATTTAAAAACACCACAAGAGAGTTTCAAACTATTTATATTTGCATCAACATCTGGAGTCTTTTCCATGCCTCTCCCCGGACTTTATATAACTAATTTAACAAGAGCTGTTAGAGCTTATTCTTTTAATGCAAATTCTTCCCTTAAGGCCTTACAATTTTCCCAATGTGGGTGGGCTTCATTCATGTACTTTTTTTTTTTTTTGCTTTAAATCTTCCACCCATTCACCAACTCCATGGTGGATTTGACCAAAATGCCCACGGAATAATTTTTTGAGAGCCAGTTCTGCTTTATCCAATACAGTGACAGCAGGCAGAGGGGAAAGGATAGAGGCAACGTAGCCATAATAATAATAATAATAATAATAATAATAATAATAATAATAATAATAATA